>OZ025838.1:262500-761637 GCA_964019425.1 Flectonema sp. DT1601
AAGACACATCAAAGAACGAGAAAATTTCAGATTTTTGTTAGATCATATTTAAACAAGCTTCCGACCAGGAACTAGTAGGGGAGATAAAATTGATACCGCAATTAAATAAGAGTTATGGCAACGACATAAAATACACCGAACCTGTGATCTGCTCTGACCTGACTGTGCCCACGGGCGGTATAGGGATGGTCCACGAATTTCGGTGAGAAACTTGTTTCCCGACTTGTGACCAAGTCGGGAACTCATACAAATATGAGGGTTCAGAGTGTAACTACTTAAAATAATAGAGGTGCACCACAGCTTCAGACAGGAGACAAGAGAAATCCAACATCATGAATCTTTAGAAGAGTGATGCAGCCCAGGGCTGGGTCACCTACGCAGAGACAAGTCTCCGCTACACGTCATACCAACCAAGATAAGGTTTGAGAGCGCAAAAACCTTCATCAGGCCTAGGGTTTGACATGAATAGATGTGGAGTGGCGAGAGCACCTCACCGTGCCACACAGTACTGTCCTATCGGTTTCTGTGTAGTAGTTTACATAATACTTTTTTTTTTCTAAAGATTAATCAGCCAAACACCTGAAAACCAAACAACGTATGCCCCCCCTCCTGGGGATACTAACGAGATTGTGGTACATTCCTGCAGACAGGTATTAGAGCCTTACCTTAAATTATTACTTCCCTGGTTGAGAACCAACCCATCTCAGCCATTCCGGTGTATTTTAGACCACTTCCCTAAATATAAAGGAATTCAGTCATACAGTTGATGTAAAAACAGCAACAGTTGGTATAGGTCAATCTCTCCATGCTCCTTTGGTCGTAACTTTTTAAATAATAAATATCTGCTCGAAAATAAATTATCGAATTTATAAATAAATTCAAAATAGATATTAAAGAGGGGGGGAATAAAAAAAGAAATTTTTAAAAACTTATTAGTTCGTAGCATACTGTCAGTAGTGCACACGTCGCAAGGCATAGCTGCGGATGACTATGAATTAATTTCGCAATACCTTTTTTTTTTTTTTTTTTTTTTGCATCGGTTTTTGATATGCTTTTTTGGCTTTTGGTCAAACAATGTTCCAGCTTTTGATTCAAGAGCACCACACAAAGGAGAATACAAGAATCACCGAAAATTCACATCATCTAAATCAACCACAGCTTGTGAACACTTCAAGCACTAAGAACTAGGCAATGAAAATAATTTTATCAGCCAAAAAGCGAACATTCTTTTTTTTTTTTTTTTTTTTTTTGCATGAAGTAACAAAGAGAAAAAATATAAACAATAAAATATATTAAAAAATAATAATAATAATAAATTGTGGTATTGTCTTCGTCCACCGAAACCGAACCAATAAAAAATGCTGGAGTGGCCTGCTGTCTCACATTGCACGTCGTATCGAAGGCAAACTTGACTGCAGTTGTCAACATTGGTAGTGGGTGGAAGAAGAAAAAATAAACAAAATATAAAATACCAATCCCTTTTTTTATCAATTCCTTTTTTTCTTTTTTTTTTTTTTTTTTTTTAAAAAAAAAAGGAACCAAAGCAACAAGGAATTAAACAAAAGAACAAAAAAAAATAATAAAACTAATTTTTTTTTTTTTTCAAAAAAAGGAAGGGAGGGGAAAATAATAATTTTGAAAAAAAAAAAATGGGGGAAAAAAAAAAAAATATGAATTAATGTTTGGGTAGCAAGAGGAAGAAAGGCTGCTTCAATGGCGCAGTTTTTTTTTTTTTTTTTCCTTTTTCACATGTTTTTTTTAGCCTTTAGAAAAATGACAACTGAAAGAAAAAAAAACAGTGCATCGCGGTGCTTGAAATAGCATCTCTGGAATTATTAAAAGGTACCTTTGATACCGACTATAAGCTGTTCCTAAATTATTTTACCGATGCAAAGGAAAAAGTCGCTTACGGACACTAAACCGTTTTTTTTATATTATTTTAGTTTTTAATCACTAAAAGCCAAAGAAGAAAAGAAAAAAAAAAAGAATAGTAATAATAAAATTATAGAAATAAAAATAATTTTAATTTTTTTAATTCACCTTTTTTTTTTTTTTTTTTTTTTTTGGGGTAAGGAAAAAAAAAAAAAAAAAAAAAAAAAAAAAAAAAATATTATTTCTGTTCTGCTAAGTAAACCCAACTAGACAAAGCAAAAAAGCAATGCACCCTTAGACGCAAGCAGTAGTTGGGGAAGGTTACTTGGAGCGAGCAAAACTCGTCTGAAGGAAGAATATCAAGAAAAAAGAAGAAAAAAAAGAAAAAAAAAGAAAAAAAAAAGGAAGGAAAGAGCTGAACGCACACCGAAATCCTCAAGATGGGGTTCGAGAGCCTCCACAAGTGAACAAGTTTATGATGTATGATCAAGCTATTAATCCCTTTTTTTTTTTTTTTTTTTGTGTGGATACATACCAGATCCATTAAATGAAAAAGAAAGAGGAAGAGATAAGAACATTAATTAAACAAAAACCCCTTTTACAACAAACCACCTCTCCCCGATCACTTCTCGAAAACGAAAAAAACATTATTCCCGTAGGTGACTAATGAGGTAGAAAAGAAAAAAATCAGGCTTTTATAATATGCTTGCCAACATTCTATCTTCCGCTCGAATTGACATCATCTGGTACATGAGAAAAAAAAGAGGGGAAAAAAATATATAAAAGAGAAGAGGGACAACATAAGTCGATACAACAATGCAAATTTGAAAAAAAAAAAAAAAAAAAAAAAAAATCTTTTACTAAAATGCTACCAAACTAAGGGAAAAAAAAGTTTTTTTTGGGAGGGAGAAAATCCAAAATCCAACACAAAAAAAAGTTTCTGAAAAAGCACCTATTTGAAAAAATATATTTGTGCCGGTGATACACAAGGCATTTCGAAAAATCAATAGCACATGATAAATTTTATTTTGAAGTCTCAGTCAACCTTGTTTGATTCTTGAGCAAAAAAAAAATTTTTTTTTTTTAACCACAAAAAAAAAACACAAGGCACTTTTCATTATGAAGGCCGGCAGCTCAAGTCTAATGCAAATAGAACAAGCAGCTTCTCCCAGAGAGGAAAAAAAAAAATTAAAAAAAAAAGGAATTGTTGAATTAAATATAGTTGAAAGGAAACATGGCGTTTTAGAAGGGGAAAAAAAAAGGGGGAAAAGTGAACTCGAAATGATATAAAAGGTCCAGCAGGTGTCTTGCATTTGCTAGGAGAGAGGTCGGGGGAATCAAAAAAAAAAAAAAAAAAAAAAAAAAAAAGAGGTAAGTGTAATCACAGTTTGATCGCGCAATCGACTAAAACAAAAAAAAAAAGAGAAACACTTGTGGGAAGGGGAGATAATCAAAGCAGTGCATACAATAAAAAACACTGATTGAAAAAAAAGAAACCTAGTCACCCACACAAATTCAGTAGCACAACCAAATTAATATTAGATAATGAAGCCTATAATATTGCATACCGCACATCGCTGATACAGCAAACTAAGGAATATCGAGAACTCCCTAGAGCTACGAGGCAGCAGCAACGTAAGTAGACTCAATCTTGTTAGGATTCGTCTAGAGTGTTAGTTAGTTAGGTTATCGAGTCCGACATACAATCGAGTACTGGTTAGATAGACACGACAGGGTGGAATGGTTAAACACCTGTGAGTCCCCAATACTACAACATTATGTCGAACCTAATCCCTGAGAGGATCACTTTTTTGAGTGTCGTCGTCCCCCCCCCCCCCCCCCCCTAGGGGAAAAGAAAAAAAAAAAAAATAGTGGTGAATAATAACTGTTGATATATGTATTTTCTTTTTTTTTTTTTTTTTGCATTGAATCAGAGTTTCACTTGCTTTCACGAACACACTTCCGTACTGCGAGTGCGGAGAAAACGTACTTGAAAACAATTTTTCTCTATTTTTTTTTTTAAAATTTTTAAAAAAAATGGGGGGGTAAACTATTATTTTGAGCATATTTATAATGATATAAATACATGTATTGTATCAAATTTAACTAATACTAAATATCAGTAATTTATGAGACAGTGACCTAAAAAGTAACGTTAGAAAAAATGGTAAACACTCCAAAAAATGTCGTAAAAGTGGGTACCAGCTGCCTGATAACGGTATGAAAGCCCGTATCAAGGGCAGCTATAAGTAAGTAGAAAGACAATTAGGTACCCGAAAAAAAACATCCATGAGAAAAAAGAAGAAAAAAACGGGGATAAGGGTCTCATAAAACTATGTCCTTCATTGCCGATTGGTAGTGTGGGTTTTTTTTTTGTTTTTTGTTTTTTTCTTTCTTTCTTTTTTTTTTTTTTTCCACAAAGAGGAAATTCCAGCCTGAGGACGCCTTCAGAACTTTACTGTTAGACCAGCCACCTTTTTGCAAAGCAGTGGAACAACATACAAAAATAGAACAGATGACGTGTTTGTATTTCTCTTCTGCAATAGAATACACCACTTGTATTATTTTTTTTTTTTAAAAAATAAATAAAACGAAATAAACAAAGAATCCTACACTCCGATAGCATTTTGCTGAGAAGTAGAAGGACCTTGTGTGTTGACTACTGGGATAGGACCAGCATTCAAGTCCAAGACATCACCTCTTTCACCCTTTGCAGGGAGGCAGTTGTTAAGCCATATTCTGCATCGAAATTCACGAAACGCATCCTTCAGAAGTCCCTTAAAGTCAGGACGTGCTGCTTCAGTAGAATAGTGAAAAGTTAATTTAGCACCATCCAACTGATAGTCAGCTCTGTGAACTGTTATTGGAACAGTTTGCTGCTTGCACTGTTTTCTGATATATTGAAGTGCACTGTCTTCTGCAGCAACTAACTGTCTCCACTGTTGTAACTCATCACTGGTAGCAATCCTTGATACCCAGGACCGCTTACGTTGTGGTGCTTCTCTTGAGTCGGGGTAGCCAATCCCGACAACTACTCCAACGTCTTGCCCCCAGTCACCTCTAATAATAACGTGTGTTCCCATCGGCATAACTGATTGTGTTGTGTAAGATCCCTCCCTTCCGTGCTTGAATCGAATCACAAGTCGAAGATCTGATTTGGGAGGAGATTTCCTTCCTGACTTTGCAATCTTTCTGAACACAGGTCTTATCGATGTTTGCGTCTCTTGTGCTGCAGGTGGTAACTGTACCTGAGCCATCTGAGGCATTTGAGCAACTGGTGACACCTGAGCGATGGGAGAGACCTGAGCAACTGGCGACACCTGCAACACTGGTGAGACTTGTGGCACCTGTGGCACTCGAGCCACCTGCTGTGTTGGTAGCTGTAGTGGTAGTGGTGTTGATGATGATGACGATGATATAGTTCTCGATAATGCGAGAGTTCTCTGATCAACAACAGTTTGATTGAATTGCTGGGAGTAGGTTTGATAAAGTTGCTGCGGCTGCGGCTGCGGCTGTTGCTGTGGCACATGGACTTGTGGCTGAAGGTTTGTCCACGTCTGTCCAATTGGAAGAGCAGGTACAAATCCAACTTGCGGTTGGTGTTGTTGATGCATCTGCTGCTTCTGCTGGTGCACAGTGATAGACTGCCCACAGCCACAGGCACAAACTTCCGATACCATTGGGGGTGTTGAAGTTCCGCTACGGCTTGATGAGCAGCCATCATCTTCACTCTCAAGTAGTCTTGCAAAGGTCTGTGCGACTCTCTGAGTAACTACCTGCTGCTGTACTCGCTGCTGTACTGCCAAGGCTGGATGTGTTACAGGAACTTCACCATAAGGGCTGTGGGTGGTTACGGTCATAGTTGTGAGTAAGGTTTAAAAAGAAAAAGCGCGCGACGGCTTTTCTAGTTGGGAGGGAACTTGATATGAATAAAACCAATAACACTATACTGTACTAACATAAACGACATTACTTCTCTATTTCGAAGCAGAACATATTTTGTGTGCAGACATTCTGGTTGACATAATTAATTAGAAAACGACGACTATTTTAAAAAAAAAAAATAGTTAAAAAAAAACTTATTTAAGTCAAAAAAAAAATCGAGAGAGAAGCAAAGTACTCCAGCAGCTATTCCTCCCTCGCTATGTTATTTTTTTTTTTTTTTTTTTTTTTCCCTCCTTTTTTTTTTTTTTTGTTGAATTCCCAGCTTTTGATTTTTTTTGCAATACACACGCAGTGTGCGTGCTAAAGGTATTGCAATATTAGTCTTCGGGCATCATTATTTCAGAACATAGTCCAAAAATGTAATGCCAACTTCCTAATTCCTATTTTTCTTGGCTTTCGTTCTGCCTTCGGTTTCAGAAGGGGGAAAAGAAAAAAAAATTGTATTACAGGAAAAGATACAACGTAAAAAAGAAAACAACAAATGAACAAAAAAAAAGTGGGGGATCGGTGGGTGATTAAATAAAAAAATCAAAATCAAAACCGTACTTCAAGTAAACTACAAAACCTTTTTTTTTTTTTGTAAGAAAAGTAAAAAAGAGGTGGAAAAAAAGGGGGGTGAGGGGTGCAAGAGCTAACATTTACAAACAACTGTTCCGCTTAAACAGAGCACAGGACTATTTTTTTTTTTACTCACACTTTAGTCTTGTTTGTGCACAACCAATACAAAATTCTTATAAAAAAGAATAGGTTAAGTTACGCTGCCAAGATTTCTATTTTCTACCGAACAATAGTTTGCAGGGATAACAACAAAAAAAAAAAAAAAAAAAAAAGCACTAAAAAAAAAAAAAGTCAAGAATTTAACAACAATCCCATAAAGGTCATCTCTACTCATTGTAAGGTATTTCCCACACTTTTGTTTCTCAAAAATATCAGTCCTTCCTACAAGATACGAATTATGTTGCCTATCCAGATAGTCAACAAGTCTGATGAGAACTGATGACCGCAGGGATCTAACTCACAGTAGCAGAGGACCCAATCATGAAGACCTTGTGTTCATAATTACCAATTTATTCTTGATTTCGCAAATACTAATTTAACATCCGTTAAAGTGAACTATAATTAGGTTTCGAGAGTAATCCATACACCTTTTACTTCCATTCTCTCATCATCAGTTATGGTGTAGAGACAATCAGCGAGAAGTGAGGGAAAAGTAAAGTAAACCCAACCCCCCCCCACTATCGAACCTTTTTTAATAAAAAAAGAACAGAAACTGGGGAGGGAGAGAATACGTCACTATTTAAAAAGTCGACTCTTTTCCTACAGCAGAGGTGGTTGTTGTTTTTTATTTTTTTTTTTTTTTTTTTTTTTCGTAGCTGAACAATCACCACCAGTGAAATGCTTTTATTCGTTGCTTGGTCGAATCGTATGGACTTTTCTTGTTCTTTTTTTTTACTTTCTTTTTTTAAAAAAAAAAAAAAATTCTTCTCATTCCTTAAACCCAAAATCTTTCGTGGGTTCAGAACGAGGAATATCACCTCGGAGCTCAAATGGAGCGATGGAGCTCACCCTGAAGGCGGCAAGAGTATCTGCCCCAATTTGGGGTTGGTTGAAATATTTGCATATATTTATGTACCGGAGTTAACTAAAATAAACGTTAGTCATGATACAATTTGACTATAAAAGGTAATGTTAGTATAAAGCATTGAAAGGGTTGTTTGAATTTGAAATTTTTAAAAAATACCAACTGCAATTACATTACATTAACATAAAACAATAATTTAATAAAATCTGTTAAAGACACAGTGAACTGTGGTTAACCTTTTTTGAAGTAATTTTATGTTAGGAGGGGGGTAACTTGATACTAATATTAAATGGAAAGCAACTTGAAAACTGGCTATAACAAGAATAGGGTTCGGCCAAACCTGGTTGCAATATAAGAAAATCAACAATCGGGGGGGTGATACTTTTGACAATGCAAAAAAACAGTAACAACTTTAGGGTATTAAAACAAAATTAATATCAAGTACCTGACTGAAAAAATATTTGTAGTTGCTAAGTATGTTTGTAACTTTTTGTTGGAGGGAAAAAAAAAAGAACGTTACAGTTGTTGAGGCTCACTTTTTTTTTTTTCAAGAAAAAAAAAAGTGGCGAAAATGGGGAAAGGAAAGAAAAATTAAACAGGCAAATCTCGCAAAAACTTTTTTTTTTTTTCTTTCTCCATCTTCCCCCAGACTAAAAAGGAAAGAAGTTACGCGGACACTGTTGTCCGCATCCCGCCCTTCCTACTGTAATTTGCTTCTTTCTTTTCCGTTCTTTTTTCTTTTTACTGTTTTTTTTTTTTTTTTCTTTATATGTCTCCTTGTCACTTAACCAACTCAGCAAGCCAAAAAACTAAGTGCGGCTTGCTAACTAGTAACTCGAAGTCACTGGCTATTGCGATAACACGCAACAGACGGCTGGATTGTATTCCTTTGAACAATAGGAAGGAGCTCAAGGCGTATCCATGCATGCCCTTGCTCCAGTTCCAGGGTTTGATGAGCTGCTTTAGTTTAGTTTAGATTGTTTAAAACTGGTAATCAAATTAAAAAGGATTCAAGTGAGGACTTAATTATCTCGTAAAAGGGTAACTTGATACGATGATTAAATATAAAACAACTACTAAAACGAATATAGGGTTCAGCCAAACCTGATGCAATGAAAAGAGACCAACAGTTGGCATCGACATACAGCTTCGTATTTCTCGCAAGGGGACACAAGAATTATTCCTTTTAAGTATCAAACACTTCAATAAGAAAGTGAATTACATACTACGAAGTGTTCATAGCATAGGCAGCAGAAGCAGATATAGAGAGCGCCCGATTACGAAGTGCTGGAGGTTCCTCATAAGATTCTTCATCATCATCAGTATCGCTATCCATACTCGCTAGTTCTCGTACTAAGTCAAGTTCTCTCTTCTGTTTGTTTATTAGGGTGTTTATTACTTCTATTGAACAATACACGATACTGAACTAACATAAAATGACATACCTCTGGGAGAGTGCAACCGCTGGTCTTCAGCATTTCTTTTGCAGCTTTTTGCCCATATGACACACAGTGAGGGAGTTCTGCTCCGAGAGAGAGCTGTGAAAGAAATCCACCTACAAAGGCATCACCTGAACCATTAGTGTCAACGATCTCAGATACATCCATGTATGGAGTTGGGAATAACTGTACTGTACCTTGTCTTGCAAGAATGGTTGGGTTAGCTCCTTGAGTAAGAACTACTACTCGAGCTCTGTCAGGATCCGCAAGGTACTGAAGAGATATTCTTAAAGCGATCGCCACAACCTTCACATCAACAGATGAATCAACGACACCTAACTGTCTAGTTACTTCATTAATTTCTGTAGTAACATCCCATTCAAAAGCCTCTGCAAATGCAATTGCTTCTTCCCCATTACCAAACAGGTAGTGGGTGTATGGCAATACTCTTTTCCAATGCCGCTTATGTAGACCTGGAACAAACGCTGCACTTATATTCATACAAAAGTATTTTATCTCAGAATGAGCGTACAATGCTAGTTTGAATATAGCATCTGGAGAAGCATTAAATACGAAACCTTCACAATAAAACATCGATGCTTCAATTATCGATTGTAAGACGGTGTCGTTATGTTCAAGTGTCGAATCTGAAAAGTGTATCGACGCTCCCAAATCAGCAATAAGAGATCGCTGCTGTTCTGCTATCAAAACAGCACAGGTTCCTGTGTTAAGAGTTGGATGAATTAATGGAGGGAATAGCAACCCGTCAATTTGAGATTCTGTCCGAAGAGCGTTTCCGTATTCGTCGTCACCAACCGTACCTAAAAAAGTTGTCGCGCCCGGTACTTGTGATATCCACTGGATGACTCTCATTGTATTAAGACAACTACCTCCGGGTACTTTTGTAACATCTATTTTATTACTTTTTAAAAAGGTGAATACCTCTTTGTGTCTTGGTTCACACACACACGCGCCATTATACTCTAACTCGTACTTGTCGAGGTAACCAATATCAACCGTGGAGCAGACATCTAGGAGGGGGTTTCCAAGACCTACTATTCGCATTAATCTATTTCCTTTTTCATTTTTTAAATACGATGGAAAACCTTTTCCTGAAATTCTTTTAGCAAATCGTTTTGCATTCTCCAGCAGAATATCACCTGCTGTGGCTTCACTTGCCCCCTGCGGCATTGGAATATTCTCTAAGCCGTCGCTTTGTAAAGACATTATTATTTATATTTATTCCCTTTTTTTTTTTTTCACTCTGTGTTTTGGTGGGGGCAACTTGATACTATGATTAAATATAAAGCAACTTGAAACTGGCAAAAACGAATACAGGGTTCGGTCAAACGGTGGTTGCAATGAAAAGAGACCAACAGTCAGTATCGATAAAATCTCATATGTGCTGTCGAATATGGGGATTCGGAGGCTACGTACTACAGATTGAGCGCCTCATGCCCTGGAGAAAACAAATCGAATTACAATTATTCAATACCAACATCCTCGGACGATCTAAGGAAGTGGTCCCCGTCAATCGAATACAACTCACATGACATAAGTCAGAGTGTTAACCATGGAGAGGAATAATGGAATTAAATAATCTTTCTGTATGTAAAGGTTAAAATAAATGGTAAGAGAATTACTAACACTTTTCTGTCAACTAAGAAGTACAAACTCTAAGGGGTTGAGATTTTTTTTTTTTTTCAGGTGGTTTTTTTTTTTTTTCTTTTCTTTTCGTTCCTTTTTTTTTTTTTTTTTTTTTGTTAACTCAATTCATTCGATGGGTCGGGAGGAAAAAAATTATTTTTTTTCGAGGGAAATATTGCAATCTAAGAGAGTGTTCTGGATGTTGTTTTCTTGTTTGTTTGTTTGGTTTCTTTCTCTAAATTTTAATCTACATATTTTTGCTTTTTTTTCTTTTTTTTTTTTTTTAACTTTGTAATTTTTTAACATTTCCCAGCTAATATAATTCCAGTGGACGACTCAAAGAAGTTTCGATTAATATTAGTTAGTTAGCAAAATACAAACTGATGACTACGAGGGGTCTGGGTAGCCCGCATCAGTAAGGACCCAATCGCGAAGATTGTAGTTTCATAGTATATTTGGAAGGCTTTTTTCTTGGAAACAACAAAAAAAAAAAACATTTTTTTCTCTCTATTCGTCAGCAAAGACAAGTGAGTGGCGTAGATGAGCTCTACACAAAAAGCTCCAATACAGGGGAAAAAAAAGAGAGAAAAAAAAAAAAATATAATACTGTTTCTTATTGTTGTTATTGTTTGTTTTATTTCTATCTTTTTTTTTTTTTTCCAATCACTTTCTAGGAATTAAATGCTATGTACTTTAATAGATTTATCCCAATTAAGTACCCTTAGGATGTACAATGTTGTTGAAGCACAACAGACTCAACTCCAAGAGAGAATTTAAAAAAAAAAAAAAAAAAAAATCAGGAGCAACCCGAATTCCAAATGAGAAAGACGAGGATGAAAAAAAACAAAATCGCGCAGACTTATTCCAGCACACCCAGTGTTCTAACTATTTAACACGTGTCTTTCAGCATTTGGTAATATGTAAGAAGATAACAATAGCCGCAGTGCCGCACTGTGATGAGAAGATGGAAATCTCTTCTGTCCAAGTGTGAGCAAAACATCACACCATTCATCAAAAGTTAGGTAAGAAACACCACTTTGACATGCTTGTCTGAATAACACTTCTACTTCATGACGTGGAAACTCAACAGGATGAGCCACCTTAGAATCAATTGAGAGTTTTACCCACAATTCCTCAGACATTTTTCCAAGATGAGAGTACGCAGCGAATACATCTTTCAAAGCTTTGTCAAGCTGTCGTTCATCGTTCAGGGGAATGGCAGCATGTCTGTAGCTGGTTTCAGGTTTACTGGATTGCTGTGACGTTGTTTTCGGATATGATATTTTAAATCCAAACCCCTCAAGGGTATGTTTTAACCCAGACGCATCAAGTGCTCCAATCTTATCAAAGAATTCTGTTAATCTACTAACAGAACTTCTAAAGTGACTGGAATACGGATGCTTTGAAAAAGCTAAATAAGACGCCGACACCAAAAGCCTTTGAAATAACTTATATTCATCATCAATAGGTGAAGTCATAGTACAGACTTTGTGTATGTGAGATCCCTCTGTCTTTGATAGAAGAGATGGAATAATCTTAAAGTCGATTAGCAACCTTAAAAACTGAGCAAGCATTCCACCTGAACCAGGTCCGTAACACTGATACATCATATCAATTGATCGTTTGTGTTGGTGTAGAATTTCACTTATGATGGGCGTTATTTCTGATTCAAACAGTGTTGATGGAGCTCTCAACGCAAACGGTAACACATTATTTAATAACAAACTGTGAAGAGCATCTCCACTTGCAGCGTCTCCTTTGCACAGAATTTGACTCAACCGTTTTAATGCGATCATGAATCCATCGAAATTTAAAGCTGGTGAGTTACTGAATGACTTACTTTCGGACTTGCTGTCGGTGTAGATTCGTTCAATCTCTTGTCTTGTTAGTAACATAGAGTGATGAATATCACGCGAAGGTGTATTACCCGCAAAGTGCATGTGAGTTGCTAAGCACCCGATGTCCTTACAAAGTCTTTCCCAATTACTGTTTGTTAAATCAGTACTCTTTCCACCTGGTAGACTGCTGTAGTAGAGATAGATTCTCTGAAGTTGTTGTCGAAGTGAGTTTTTATTAAGAAGCATTTCCTGACATTCTGACGGTTGCATTAGTTTTTTCATTCTAACAGGTGACTGTGATCTTCTAACAGAACCATGTCCTTGTCCCTGTAAAGACGCAATCTGTGAAGGTCTACCTCTAATAGGTGTGATTGCTTTGTTACTTGTCATGCTGGTTTGACTAGGCGCCAGTGTAGTCGCTGCATCCTTAACTTCACTGCTGTCGAGTAGACGAGAGATTTTGTATTCACTCGGAGCTTGATCATTAAAACCAATCAAAGCTAGTCTGCATATCAATTCTGATAATTCATGTAAACTCATTTCATCATTAGTTATGTAAGAAGATCGTAGAGTATCTGACGATACTAAATGTGGGATGACCTTCATCGCTTCTAAACAATTTATGACTTGTAAAACTGTTATAAACTCATACGGAGAAGGTGAGCACATCAGATCGTCTTTCGACATAGTGTTTCCACTATTGAGTAAAGCAAACCTTTTAAAAAGTTGAATCAAAGTTTCTCGATGACTGTGAAGAACTTCAGCAACTGGAAGTGAACAAATCTCATTAAAAATTTCATCATTTGGATTTAAGAAATTTACATCTATTTTATTCCACGATCTTCTCAATGAGTCCTCGATTATGTACTCGACAACTGTCATGTCGACAGTTTCTGTATTTGGACTTCCGTACAAACGATGAATAATATCAACCACGACAGCCATAAACACATCACAGTCTAAATACTTTGGTAAACCAGTCTCATTCGGATGAACAGCAGCCTGAGCCGCATGTACAATATCAAGAACTAAATCAATAGTAATGACTCCCCTCATCAAACCACCTTTTTTTAATAAAGTAAAAAGACAAGGAAGAGACATTCCAGGTGTAGTTAAAATCTGAGATGCCAAGTTAAATGATGATGTTAAAAACCTTTGACACGACAGAGGAATACCACCACCATCTGGAGCAAACGTATCTACCGGAACTGCAGACATGTCAGCGAGTTGGGTATTAAGATTCATTGCATCTCTTTCATTTTTCAGTGATTGTGATAAGTTTTCTAAACGTTCTTTTTCATCGTCCAATTGTTGTTTTTTTATGTAAAGGTCTTCCTGAGTCAGTCTTTCTCGTTCCAACTCTTGCCTCATTCGATCAATATCTCTTCTTTCTCTATCTAATTCCATTCTCTCTCTGTGAATTAATTCGTCAAGCTCTCTCTCTCTTTCATTTAATTGGGCTCTCATACTTTGAAGTTCAGAAGCTTCCTGCTGAAGTTGTTCTTTCATTGCAGATTGTTGTTGTGATAAGGTTTCACGTTCTGATTCGATTTGTTGTTTTAATTGATGTTCTTGAGTACGGAGAGCCTCAGCCTCGTCGTCTAAGCGTTGCCGTTCTTGGTCGAATTCACGTTCGTGTTGAGCCTTTATATCCGCCAGCTCTGAATGCATCTCTGCCTTTTGACGATCTAAAGCTACGTCGTCTTTGAAATGTTGTTCTTTTAGCTGCTGAATTTCCTGTTCTGATAACTCGTTCTCATGCTGAGCTGATTGCATTCGTGTTGTTGCTTCTGTTGTTAGAGCATTCAGTTTTGAGATTTCGTCAACGTAGGATCGGTCAGATGCTTCTTTTTCGTTATCCCATTTACGACGTTCACCTTCAATAGCACGTTTTAAATTGAGACGTTGATCATTATCCTCGAATGTTCGAAGTTTTCTATTGTCTTCTTGAAGACGGAGACGTTCCTTTTCAAGTGAAAGCAATTGAACCTGTTGAGGCATTGATAAAAAGTCATCATCGTCTGGAGAGGGTTCATCAACATCACTCCAACCCCTGCTTATATCACATTCCAAGCAATACACGTCTAAAACTTGTTCGCTTGTCGCTGGTTCGTATCCTCCAAATAACAAGGCTGACTTTCCGTCCAATATGGGAGTGGCGTAGCTTCCGTATCTATTTGGAGGAATTTCTCCAAATTCGTTGACATCCGTCAACCAAGTAGAACAGGCAAGGTTGAATACTGAAGTACCCGATGTCTGCTCTGTTGGAGGAGTACATCCTCCCTTTAGTACGAGATAACCACCAATTCTAAACATTGTATGTCCCATTCTCCCTACTGGTGTGACACCTTGTTGATAAACCGCACGCCATGTCCACGTATCGTAAGATAGAATAAACATATCATTCAGTAATGATTCATCAGAGCTTTGTCCTCCCCATATCAGAAGTCCAGGTGCATTACCTCCACGGAGTGAATTCTCAGGAAGTGTCATTGCTGAATGCATTGTACGTGGTGGTGGTTGCTCACCATCACATTGAATTCTATTGTAACGACCTTCTGAAAGATCTAATACGGTGACATGGTTGGCGAGTTGTGATAAATCGTCTTCACCACCAAATAGAATAATTCGATTTCCTCCATCATGAGTAGCAGTAAATCCACGAGTTAGTCGTGGAGCATTGCCTTGGAATTCACCTGCAGACCAAGACATTGTCGACGTTGTTTGTAAGCTGCAGATAAACTGACCAGGATGGTCAGTATATGGACCCCAACTTCTGCTGTCGTATAGCCACCAGAATACGAATATCGTATTTCCAATTGAGACTGAAATATGTTCAGCAGCATCAATGGGTCCGAGGCCTTCACTGGTATGAGATTGCCATTGTAGTTGGGTTAAGTCATATGTAAAGGTTTGATCTGCGTTTGCGTCTATTGCTTTGCTGGTACAGCCATTCAACACCAATTGGTTACCCACAACAGATGTTCCTCGATTCTTCCATTCAGATGGTCTACCAGCTACCCACCTCAGCCATTTTAAATCCGCCTTTCCAGCGCTCGCTGCTCCTCCATCAGGAGCTGACAACCCCAACGGTAATACTGTTCGCATTGTGATGGGCATTGCGATTATACTTTGTTACCTTATATTCTAATTAGAGTTTCGATCTCCTTAAAACATATTGACTAACTCTGATAATGTAAAAGGCTTAACAACACATAACACTCAACACATACCACAGACAACTACTCAAACACACAACAATATACTTGGTACAGCTGACATCTTGTTAAAGAATCTTAGCTTAAGGAAAAGAAGAGACACGAAAAGAGAGAAAGAGAAAAAAAAAAAGAAACATTCAGCTCGTCAATGGCTGTTTGTAATAACAGAAGTTATTTTACAAAAACCTAAAAAAAAAAAAAAAAAAAAAAAAAAAAAAAAAAAATCAAAAGATTCAGGAAGTAAAAATAATCTGAATTTCAACGCAAGGCAAACAAAAAAAAACGAAAAATCAGAGAACATTTCTCTCGGAGTCGAAATCGTATGAATTAGTACAGAAGGCAACATGCCGGCAGGTTTTTTTTTTTGCAAAAAGTCTTAGTAAAGATAAATAAAATTTAAAAAAAGAATCGGCACCTCACTAAATAATTCTCACACTTTGTTTTTGCTTGTGCGCAACCGGAAACAACCCTATAAAGTAAGGGGTGTTAACGTTACGCTGCCACAATTCTCTTTCGCTCGTAAAACATGTCTTCGAGATGAAAAAAAAAAAGAACGATTAACAAAACGCAGAGGAATTCCTACGACGTTACAAAGAAATCATTGTAACCACCAGGAAGAGACGAGTTGTTCTGTTGTTTTGGTCTAGGAGCAAAGAATCTTTTTATTCCAATGCTATCAATATGGAGAATGTTCAATGCCATTGGGAGGAATGATAGTGTTAACTGTGCATCACTGTCGATGTGTGCCGAAAATTCTTCAAAATTAAGGTGTTTTTTAACCACCGGTTTCATGTATGAGGATTGGGGAGGTTCACCCTTTGAACCTTTTCCTTTCTTTTTTGTATTTTTTGAAACTTCTTCAGTTTTTTGAAGGTCAATAAAAAGTTTTAAGAGCAACTTAACCTGGTGACTTGAAGCTCCCCTCTCTCTCTCTGACGACTTGTCATGAAATCTCATCCTACGCCATTCAACTAAAGCTTCTCGATGGATGTAACCTCGACCGTCGGAGTCGTACATATCAAAGCAGTCCCTTCTAAATTGATCACTTCCCACTCCACAAATTACGGCACCAAATGCGGTCATCAATTCATCATAAGAATAAGCACATTGTGGATGTTGTTGTTGTATTGATATTAGCCATATCTGTTGTCCAATGTCACTCTCTCGTGGGAAGGTGTTTTGTTGATTTTGTTGACCAAACATTGAGTATAATCTGATTAGGTTAGTTGTGTGATAGAAATCTGGAAATCTTTAAAAAAAAAAATAATTAAAAAAAAAAAAAACACAAACCTGTCAATTTGAAAGCTACGAAGAGTAGCATGTTGAGATGAGATGATGTCTTGTCTGATGAGCGCGTCTTCTAATTTGTTTCGGAGAATCAAACCAGTGCTACCAGTAGCACATCCTGCCAACATTGATGCAATCAGATATAAATTAGTGTATTTATATTGAGAAATAACCTGTTGATGCCACTTTGCCCTGTCACGGATGCCCTGCATACGATGACCATGAGCAGCACTATGACTGGTCAAGCCAAGTAAGCTATAATGTCTTAAAAGAGGTGTGCTTTCAGGATACCACAGAGCGTATATATTAGGTTGTCGCGTGCATTTAGTGGTGCATATTTCACCAGTGATGCAGTCTCCATCTTCGTGACACTGGACGATTACAGTGTTCTTGCTACTATTTAGTGACACAACTTTTCCCACAGGTCTCGTGCTTGTCGTTGATCTGCCAACAGCACCTTCCAGCTTTCCCATCACGTTGACTATATCACCGGACTCTATTGGTCGGCATCCAGCTTTTCGTATCGTTTCTGCAACTTCCCGTCTTCGTCGTTCGCTGTGTAAACCAACACTTCTGTTGTAGTCACAAGAGACAAATTCTTTAAAAGAGTTTTTGTCCTCATATGATAGTGTCTTTAGACGGGGCATGCCTGGATAATTAATTAATTCTTTTAAAAAAAAAAAGATTATAAAGAACGATTAAAAGCAACCATCCGCAGCGATGTAGTTTTCATGACAACAATGAATGGTTCTCAAGATAATGAATTAATACTATCACTCACAGGTATACGAATTGTATTGGAGTATGACTACACAATGTAGATGTCCATCGAACTTAAAGCGCACAAATAGATAAGTTCTTAGCGAGGTATCGTTATGAAGCTTTAAAAAGATGACTACGCGATGCCTCTTCCGGAATTGGCTGATTGAGAGTCAGCATCCTTCTCGTCACCAAATCCAACAATTTCATTCAGCAAAGTCTGAAACTTTTCACGTAACTTAATCATCGGATCATCTACCGATTGTACACTTGAGACAATGTGTCTGCTTTCATTGTAGTGGTCAACAATTGCTTTCAACTGAGTTTCAACTACTCTTTGTTCTACTGTACGGGCTGATGTGAGATCCAACTTCTTCTTTGTATCCTCAAAGACTTCGATGTATTGCTTGCAGAGTGGGTGTGCTTCAACTTCAGTCTTTGTAATTCCAAAATCGACTAGCTCCCAATCAGTCTGTTGATGTTATTCATTTAAAATAATTAACATACAACACTGCCTCTACGGAATACATACCTTCTTTACTGGCTTGTTTGGTTTTTGGGCCTCAGGCGCATTCTCGTTACTGCAACAGCCACCCATAATTAAATTATTTTCACTGCTTGTTAATGATAATTATTTACAACAAGTAGTACCAAAGAAATACGTCAACCACCAAATCTTGATTTCGGTGCTTAGCAAAGAAATCAGGCAATTTTTTTATATGAGATGCAGTAATTCTACACACAACTGAAATACACTCCGAAAGCTTCTTCCCACCTCATCAGCGGATCACTGAATCGATTTGAGATGAAGAGTCACGCAGTAATTCATCGATAGCCGTCGCCTTTTGGCTTTGTGAGTTGCTTTCTTCATCGTTTATTTCCAAGAACTTCCTGAGAACATTCGGACTGATCGAAGCATAGTCATTTGAGTTGGTGCCACCGTTGATCAGCACCTCGAAGAGTTGCAAGGAACGTCTCTTCCATATTAGATATCGAGATGCTATTCCCCATTGTGTTGTATGTTGCAACAGTATGATCAAACTTAACAATATCATCTGATGGTTCAATAGTACAATCTAGATTCAGATACTGAGTCATTGTCTAAGAGGGGGATGAGGTGAGGTCTCCCAGCTGTAATGTAATAAACATGTCCCTTAACTTCAGTCCCAACCATCACCACGTAACACACGAGATGACCGAGAGCTGATCCTGAGGATCACCAATGTGCGAGTGATTATCAAAGACGTTATCCTTTTCAATCCTGATCTGCTCATCGAGCTTTTCTATAATGGGTTTGAATAACTTTGAGTTGTCAAACTGCTGTATGTTATCTGATGATGACTTGGCTAACTTTTGATCCCTCACCTTGTCTTGAAGCGACTTAATCTCATCGAGCTGTGCAATCTGCTTCAACAGCTCATCATGTTGGTTTGTATTTCAAGTACATTGACATCGAAGTCATCGGTAACATCATCGTCATCAGTCAACGTCAGTCGTCCGGGTAAGGTGTCATCGGTTGTTGGTGGAGGATATAATCAATCTGATTGATCGGCCTTCCTATTCCGCACTGTCACCACAGTCGTCCTTGGGATATTGTTGGTCAAGAAGGCGGAATCGACATCTGTGCAGACATACTTGTGTTAAAGCTAAAGCTTTTTAGAGCTATTTAGCTTTTTTTAGCTTTTTTGAAAAAAAAAATTTAACTAATATACCACATATACCACAAGTTGAGGCGATCGGCAGGGTAGAGGTGTTCACGATTTTTCACTTTGCTACACGAAAATTCACGATTTTTCACTTAATTTTTTGCTGCTTTCTGGTAGTGAAATCCTGTGAAAATGTGTGAAAATGTGTGAAAATGTGTGAATTTTAGTGAAAAAAGTGAGTGATATCCAGTGAATAATATGTGTTGCAATAGTACTGCTTTTGGATCTCTATGTGTCTTCGTTGCAATCTCTGCTGTCTTAACGATGGTGTGTCGACATCAATGTTCTCATGTGGAACTCGCACAAGTAGGATGGTACCGTTGGTGATGGTGTGCTGTGCAATGTCAAACCTGTTTAGTTTGCCATCAGCACACCATTCACAATACTATATTGTGCACACATGAACTCCATGATGTTGCCCATTTCCTCGTTACTGAGAGACATCAGGTAAGCGTATGCTTGAGATGCGGTGCTTCTTGCGAAGCCAGTGAGCAAACGACCGATTCCCAGTACGCCAACTTCAATAGTAAAGATGTTACAGTCGAAGCCATCAGCGATGATCAGCTTTAAGTATTTCTTTTCTATTAAGACATGAGAGGTTTCGAAACGATCTTCATTTGGACACGTCAGCTCCAGAATCAGTGCTCTTTTCGCAAAAAAAGAATAAATGAAAATGTCTGGTCTTAGAGAGGACGAGACATGGCACACTTCAAGAGGAACAATTAGGCGGTTATCACCGACATCGTTAAACAATGATAACATTGTTTTTTCTTTTTTTTTTTTTATATGAGAACGTGCCAAAAGTAGGGTACAATTTTGGGCCACGGGTATCTGACGGTCCCTAAGTGTGAATCCGACCACTTTTCACAAGATATTTTATACTCAAAAAATGCAATTCCGTGTCTGGGAAGTGATTTTACTCACCGCTAGTTTCAAAATTCCATATTTTCCCTA
Source organism: Flectonema sp. DT1601 (assembly GCA_964019425.1). Classification (NCBI taxonomy): domain Eukaryota; phylum Euglenozoa; class Diplonemea; order Diplonemida; family Diplonemidae; genus Flectonema; species Flectonema sp. DT1601. Next base: position 282,748 of record OZ025838.1, read on the forward strand.
AGAGCTTACCTGTAGTATAAGGAGAATGGTAGTGATACTAAGTTCGACCAGGTGCTTAATAGGCAGTACTGATAATACAATGATGTGCTTTCTTTTTTATAAAAATCATTGATTTTGCTGAAGTTCTTAATTGCTACACGTCACTGGGAGTGCTGGAAGTACTGCTACTAGCACAGGTACTACTGATACTGGTACACATACTGTCACTACTGGTAATGATGCTACTGGTGCTGCTTTCAAATTCTGATCTAGGGCAGTTGCGCAAGTCGTGGTCAACCCCACCGCACCCCTTACACTGACGCTGCTTTCTTTTCCTTTTGGGTATCTGTGTCCCTTTTCCCCCAAGCAACCGTATTTCCCCTGCTTGTAGAAATGGCTATTGCCTTCCTGCGGAACCTGTGGCAATGTACCCTTTTCTTTGTAGTCTAGGGTGATCACCAGACTGTCACCTGGGTCTTGTGTTTTTTCAGCGTAAATCGCGTTCTGGCGTCGGAATTCCTCAGTGTGAAGATCAATCTCTACGAGTTGCTGAATGTATTCTGCAGCCTGAAGTTTAATATTTTGGGGTACACTTCCAGGAGAATTGAGCATGCACTGGAGAATAAGACCACTTGAGCGAGAGACATTCCAGACACTCATCGAGTAACCGGACTTCCCTTTAGCACTTTTAACGAGCTTCCTATGTGTATGCAGCTGAGAGGAATCGTAACTTCAAGTGCTTTTGCATTCTGAAGATTGCAATGGATGATAATTAAATCTGTCAGTGAGTATCAATTGGTGGGTAGACCACCGAAGTTACTGTGAACAAACCAGCGTGTCCAAAGCAGGCGTTCGTCTTGTATTTTACGTATAAAATCCAACAGTTAACCCCCTTCAAGTTTTCAAGACAATATAATTATTAATTAAATACTCATGGGTTTTATAAAAAACTGTTGCGGTTACATAAGCAAGTGGTGCTCAACTATGTTCACGTGGTATTTATTTATCTGCAGTCATTTACTACGCTGCCGCTGACAGTCAAGATTGTCAGAGAAATACCTGGTCAATTTGACTTGACATCATTTTTTCTCGCAATTTTAAAATAAAAACTTTCTCCTCTCTTTAGGCTATTACTACAAACTTTATTTTCAATCTCTCAAGACAAAAGCTTATGTGGGAACAATTAGACAGGAGCATGATATCCAAAAGTTACATGTCTGAAATCATGGAGAATACATTCTTTCGGAGTTGCTTTAACCAGTAGAATCAGATGCGTGGTCCGTTCCGGTAGGACTCCCTTCTTACGAATGTGTGGTGCCTCGTGTTAGCGCTTTGGATAGTAATAACCATTGGCGGCGACTATGCACGGGGTGGCCAGTGGGTTTAATGAGGTTGTTGTGTAATCCCCTTCCATGGCTCTGTTTCGGCATGCTGGAAAGCGAAGCTCTGAAGTTTACTTCAGGTTAGTCTTGTAAGCCTATCCTTCCGGTTCAGTTCTCGGCTTGGTTGATTCCCTCGATCGTCCCATCCAGGAGTTTGTGTGCATGGTGAGGCCCTCTGGAAACCCAGCCCAGCACAAGACACCAGGCTCACGGCGAAGATTGGACCCGAAAGTAACCTTGCGTTCTGTTCTGTTGGCAAGCTCTCTGGCTGAGTGCGTTCGAAGTGAGTGGAATTGCTAGTTTGTTGGGTTATGTTCGTAGCAGCTTCACGGTGACGGCGGCCTTATTGAGAATTATCCCTCGTTGTTACATGTTACGTAATGATTGGGTTCTCAAGACTGGTTGCTTGCTAATGTGAATGCTGACGTTCGAACTGTTATTCGTAGCAGCTTCACGGTGACGGCGGCCTTATTGAGAATTATCCCTGGTTGTTACATGTTCAAAGTTGCAGGTTAACTGTGACTGATTCACGTAATCATTGGGTTCTCAAGACTGGTTGCCCCGACTTTCGAGTAGTTTCCTTTTCCGGCGTGTAACAATCCCGACTGACGAAAAAAGTTGGAGGAATTGCTAGTTTGTTGGGTTATATTCGTAGCAGCTTCACGGTGACGGCGGCCTTACTGAGAATTATCCCTGGTTGTTATGTGTTGAAAGTCACAGGTTATAGCGTCAAAATAACACTCGCGTGGGTGGTTGCTCTCTTCGGAAAGCATAACTTCAGACCCGTCAATTCGCGGCGCTTATATCTGCACACATTAATTAGTTGAACGAGTTCAAGTCACTTCCCTGCATAGCAGATCCGTGTCCTCTGTACTAACGCTATACTAAGTGTGACTGTGACTGATACACGTAATGGTTGGGTTCTTTAAGTACTCAGGACTGGTTGCTTGCTGATGTGAATGCTGACGTTCGAACTGCCCCGACTTTCGAGTAATTTTCCTTTCCGGCTTAGGATGACGCAGCGTGGTGGGTGCCTTGGGATTTAATAAATAAAGCGGAAATAAAGGGGCTTTCCCACCCCCCTTTATTCCGCTTATTTCCCCTTTATTTCCCCTTTATTTTGGAAAAAAAGGAAAAAAAGTCCTTTATTTGGATTAAAAGCCCTTTATTTCCCCTTTATTTTGGAATTACGGAAATTAAAGGGCATTAAAAGCCCTTTAATTTCCCCTTTATTTTGCCCCCTTTAAAGGGGTACAAGTATGATTAGCTACAAATTGTTTCTGCTAAGTGTTTCTCACTTAGAATTTTATTGTTATGTTCGTTTTCTATCCCCTCTTCTATCCCTTTTGTTCAAAAAAAGCGATGAGAAATTTCTCTCATTCATGCTAAGATGCACTCTGAACTTTGATTTTTTGATCTGAGTGTGAGGGAATGACCTGTTAGTGCATTGGGCATAAGCTGTGCAGCAGTTTAGATGTCTTAGGTGTTAATAGGGGGTTCCTCTTAGCATTTTTCTTTGTTACCACCTTATGATTTTCTTGAAGAAAAAAAATAGAAGTCATAATGGTGCTTCCCTCTGGAAGGGTTGTAAGCCATGGTGTCCAACTAAATTAAAGGACAAGTCTGGGATAATCCCTGCCAGAGGGGCGAGTATTCTACCATGGTTGAAATACTCTGGCAACTGATCTTCAATTTTATGTTGTTTGTTAGCTGCTGGTGTAATTTAATCATGTGTTGATACTTGCATATGTTTATTTGTTATCTTTTACTACAATTACTCTTACCTATATCTTTTCTTTTTATTCTCTATCTGTTCTGGTCTGTTACTTCATTTGTCTTGTTTAACTTCAGTTATATGCATTTTACTTTTTATTGTTTCCCATCTACTTTTTATTTTCTATTAGTTCTGGTCAGAAACTCCTGGGCAGCAAGAAGGAAAGCAGTTAAGTACTTCTGGGTGTTTGGCATCACCCCCCATAGTGAGCAAGTACAACAGGTAGCATTGGTAGTCTGTTGATCCTGAGTGATCCCAGCTACGGTTTTGTTTTTCTTTCTTTTTTTTTTTAGAAGAAGATCAGGACATCCAAGCACTGCTGGATAGTTGCTGAATGCAGGGCCTGCCTGTGGCATTATAATAACAGGCTAAGTCATTTGTAGTTCATAGTTTACCTTTGATTTTATAACTTCACACAGCTTACAGTGTGTTCTTTGTGTATGTTTTCTTCAGGTGTGAGTAGTTTTTTTGTTCTTACTCTTCAGGGAGGGCCTTAGCCAAAAGCTAACAGTCCAAATCTCACCTGGTAATTCAACTCCGAAGGAATAAAGGAAAAAAAAAGAAAAGGTCGATCAATTGGATCTGATCGTCGAGAAGAAGAAAACAATTATTTTAAAGGTCGATCGGCATAGCCAATCATTGAGAAAAATAACCAGATATAAATACAATCAGTTTAAATTTAAAAAAAAAAAAAAAAAAAAGATTAACGATCAAGCTGAGCTGATCTTGTTTTTATTAAAATAGGGGGAGCGGGAGGGATGGAAGGAATAAAGGAAAAAAAAAAAAAAAAAAGGTTGATCAATTGGATCTGATCGTCGAGAAGAAGAAAACAATTATTTTAAAAAAAATTGATCGGTATAGCCGGTCGTTGAGAAAAGAACAGATATAAATACAATCGGTTTTGGTGATCGACGAGTGGAGCGATCACTTGACAAGAAGGAAAAAAGAAAGGACCGCATTAATTGGGGCTTTGGTTGTATTCCCAAGGCATGTTTTTTTTTTTTTTTTTTTTAAATTAATAATCACATTTTGTTCAAAAATATTTCATATTAGAGTAAAAGAAAAAAAGAAAAAAAAGAAATAAGAGAAAAAAAAAAAACCATTGCTGGCCCCCTCACCACTCATAGAGGATGAGGAGGCCAGTAAGGCGTCACTCAAATCTATGCCAAGCCTTGGGAACTTGGATTGGGGTTTAGACCATTTACAATTAACAATTAACAATTAACAATTAATCTGATTAACGTTATGATCTGACGGACATAAACATATCGACAAAATATTACAAACAAAACGAACAATAAATAATAAATAAGCTAATAAACTAAATAAACAAAGTGATGTGAAAGTAAGGAAAAAGAGAATTACAAGGGGGTGGAGTCACCGCGAACGTCATCAGCAGAACATCTCCTTCGATTGTAACGATATCTTGATGGAGTAATTTGCTTTCCATGTCTGTACAGCACCTGAATAAAGAATATAAAGTAATACGCACAACTGGCAGAACAGATACTAAGGACATTCATGTGACCCTATCTTAATCTTAGATAGGTTCACCGCGCTGGGGTAGTGCCAGGTCCTGACGGGACACCGGCAGGGGGTGGGTGGGTGGGTTTTGAATTGAAGAGTGGAAGTGGGTGAGTGGCTGTGAACTGCAGAAGAAGTTCGATAATAACGATAAAACTAATAACAGTACCACTCACGCCGAATATATAATATGCACGAGGTAAGAGAAGTGGAATAAAATACACACAAAGTAATTTCGGTAGTTTATGTTTTCTTTATCATCGGCGCTGCTTTAGGACATGGTAGCAAATTACCTAAATGGAATTTCAATAATTTGCTTTCCATGTCTGTACAGCACCTGAATAAAGAATATAAAGTAATACGCACAACTGGCAGAACAGATACTAAGGACATTCATGTGACCCTATCCTAATCTTAGATAGGTTCACCGCGCTGGGGTAGTGCCAGGTCCTGACGGGACACCGGCACCAACACCCCGACGCGAGTTGAAGAATGCCCCCAACGCCTGTTCCACCTTGGATCTGGTAGAGGAAGAAATGGGTTCCCTGGACGGTACATCCGCAGGATTATACTTAGTGCTGACCCACTTCAAATTATACGAACATTTCAAAGAAGAAAGTGAATTGACTGCAGACATTAAACACTCATTAATAGCATGTGACCGAACACACATCTTCTTTCTAAAAGCACCACATACTGTGGTATTGTCTACCCAAATAGATAAGTGGTCAGCCTCGCTGATTCCGAGTTGAGTTTACCAGGTGAGATTTGGACTGTTAGCTTTTGGCTAAGGCCCTCCCTGAAGAGCAAGAACAAAAAAACTACTCACACCTGAAGAAAACATACACAAAGAACACACTGTAAGCTGTGTGTGTATTTTGTGTTTGTCAGAACAGGAGAGAAAAGAAAGAATGTCAAGGTTGGTCACCTTGCCTATCAACGCACAACATTGGTGGTCTCTACTAGACCCTGAGTGATCCCACTGGATCTCTCATCGTTCATAGTACCTATGTGAAGTTATAAAATCAAAGGTAAACTATGAACTACAAATGACTTAGCCTGTTATTATAATGCCACAGGCAGGCCCTGCATTCAGCAACTATCCAGCAGTGCTAGGATGTCCTGATCTTGAGGCGATCGGCAGGGTGGAGGTGTTCACGATTTTTCACTTTGCTACACGAAAATTCACGATTTTTCACGATTTTTCACTTAATTTTTTGCTGCTTTCTGGTAGTGAAATCCCGTGAAAATGTGTGAAAATGGTCAAACCTGTTCAGTTTGCCATACATGTCACTTTGACAACTAAATGGGCATCGCTTGTGCCCAGTGACCCATCACCCTTCCTGACCATCGCTTGTGGTGAGGTTCCGGACTTTGGACCGGCGCATCGCGTGTGCGGTGGGTTTAATCACTGAGGGGCTCATTCTCGTTCATTGCCTCCTCTTTTCGCTGAGCAGTTTTTTCTTGTGCAACTTTCCTGGCAGCAGCATTTTCTGCTGCTTTCGCTGCTTTCGCTTGGGTCAGTGTGGCGGACTGCTGGGGCACCGGGAGGGAGAGGGGGTCACGCAACTTTAGCTTTGTGGGGAGCTCCAGCGCAAAGCATTCAACAACAGAGAAAATGAATGCCCCGCGCTGGGATTTGGTTGGGGGGTTAGGTAGGGATGGTGCGTCCACCGGATGATGCTGGCATCAGGCTTGGTGAGCATGGGGTCATCGGGGACATCGCTCTTCAGCTTAGAGACCTGAATGTGGTTCACATGGGAGAGGGCGTGGTTGACCTGCCTATTGACTTTCAGCAGGCGGGCGTGGTGAGGGGAGACTGTGTCACCGCAATAGCAGCAACGAAAAATGCCCTTTCCCCCCAAGGGTTCCAGCATGTAGAACCATCTACCTGGAAGCTCGGTATCGAGCAATGCAAAAATCTTTTCCCAATAATCGAGGTGACAGTGGCCTGATCTTCCGGCCTGGCTGTCCTGAACTTTCTGCCGGTTAATCTTTTTGAAATGTTCTGTTGTGTTACCCTCAACAAGAAAACACAATGAAGCAGTTGAACGTGTGTCCTCTAACCAGGACAACGCCCCTGCCAAGGCACCTGTAAAATCAACCCCCCTCTCAATGAGACACATCTGTGTCTCATTGTCCGGTTTGCGTGTCACCTCTACTTCAGTGATACTGACGTCATTCCTCTTCTTCATGCTGGTTTATGTTTAGTAGTGATAATAAAATAGCTGCTTGTTCAGATTCATCATTACTATGTAAAAAAGAGAAACACATACTACCGAGATACAATGACCGACACCTTGTCAAGCAACTCGGCTGCGTCTGTCGTGAACTCCAGTGCCGTCCGTAGCATGCAAATGCTAAGGTTCAGAAGCGCCCATTCGTAACCTTCTCTTTAAATGGACACGCCCTAAAAGAGATGCGGTGCTTCTTGCGAAGCCAGTAAGCAAACGACCGATTCCCACGTATGAAGAAGCACAGCGTTACTATTGAACGGAGGAAGTCACTGAGGCCAAAGTACTTCGTTTTTTTTATCGATCGACTATGTCGATTACTTTCTATTTTCCGTCCTGGTCAAGACGCTAAACTGATTGTTTTTTTTTTTTCAAAATTAATAAAAAAGAATAGAAAAAAAATAAAAATAAAAAAATAGAATAAACAATGTTATCATTGTGTTTTTTTTTATCGTTCGACTTTGTTGACTATTTTCTATTTTCCATTTTTATTCTTTAAAAAATAAATAAAAAGAATTTAAAAAAAAAAAAAAAAAAAAAAGAATAAACAATATTATCATTGTTTTTTTTTATCGTTCGACTATGTCGACTAATTTCTATTTTCCGTTTTTTTTTTTTCTTTAAAAAATAAATAAAAAGAATTTAAAAAAAAAAAATAAAAAAAAAAAGAATAAACAATGTTATCATTGTTTTTTTATCGATCGACTATGTCGATCACTTTCTATTTTCCGTCCTGGTCAAGACGCTAAACTGATTGTTTTTTTTCAAAATTAATAAGAAAAAAAATAGAAGTCATAATGGTGCTTCCCTCTGGAAGGGTTGTAAGCCATGGTGTCCAACTAAATTAAAGGACAAGTCTGGGATAATCCCTGCCAGAGGGGCGAGTATTCTACCATGGTTGAAATACTCTGGCAACTGATCTTCAATTTTATGTTGTTTGTTAGCTGCTGGTGTATCTTGATTATGTGTTGATACTTGCATTTTTTTTATTTGTAATCTTCTATTACAATCCTCTTTCTGTTCTGGTCTGTTACTTCATTTGTCTTGTTTAACTTCAGTTATATCCATTTTACTTTTTATTGTTTCCCATCTACTTTTTATTTTCTATTAGTTCTGGTCAGAAACTCCTGGGCAGCAAGAAGGAAAGCAGTTTAGTACTTCTGGGTGTTTGGCATCACCCCCCATAGTGAGCAAGTACAACAGGTAGCATTGGTAGTCTGTTGATCCTGAGTGATCCCAGCTACAGTTTTGTTTTTCTTTCTTTTTTTTAGAAGAAAATCAGGACATCCAAGCACTGCTGGATAGTTGCTGAATGCAGGGCCTGCCTGTGGCATTATAATAACAGGCTAAGTCATTTGTAGTTCATAGTTTACCTTTGATTTTATAACTTCACACAGGGTACTATGAACGATGAGAGATCCAGTGGGATCACTCAGGGTCTAGTAGAGACCACCAATGTTGTGCGTTGATAGGCAAGGTGACCAACCTTGACATTCTTTCTTTTCTCTCCTGTTGTGACAAACACAAAATACACACACAGCTTACAGTGTGTTCTTTGTGTATGTTTTCTTCAGGTGTGAGTAGTTTTTTTGTTCTTGCTCTTCAGGGAGGGCCTTAGCCAAAAGCTAACAGTCCAAATCTCACCTGGAAATTCAACTCAAAGAATATAAAAAAATACAAAAAAAAGAATAAACAATGTTATCATTGTTTTTTTTTATCGTTCGACTTTGTCGACTAATTTCTATTTTCCGTTTTTTTTTTCTTTAAAAAATAAATAGAGATTTTCGCTATTGGGGTGCCTGATAATGTCATTTTCGCTATTCACTAAAAGCAGTAACTTTTTTTTCGCTGTTCACTAGAAGTGATAATTTTTTTTCGCCGTTCAGTAAAAGAAATTTTTTTTTTTCGCTGTTCACTACAAGTTACAAATTTTTTTTCGCTATTCACTACAAGTTACAAATTTTTTTTCGCTATTCAGCTACAGTTTTGTTTTTCTTTTTTTTTTTAGAAGAAGATCAGGACATCCAAGCACTGCTGGATAGTTGCTGAATGCAGGGCCTGCCTGTGGCATTATAATAACAGGCTAAGTCATTTGTAGTTCATAGTTTACCTTTGATTTTATAACTTCACACAGGGTACTATGAACGATGAGAGATCCAGTGGGATCACTCAGGGTCTAGTAGAGACCACCAATGTTGTGCGTTGATAGGCAAGGTGACCAACCTTGACATTCTTTCTTTTCTCTCCTGTTGTGACAAACACAAAATACACACACAGCTTACAGTGTGTTCTTTGTGTATGTTTTCTTCAGGTGTGAGTAGTTTTTTTGTTCTTGCTCTTCAGGGAGGGCCTTAGCCAAAAGCTAACAGTCCAAATCTCACCTGGAAATTCAACTCAGTCCTTGTCAGTTTTGGCATCAAACTTGTAATGGTTTAATCATTACAGGTTATTTACTGAAATATTTGTTCTAAAAGTTGCTAAGTATTTTTCACTTAGAAATTTTTTATTTTTTTATTTTCAGCTTAATTAGCTACAAATTGTTTCTACTAAGTGTTTCTCACTTAGATTTTTTTTTGCTTTTCAGCTCCTTAAAAGCTGCTAAGTGTTTCTGCTAAGTGTTTCTCACTTAGAATTTTATTTTTATGTTCGTTTTCTATCCCTTCTCCTATCCCTTTTGTTCAAAATAAGCGGGAGGAAATTCTCTCATTCATGCTAAGATGCACTCTGAACTTTGATTTTTTGATCTGAGTGTGAGGGAATGACCTGTTAGTGCATTGGGCATAGGCTGGGCTGCAGTTTAGATGTCTTAGGTGTTAATAGGGGGTTCCTCTTAGCATTTTTCTTTGTTCCCACCTTATGATTTTCTTGAAGAAAAAAAATAGAAGTCATAATGGTGCTTCCCTCTGGAAGGGTTGTAAGCCATGGTGTCCAACTAAATTAAAGGACAAGTCTGGGATAATCCCTGCCAGAGGGGCGAGTATTCTACCATGGTTGAAATACTCTGGCAACTGATCTTCAATTTTATGTTGTTTGTTAGCTGCTGGTGTATCCTGATCATGTGTTGATACTTGCATTTTTTTATTTGTAATCTTCTATTACAATTCTCTTTCTGTTCTGGTCTGTTACTTCATTTGTCTTGTTTAACTTCAGTTATATCCATTTTACTTTTTATTGTTTCCCATCTACTTTTTATTTTCTATTAGTTCTGGTCAGAAACTCCTGGGCAGCAAGAAGGAAAGTAGTTAAGTACTTCTGGGTGTTTGGCATCACCCCCCATAGTGAGCAAGTACAACAGGTAGCATTGGTAGTCTGTTGATCCTGAGTGATCCCAGCTACAGTTTTGTTTTTCTTTTTTTTTTTAGAAGAAGATCAGGACATCCAAGCACTGCTGGATAGTTGCTGAATGCAGGGCCTGCCTGTGGCATTATAATAACAGGCTAAGTCATTTGTAGTTCATAGTTTACCTTTGATTTTATAACTTCACACAGGGTACTATGAACGATGAGAGATCCAGTGGGATCACTCAGGGTCTAGTAGAGACCACCAATGTTGTGCGTTGATAGGCAAGGTGACCAACCTTGACATTCTTTCTTTTCTCTCCTGTTGTGACAAACACAAAATACACACACAGCTTACAGTGTGTTCTTTGTGTATGTTTTCTTCAGGTGTGAGTAGTTTTTTTGTTCTTGCTCTTCAGGGAGGGCCTTAGCCAAAAGCTAACAGTCCAAATCTCACCTGGAAATTCAACTCTAGAAGTTGAAATTTTTTTTTCGCTGTTCACTACAAGTTACAACTTTTTCCACTGCCAAAAAAAAAAATTTTTTTTCCCTTTTTTTTTTTTTTTTTTTTTTTTTTTTTTTTTTCTTCTTTGCTGGGAACATGCTGGTACCTTGAACAATTTTTTTTGTCACTTGGACAAGAGCTTTGTGCCGTTTTACTTTCTATTCAGCACACTCATCTGTGGATTTATGATAATGGATGGATTGAAAGCCAATAACACAAACGGTCAAGGATGTGATGACTTGGGAAATGATAAAAGTGAATTCGATAGAGTGGGAAGTAACGGACTGGGAGCTTTTGGCTCCTGCCCTATTCCCGATGTAAACTTTCTTTTTATTTTTTTTTTTTTAACAGGCCCAGAGGGCGACAATGACTGTTGCTGACCAAGGAATAATATTCAAATGAATTTTCGTTTCAAAGAAACGAACAGAATTAAGAGAGAGGCAGAGAAAAAAAAAAAAAAAAAAAAGAAAGAAAAGAAAAAAAAAAAATATGAAGAGGAAATAATCAAACATGAAAAAAAAAAAAAAAAATAAAATATAAATAAAAAACGTTGTATGAAAAAGGAAAAAAAAGAAGAAAAAAAAAAAAAAGACCAGAAAAGGAAAGAGAAAATGAAAAGGTATAATATTATTGTGGGGATATGAGGATAGCAGGGAGATGCTCTTTTTTTTTTTTTTTTTTTATTTATTATTTAAAAAAAAGGAAACAATCAGTTTAGCGTCTCGATCGGGACGGAAAATAGTCTTTCTGGAACTTCTGCTCAGTACATGCAAATGCATCTTGACACGCGGGAACCCTTCGGGCAGTACTGCGCTCTTGATAATTCAAAGTAGCCTTAAAAAAGCTCTCATGCTTGCATGAGTTAGATACCCTGATAACCCGGTCAGAAACAGGAGTGTCGCTTGCGACCAGGCTGTCTGTAACTCGCAGGTGTCTTGACTTTGAAATTCGGTTGGAATGACGTGTAAGAGGACAACAGTTCTCTGTAAGGTGACCCAGCCCTGCACACATACCGTTCTTTGCATGCACTCAGTAAATTTTTCAGAGGCTGAGAACACTATCAGGACCTGACGAACAACCCAACCTTTCCGTGAGTACTTGTCTTTGCTAATCTCGTCAAGCCAGATGAACATCATACAAACGTTATCTCAACATCCGTGTGCGGGTGTTATCTTCCTCATCTCGGTTTAGCCCTGCACCATCTGCGGATTCTCGAAGGAAACTGGTCGCCTACGATGCTTCGTTCAGTAAAACGTACAAGTTCCTAATCATAAACGTTTTTCTTTCTCTCTAGGCTTTTACTCTTTTGTTGCTGAATGCAGGGCCTGCCTGTGGCATTATAATAACAGGCTACGTCATTTGTAGTTGGTATATAAAAAAAAAAAAAAAAGAATAAACAATGTTATCATTGTTTTTTTTTATCGTTCGACTTTGTCGACTAATTTCTATTTTCCGTTTCTTTTCTTTAAATAATAAATAAAAAGAATTTAAAATAAAAAAAAAGAATAAACAATGTTATCATTGTTTTTTTATCGATCGACTATGTCGATTACTTTCTATTTTCCGTCCTGGTCAAGACGCTAAACTGATTGTTTTTTTTTCAAAATTAATAAAAAAGAATATAAAAAAAAAAAAAAAAAAAAAAGAATAAACAATGTTATCATTGTTTTTTTATCGATCGACTATGTCGATCACTTTCTATTTTCCGTCCTGGTCAAGACGCTAAACTGATTGTTTTTTTTTTCAAAATTAATAAAAAAGAATATAAAAAAAAAAAAAAAAAAAAAAAAAAAAGAATAAACAATGTTATCATTGTTTTTTTTATCGTTCGACTTTGTTGACTAATTTCTATTTTCCGTTTTTTTTCTTTAAAAAATAAATAAAAAGAATTTAAAATAAAAAAAAAGAATAAACAATGTTATCATTGTTTTTTTATCGATCGACTATGTCGATCACTTTCTATTTTCCGTCCTGGTCAAGACGCTAAACTGATTGTTTTTTTTCAAAATTAATAAAAAAGAATATAAAAAAAAAAAAAAAAAAGAATAAACAATGTTATCATTGTTTTTTTTTTTATCGTTCGACTTTGTCGACTAATTTCTATTTTCCGTTTCTTTTCTTTAAAGAATAAATAAAAAGAATTTAAAATAAAAAAAAAGAATAAACAATGCTATCATTGTTTTTTTTATCGATCGACTATGTCGATCACTTTCTATTTTCCGTCCTGGTCAAGACGCTAAACTGATTGTTTTTTTTTTTCAAAATTAATAAAAAAGAATATAAAAAAATACAAAAAAAAAGAATAAACAATGTTATCATTGTTTTTTTTTATCGTTCGACTTTGTCGACTAATTTCTATTTTCCGTTTTTTTTCTTTTAAAAATAAATAAAAAGAATTTAAAATAAAAAAAAAGAATAAACAATGTTATCATTGTTTTTTTATCGATCGACTATGTCGATCACTTTCTATTTTCCGTCCTGGTCAAGACGCTAAACTGATTGTTTTTTTTTTTTCAAAATAAAAAAAAAATATTAAAAAAAAAAAAATAAAAAAAAAAAAGAATAAACAATGTTATCATTGTTTTTCTTTATCGTTCGACTTTGTTGACTAATTTCTATTTTCCGTTTTTTTTTCTTTAAAAAATAAATAAAAAGAATTTAAAAAAAAAAAAAAAAAAAAAAGAATAAACAATGTTATCATTGTTTTTTTTATCGATCGACTATGTCGATTACTTTCTATTTTCCGTCCTGGTCAAGACGCTAAACTGATTGTTTTTTTTTCAAAATTAATAAAAAAGAATATAAAAAAATACAAAAAAAAGAATAAACAATGTTATCATTGTTTTCTTTATCGATCGACTATGTCGATTACTTTCTATTTTCCGTCCTGGTCAAGACGCTAAACTGATTGTTTTTTTTTCAAAATTAATAAAAAAGAATATAAAAAAATACAAAAAAAAGAATAAACAATGTTATCATTGTTTTTTTTATCGATCGACTATGTCGATTACTTTCTATTTTCCGTCCTGGTCAAGACGCTAAACTGATTGTTTTTTTTTCAAAATTAATAAAAAAGAATATAAAAAAATACAAAAAAAAGAATAAACAATGTTATCATTGTTTTTTTTATCGATCGACTATGTCGATTACTTTCTATTTTCCGTCCTGGTCAAGACGCTAAACTGATTGTTTTTTTTTTCAAAATAAAAAAAAAATATTAAAAAAAAAAAAATAAAAAAAAAGAATAAACAATGTTATCATTGTTTTTTTTTATCGTTCGACTTTGTTGACTAATTTCTATTTTCCGTTTTTTTTCTTTAAAAAATAAAAAAAAAGAATTTAAAAAAAAAAAAAAAAAAAGAATAAACAATGTTATCATTGTTTTTTTTATCGATCGACTATGTCGATTACTTTCTATTTTCCGTCCTGGTCAAGACGCTAAACTGATTGTTTTTTTTTCAAAATTAATAAAAAAAAAGAATATAAAAAAATACAAAAAAAAGAATAAACAATGTTATCATTGTTTTTTTTTATCGTTCGACTTTGTCGACTAATTTCTATTTTCCGTTTTTTTTCTTTAAAAAATTAATAAAAAGAATTTAAAATAAAAAAAAAAAAGAATAAACAATGTTATCATTGTTTTTTTTATCGATCGACTATGTCGATTACTTTCTATTTTCCGTCCTGGTCAAGACGCTAAACTGATTGTTTTTTTTTTCAAAATTAATAAAAAAGAATATAAAAAAAATAAAAAAAAAAAAGAATAAACAATGTTATCATTGTTTTTTTTTATCGTTCGACTTTGTTGACTAATTTCTATTTTCCATTTTTTTTCTTTTTAAAAATAAATAAAAAGAATTAAAATAAAAAAAAAAAAAAAAGAATAAACAATGTTATCATTGTTTTTTTTATCGATCGACTATGTCGATTACTTTCTATTTTCCGTCCTGGTCAGGACGCTAAACTGATTGTTTTTTCTTTAAAAATAAATAAAAAGAATAAAAAAAAAAAAAAAAGGAATAAACAATGTTATCATTGTTTTTTTTTTATCGATCGACTATGTCGATTACTTACTATTTTCCGTCCTGGTCAAGACGCTAAACTGATTGTTTTTTCTTTAAAATAATTAAAAAGATTTAAAAAAAAAAAAAAAAAAAAAAAATGAATAAACAATGTTATCATTGTTTTTTTTTCTATCGATCAACTATGTCGATTAATTTCTATTTTCCGTCCTGATCGAGACGCTAAACTGATTGTTTCCTTTTTTTAAATAATAAATAAGAAAAAAAAAAAAAAAAAAAAAAAAAAAAGAGCATCTCCCTGCTATCCCTCATATCCCCACAATAATATTATACCTTTTCATTTTCTCTTTCCTTTTCTGGTCTTTTTTTTTTTCTTTTTTTCCTTTTTCATACAACGTTTTTTATTTATATATATATATTTTTTTTTTTTTTTTTCATGTTTGATTATTTCCTCTTCATTTTTTTTTTTCTTTTCTTTTCTTTCTTTTTTTTTTTTTTTCCTCTGCCTCTCTCTTAATTCTGTTCGTTTCTTTGAAACGAAAATTCATTTGAATATTATTCCTTGGTCAGCAACCATCATTGTCGCCCTTTGGGCCTGTTAAAAAAAAATAAAATAAAAAGAAAGTTTACATCGGGAATAGGGCAGGAGCCAAAAGCTCCCAGTCCGTTACTTCCCACTTTATCGAAATTCAGCTTTTTGTGGAGCTATCCACTCTGCGGTCTTTTTAGGCCCCTCTATCTCCTTTGCTTTATAAGACCCAATGTTTCTTCTCATCCAATTGCTTTTCTCAAGTTGCCTCTTCGGCATTCATTTGCCAACCACATTATTTATCAAAATATATATTATAAACAAGTAGTTACTCCGATTTTTCTGTTTTAGAGCGTAGCTCGTTTTCCTTTAAACAGTATTTACCAAAAAAAAACTCTAGGGTTAGCTGCCCGAAATTAAAAAAAAAAGGAATAGTTTAAAAAAAAAGATCTTAACTCATCGATATTGTTTCTGAGCCATTCTCTTTTCTATTTTTTTTTTTTTTTTTTATTATTGCTACTTCACAACAAAAAAAAAAAGAAACACCGGGCCGGCGGTGTCATAAAGATACTGGCAACCATCTCTCAGCCAACCCAGCCCCCGAGGCTTTGCAAGAGGCTATTTCGAGATCGGCTCTGGATGGGGATAAAACTTTAGTAGCCAAATGTCCTTTATGTTTTGAGACATACCTCAAAGGTCCAGTTGCGCATTTTAGACGTAACTGTAAGTTTAGTAAGGAATTTAAGGACTATAAGTCACGTTTTCCCCCATCTACCCACTCCCAAGTTAAAGATTGTTACCACTTACCTTGTCCAGATTGTGGTAAGCTTTTCAAAAGTATCGCTACGAGAGCGAAACACTGTGTTAACGGTACATGTAAAGGTACACCTCTGTCTCCCCTCACAGGGAATAATTCAGACCTGGAACCTCCCTTTGTAGGAGAATCTGTAGATTTTAAAACTTCACAAACAGCTTTCGTTCCTTATAACTCTACAACACCCACTTTTACCCCGTTACACCCGTCTCGTCTCAAATTCCGATCTTTTGGAACTGAATGGAAGGACATCGACGTTTCTGCTGCAGAAAAACTTCAAACTTTCTCCGTCGAAACAGAAAACTCTTCAAAACCTGCCGACCAACTTGATAAACTACTCAAAACGGTTTATCAAATATGTAGCGGTTTCTTTGAAGAAACAAAGCGGAATTTACCCCGCAAACAGAAATCAAGGGAAGAGGTCATCCTCGACCAAGAAAAACTTGAATGTCGTCTGGAAATGAAACAGCTAAGACAGGAGCTCCGCAAATCTGGGCCTTCTATAGAGAACGCTGTCAAATGGAAAGAGGCAAGAACGAGAATGAAAAGGATTTTCCGAATGTATCGGAATTTAGAAAAGAAAAATTTATTCAAAAAATTACAAGATAAATTTCGTCAAAATCCGTTTACTGCCATAAAAGAAGAACTCCAAAAAGAAGATCCTCAACCCCCCTCCCTTGATATTCCAGAGGAAAAAATAATTGAACATTTTAAAAGCAATTATTGTGACAATGAAAAAAAAAAAACTGATTTCACCCATCCCTCTTTTTTACCTAAGTCTGACTACAAGACAATGGATGATATCCAGTTCCCGAGCTTCGAACAGTTTGGTATTCTCTTATCAAAGAAAAAAAACAAATGTGCCCCTGGTCCCAATTGCATACCTTATGTTGTATGGAAAAAGGTCCCAACTTTTATGGAAGCACTTTACAAGGTATTAAAGAGAATTTTCGAACTCAAGGCCTATCCGGATAGTTGGGGCTTAGCATTTGTAACAATGCTCCCAAAGCCCAACTCCGATGGGAAAGACATCTCGAAAACGAGACCGATAGCTGTGGGCAACTGCGACGGGAAAATTTTTAATACGGTTATTCAGGAAGCCGTCGCAAACCACACTCTTTCTAAATTTAATTTTCAAAAAGGCTTTAGGAAAGGTGTCTCTGGATGTATCGAACATGCCACGATCACCTCAGAGATTTTTAAAGAAGTGAAAGCTCTCCGGAAAAACCTAACAATTGTCTGGGTGGATTTGGCAGATGCTTTCGGCTCAGTCAAACATCAATTAATTTTCTTTGCTTTAAAATATTTCGGAATTCACGAAAGAATAATCGGTTTCTATAAAAGGTATTATTCCTCCATGCGCGTCCAAATCAGAGTTGGAGAAGGCCTGACGCCCACTATCCCTTTTGAAGTTGGTGTCTTTCAAGGCTGCGTTTCCTCCCCAACCCTTTTTAATTTGGTATTCCAACTACTGCTCTTTTCCTTAGCAGTTCATCAACAGGAAGCCTACGAGTTTAACAATAAATCCCTCCAACTATTAGTTGCAGCTTTTGCTGATGATTTACAACTTACCACGTCATCAAAGGCGGGGGCAAAATTGCTAATCAAGTCGCTCGAACAGTTTCTTTCCTGGTCTCGTGGTATGAAAGCGAAACCCCAGAAATGCATTGCCCACAGCTTTGTACAAGGGAAACCAGCTAACCCGGACCTGAAGATTAACAATGTTCCGATTACGAATCTCCAGGAAGCTGGAGAGTTCAAATACCTCGGGCGTTGGTTTGAGCCGAACGCCAAAGAACAGAAACTGCGAGAGCGCCTGACCACTTTTACCAGGAATTTTTTAAAAAAAGTCGACGCCATGCCACTATATGGGTCTCAGAAGGCTTGGTCTGTCCAACACTTGTTATTGTCAAGGTTAACATGGAGTTTAATGATCCATGACTTATCTCTCCCTTTTGCCAAAAAATTGGACAAAATTATTAAACCTTTTTTGAAGAAATGGTGGGGATTTGTCCGCTCTGCGAACACAGTCATCCTTTTTACCGGTTCAAAGAACACTGTTGGTCTCAGACACAAAAGAGTTGAGACGCTATATAAACAAGCGCAATCAATTAAACTAGACATCCTCAGATCCTCACAGGACTCTGACATGCACGGTGTCTACAATGTTATTATGGAGAAATCGTCCAATTGGTCGAAAAAGTTTTCAGCTTCTGCTGAGTGGGAGCGCCTTATTAAGTTTTTTTCTTACCGTTCTCTTGCGAAGCAATCAGCTGGTCTTGGTCACCGATTGCGCGATCTACGTACTACTCGCCCCGATCTCCTTAAGCGTTTTGAAGTGGAAGCCACAGATGAACTACTGAACTCTTTGAATAAATTACAAGTCCAAGGTCAGTGGAAGGAGTGGTCTAAATGTATGATAAACGACTTCACCTGGAATAAGGTACTTAGGGAGGGAAATCCTGCCTATATCTCATTTCAACTGAAAGCGGTTACAAACACCCTCCCCTCACAAGATAATTTAAAGAGGTGGAACATCACCAATGTGGACCAAAATTGTGTTTTGTGTGGCAAAGTGAATCCTACCCTCAGGCATGTCTTAACAGGCTGTCCTGTCTCTTTAACACAAGGGAGGTTCACGTGGCGTCACGACAGCGTTCTAAAACGCATTGTTATCTTCTTGGAAGAGTTGATAATAAAAGCCAACAAAAGAAAAGAAAACCTCCCGCCTCCCTCTCAAACTTTTTTAAAAACAGGGGAAAATAAACCCCTAGAAAGAATTTCTAAAGAGACAGGCGAACTCTCACTAGCGAATGATTGGGTCATCCTCGACGATGTCGGTGATAACCGCCTAATTGTTCCTCTTGAAGTGTGCCATGTCTCGTCCTCTCTAAGACCAGACATTTTTATTTATTCTTTTTTTGCGAAAAGAGCACTGATTCTGGAGCTGACGTGTCCAAATGAAGATCGTTTCGAAACCTCTCATGTCTTAAAGGAAAAGAAATACCTAAAGCTAAGAGACTCGATCATCGCTAATGGCTTCGACTGTAACATTTTTACTATTGAAGTTGGCGTACGAGGAAACATCTGCATGGACCAGCTGAACATCTGGACACGTCACATCGGTTCACCTTTAGCACCAACAAAAGCTTTATTTTGTGAATGCACCAGAATCGCCAGACAGTGCTCATATGTTCTGTTCCAGACGAGGAACCTCCCCACGTGGCATTCAAGACCACTAATGCGCAGCATTAAAGAAGAACCTGCCACCGCAAGTTTTATAAAAGATGGTAAAGAAATCTTCCCTGTGGAAGAAGTCAAAATCCACAAAGTAACAAAACTGAACTAGAGATACCCCTTCCAGGCTCGCGTTGCTCGCACACAACTTTTTTTTTTTAAAGCTTTCTGAACAAACATTATTTTTACAACCAAGTCACGTCTGTTTTTATTCCCTGGCTAGGTACCCATCCAGGGTACAAATTTGAACTTAACTTTAAGTCCAATTTTGTACCCTTTTCCTTGCTACTTTCTTCTTACTAATTTTTCTGGTTGAAAAACACAAAAAATGTGCCTGGGAATTGAACCCTTGCCACGGCTACCGAAGAGATTTAAGAGATTTAAGGTATCCACTCGGCTGTGCAGCCCTGGGATTTTTTTTTTTTTATTTATTTATTTATTTGTGTGTTCTTAGCCTCTTTATGGAAATCCTTCCATTTTCCCTTCCCTCTAGTCTTAACGTACCAGGTGCCTACCCTGGACGCCCTTCGGGCGCGGGATTTGAACTAATTGCGTGTACGGGCGCGATGGGTTATTGCAGTGGCAGGGGGTCAAACCAGCGATCACCCAGCCCCAGGGCGAGGGTTATACCACTACCCCTGGGATATCGCAACTTTTTATTATTATTACTTTTCTGCAATTTTTATTTATAAATAAGTTTTCGAAAAGGTGGGAAGTAACGGACTGGGAGCTTTTGGCTCCTGCCCTATTCCCGATGTAAACTTTCTTTTTTTTTTTTTTTTTTTTTTTTTTAACAGGCCCAAAGGGCGACAATGAAAGATGCTGACCAAGGAATAATATTCAAATGAATTTCTGTTTCAAAGAAACGAACAGGATTAAGGGAGAGGCAGAAAAAAAAAAAAAAATAATATGAAGAGGAAATAATCAAACATGAAAAAAAAAAATAAAAATAAATAAACGTTATATATAAGCAATTTCTTTTTTTTTTCGATCAATTTTTTATTTATTTATTACTTTTCTGTCCCAACAGGACGACAAATGAAAAATGTCCTCCCTTAGCTGAAAATGCACACTGCACCCTGTTTTATCAAGTCCTTTGTTTTTGTTTTTCTGAAAGATATCTGTAGTTGTTGTTATATTAATATGCTAGCACGAAAACGACAGCTAGGTTTATGATGATTGGATATGTGGCTTAGGTTATCTGTTTGTTACATTTGGAAGTATTTTACAACAGGTTTATCGAACCTGTATCTGCAATGTGTGCGACCCTGGGATGGGAATATAGGAATTTAGTTATATTAATAAGGTTATCGTTCATTATTTCCAATAAAATAGAAATGTGGGAAGAACTATGGGATGGCGGAACGCAAGCCCCCCCCCCCAACCCCCCCCCCCAAGGGGGGGGAGCCACTAATAAAGGCCAACCTCCTGAAAAAGAATCAAGAAAAAACAAAAATGCCCTCACCCAGGGTCGAACTGGACGGTTTACAGCCATCTTGGGTTTTGTAAAGAATGGTTAGTTCTGAAACTATTTGTGTAGGAAAGACCCTTTACCAAAAAAGAAATGAAATCAAAGATTGCTTTTTCACAGCTTGGCACCTAAAATCCAAAACTCATTAAGAAGGAAAAAATTATTTCAAAAAGAAAATTCTTGCTAACTAAATTGGCAGCCATACACCTAAATTTCAAAACCATACCACTTACTAACAAAATTTCTTTCTCATCACTTTTTATATTTTAAGAAAATGGTTAACAGGGATTTATGAAGACTTTTGGATAGATCAACTATGTGTTCCCATCCTTTTTAGGAGATCTGTAGAAAAAAATAAATCTTTCAGAAAATATTATAAAGGGAAGATTTCTTCTGAAGAATTCTTTTTTAACTACCTACTAAATTGGCAACCATACACTTAAATTTCAAAACCATACTAAAAAAGAATTTTCATCACATTTTATACTTTAAGAAAATGGTTACCCATCTTTTTTAGACCTGCTCGGGCACAAAAATCCAGCATTTTTCCTTAGGCAAAAATAAATCTTACTTACTTCCTACTGAAGAAAATTGGCAGCTTAAATTTGTTTTCAGGAAAAAAGTAAGCAGCTAAAATTTGCTTGCGGGAAGAAAATAAGCAGCTAAAATTTGCTTGCGGGAAGAAAATAAGCAGCTAAAATTTGCTTGCGGGAAGAAAATAAGCAGCTAAAATTTGCTTGCGGGAAGAAAATAAGCAGCCAGAATTTGCTTGCGGGAAGAAAATAAGCAGCTAAAATTTGCTTGCGGGAAGAAAATAAGCAGCTAAAATTTGCTTGCGGGAAGAAAATAAGCAGCTAAGATCTGCTTGCGGGAAGAGAATCAGCAGCCAAAATTTGCTTGCGGGAAGAAAATAAGCAGCTAAAATTTGCTTGCGGGAAGAGAATAAGCAGCTAAGATCTGCTTGCGGGAAGAGAATAAGCAGCTAAAATTTGCTTGCGGGAAGAAAATAAGCAGCTAAGATCTGCTTGCGGGAAGAGAATCAGCAGCCAAAATTTGCTTGCGGGAAGAGAATAAGCAGCTAAGATCTGCTTGCGGGAAGAGAATAAGCAGCTAAAATTTGCTTGCGGGAAGAGAATAAGCAGCCAAAATTTGCTTGCGGGAAGAAAATAAGCAGCTAAAATTTGCTTGCAGGAAGAAAATTAGCAGCTAAAATTTGCTTGCGGGAAGAAAATAAGCAGCTAAAATTTGCTTGCGGGAAGAGAATCAGCAGCTAAAATTTGCTTGCGGGAAGAAAATTAGCAGCTAAGATATGCTTGCGGGAAGAGAATCAGCAGCTAAAATTTGCTTGCGGGAAGAGAATCAGCAGCCAAAATTTGCTTGCAGGAAGAAAATAAGCAGCTAAAATTTGCTTGCGGGAAGAAAATAAGCAGCTAAGATCTGCTTGCGGGAAGAGAATAAGCAGCTAAAATTTGCTTGCGGGAAGAGAATCAGCAGCTAAAATTTGCTTGCAGGAAGAAAATTAGCAGCTAAAATTTGCTTGCGGGAAGAAAATAAGCAGCTAAGATTTGCTTGCGGGAAGAGAATCAGCAGCTAAAATTTGCTTGCGGGAAGAAAATTAGCAGCCAAAACTTGCTCAGGGGTGCTACATAAGCAGCTAAGATCTGCTATAAAAATTTGCTTGCGGGAAGAAAATAAGCAGCTAAAATTTGCTTGCGGGAAGAGAATCAGCAGCTAAAATTTGCTTGCGGGAAGAAAATTAGCAGCTAAGATCTGCTTGCGGGAAGAGAATCAGCAGCTAAAATTTGCTTGCGGGAAGAGAATCAGCAGCCAAAATTTGCTTGCAGGAAGAAAATAAGCAGCTAAAATTTGCTTGCGGGAAGAAAATAAGCAGCTAAGATCTGCTTGCGGGAAGAGAATAAGCAGCTAAAATTTGCTTGCGGGAAGAGAATCAGCAGCTAAAATTTGCTTGCAGGAAGAAAATTAGCAGCTAAAATTTGCTTGCGGGAAGAAAATAAGCAGCTAAGATTTGCTTGCGGGAAGAGAATCAGCAGCTAAAATTTGCTTGCGGGAAGAAAATTAGCAGCCAAAACTTGCTCAGGGGTGCTACATAAGCAGCTAAGATCTGCTATACTGATTGCAGAAAGGTGGCAAAAATGAAAGGAATTATTTATTAAAACCCAAATTGTCTAAACCATAACAAAAAGACAGCTTGGCACCAAAACTCTAAAACCTATTCTCCTCAGGGATTTGTGAAGCCTTTTCGAGATCGATAGGCCAAGGGATAACCATAAAAAAAGTGTAACCATGATTTCTTGGAGGTGAGTGGCACAAAAAGCAGTAAAAAAAAAAAAAAAAAAAACCCATGACAAAGGCAAATAACTGCAAAAGCAGCAATTCTCTTTCCGCAAACGCCCCCCCGTGGGTCATCAGGTCATTTGGTAGTGCCAACCTGCAACAGGTTAACATGCAACACTCTACCTTTCTTCCCGTAATGCATGACACCATTCAACACTTACGTAGCACTTAGTACCAGGCCTGCTTGCGGGAAGAAACAGAAGCCCCATTCTCAGTACGGAAGTAGCTAGGCCTGGCGCTTACATAGCACTTCTGGGCGACCTAATATTATCCCTGTAATGCGTGACACTATTACGTAGCACTTAGCACCAGGCCTGCTAGCAGGAAGAAACAGAAGCCTCATTCCCAGCACGGAAGTAGCTAGGCCTGGCCAGCTTACATAGCACTTCTGAGCAACCTAATATTATCCCTGTAATGCGTGACACTATTAATGCGTGACACTATTACGTAGCACTTAGCACCAGGCCTGCTAGCAGGAAGAAACAGAAGCCCCATTCCCAGTACGGAAGTAGCTAGGCCTGGCCAGCTTACAGTGCTGCGTAAGTTTTGGCTGGCAAACAACTGCAAAACTTTTTTCTCCACCCAGAAATTTGTGAAGACTTTTCGGGGCCGATAGACCGAGAGATAACCATAAAAAAAGATGTACTCATGTTTTTTTGGAGGTGAGTGGCACAAAAAGTGGTAAAAAAAAAAAAAAAAATTCCGTGACAAAGGCAAATAACAGCAATTTTCTTTCTGCAAACGCCCGCCGTGGATCATCAGACTGTCATTTGGTAGCGCCGACTTGCCACAGGTCAATATGCAACGCTACTTTTCTTTCCGTAATGCGCGGCACCAGTCAACACTTATGTTGCACTTAGAACCAGACCTTCTTGCGGGAATGCAAAGAAGAATTAGTGTGTAATTAGGTGAGGCCTGGCCTGGGTACCTGGCCCAGGACTTGGTGGATTTCCTCAGAACCCAAAATATCCCCAATGCTGACAATTATATAGGAGAAACGATCGAAAAGCTCACCATTGAAAGATCGTGGCTTGAGAAATGTTTTATCTGGCAAACTTGTTACGCACCGGCTCTTTCTATTCTACTCATTGCCAATGGTTCTTCTTCCTCCCCGGCCCCTTCTTTTTTGTTAGATGAGGATGAGCTCACTGGACTCTCCTTGTCATTCTCTTCTATTTCTTCCATCTCTCTCCAGAATTCCCCACCTGAACTCATGTCAACGGGATCGCAAACACTTCCTGCTGATTTCGCTATAGTGATAAGAAGTCAATCTGACATGGGTTCCCAAACCCCCTTGTACAATAAAAAAGAAGGAAGATTAAGGCTGAAACTTTCCTTGAAATGCCAGATTTTAGAAAACGAACTAGAACAAATGAAAGAACGAATGTTTTATGTTCTATTTTTATTTTACTTTAATGCGATGTCAGCCTCCCTTGAGAATGACAAGCAGCTACTGAATGGATTGTCTATTGAGAACAAAGCATCCAAACAACGGGCCGCCGAGAGTGTATCTCACAGCCCACTCCCTTTAAATCTATCCGCACCCCCATCTGTCTTTAACGTAGAAACGGAACAGAAAAAACGTGAACTATTGGAAAAAGAGAATCAACACCTGATCGCTGAATGTGATTTAGTGAAAAGTTCTCTTCTCTCATTAGTTCAAAGAACTAACTCTCTGGAGGAAAAAAGGACGAGCGAGCTGGCGCGACAATCACAAAGAGCGGACCACGCTGAAATGTTTTATTTCAACTTACAACAAAGGTTCATTCTATTAAACAATGAATTAGAATCTAAGTGTAGGGACGAAACTGGAACAAAAATTCAACTCTATTTGTCTCAACAAGAGGTCGCAACATTGCGTGCTGGCCCTCAACTGTCCCATTTTTCCCAACAATTTTCCCCAACACCCCCTTTTTTATTCGAATCAACGTCCACGGTAAAGAATTATCGACTCCCTCTCATCGCAACAACCTATTACTCCTGGACTCCCAAACCCCGTCTTTCCTTTTTTTTTAAACCTCATTCTCCATTGATCACGTTCCCTTCTGAACTGTCTCAAAGTAGACTACTGGTATCGTCTTCTGCTCAAACGGAACAAGAAAAAGACAGTGCGGCGACCTCATCGACGGAAGATTCACCTATTGCGAGGCAATGGTCCGAAGGTAGACTCGATTTACTGGACAACTACTGTCAAGCGGTAAGTGACTCTCTCCAGACAAATGAGAAAGTGGCGCTGCTCTCGGAAAAACTAGTGGAAGAGCAACGTCGATGCTCCGAGTTGAGCTATCAACAGAAGACTATCCATAAAGAACAACTGGGTCATTCCATGTTGTTGATGGAGATGGCCAGTGAGCTCCCTGAGCAACTCTATTTGGCAAAAGACCAAAACAGAGCTCTCAAATTTCAGTTACAAACATGGGCAAATGGTTTTAACCCACCCGAAAAGGAAGCGCAAGAAGAAAATGAGACCCCAAAGCGTCCGAGGGAGCGCCTATCCCAAAAAAAGCGAACTCCACCCTCAACGAATCCTCATGATCGCAGAAGAATCTTTTTAGATGACGATTGCTAAGTTCTAGTTTCTATTAGTATTAAATTATTTGTATTATTTTGTCGATATGTTTATGTCTGTCCGATCATAACGTCAATCAGATTAATTGTTAATTGTAATTGGTTTGAGCGCTTATCAAAAAAAAGAAAAAGCGAACTCCAACCTCAACGAACTTTCATGATCGCAGAAGAATCTTTTTAGATGACGATTGCTAAGTTCTAGTTTCTATTAGTATTTATTTATTTGTATTATTTTGTCGATATGTTTATGTCCGTCAGATCATAACGTTAATCAGATTAATTGTCAATTGTTAATTGTAAATGGTCTAAACCCCAATCCAAGTTCCCAAGGCTTGGCATAGATTTGAGTGACGCCTTACTGGCCCCCTCATCCTCTATGAGTGGTGAGGGGGCCAGCAATGGTTTTTTTTTTTTTTTCTCTTATTTCTTTTTTTCTTTTTCTTTTACTCTAATAGGAAATATTTTTGAACAAAATGTGATTATTAATTTAAAAAAAAAAAAAAAAAAAAAAAATGTAAATGAATAATAAAAAAAAAAAAAAAAAAAAAAACATGCCTTGGGAATACAACCAAAGCCCCAATTAATCGGTCCTTTCTTTTTTCCTTCTTGTCAAGTGATCGCTCCACTCGTCGATCACCAAAACCGATTGTATTTATATCTGTTCTTTTCTCAACGATCGGCTATACCGATCTTTTTTTTAAAAATAATTGTTTTCTTCTTCTCGACGATCAGATCCAATTGATCGACCTTTTCTTTTTTTTTCCTTTATTCCTTCCATCCCTCCCGCTCCCCTTATTTTAATAAAAACAAGATCAGCACAGCTTGATCGTTAAACTTTTTTTATTTATTTATTTTTTTTTTTTTTTTTATTTAAACTGATTGTATTTATATCTGGTTATTTTTCTCAACGATCGGCTATGCCGATCGACCATTAAAATAATTGTCTTCTTCTTCTCGACGACCAGATCCAATTGATCGACCTTTTCTTTTTTTTTCCTTTATTCCTTCCATCCCTCCCGCTCCCCTTATTTTAATAAAAACAAGATCAGCTCAGCTTGATCGTTATTTATTTATTTATTTATTTTTTTTTTTTTTTTGTTGGTCCTAGTCAAGACCTTAAACTGACTAATCGGTCTTAACTTTAACTAAGTGAATGAACCCTTTCCGTTTTCCTTTTCCCTTTATTACTCTCTATCTGGTCTGTTATGTCATAAATCCCATTTAATTTTATCATTCATTTTAATTTTCACTGTTTCCCATCTACATTTTATTTTCAAATAGTTCCGGTCTGTCTCTGATGTTAAATAAAACTGATCATGTTAACTCAATATTTTTTTTTATTATGTGCAAGAGATACCAACACGCAAGAGATACCAACGCACATACGAGATACCAGCACTTCCGAGATACCGACACACAAGAGATACCAAGACACTTAAGATACCAGCAAGGACAGTGAGAGGTAGAATGAACTCTCCTCCTTGTGTCCGATCCTGATTATTTTTTGTTGAATTGGTAGTGTTACCTCAGTTTGCTACTCTCGTATCTGTGTTGTGTTAACTCATGTAAGTGATCTTAACTCCTGTTAAATAAAAAAAAAATTTCAAAAAAAAAGAAATTAAAAAAGAAGAATTTTCAAATGAAGTTATATCAACCCCTGCCACCCATTATGATCAATTCCGCTTGTTTTTTTTTTTTTTTTTTTTTTTTTCTTCTTTCTTTTCTTCAAATATAAAAAAAAATTAAAAAATATAAAAGATGAAACAATGTTATCATTGTTTTTTTTATCGATCGACTATGTCGATTACTTCCAGTTTTCCGTCCTGGTCAAGACGCTAAACTGATTGTTTTTTTTTTTTTTTTAAAAAATTAATAAAAAGAATATAAAAAAAAAAAAAAAAGAATAAACAATGTTATCATTGTTTTTTTTTATCGTTCGACTTTGTCGACTAATTTCTATTTTCCGTTTCTTTTCTTTAAATAATAAATAAAAAGAATTTAAAATAAAAAAAAAGAATAAACAATGTTATCATTGTTTTTTTATCGATCGACTATGTCGATTACTTTCTATTTTCCGTCCTGGTCAAGACGCTAAACTGATTGTTTTTTTTTCAAAATTAATAAAAAAGAATATAAAAAAAAAAAAAAAAAAAAAAGAATAAACAATGTTATCATTGTTTTTTTATCGATCGACTATGTCGATCACTTTCTATTTTCCGTCCTGGTCAAGACGCTAAACTGATTGTTTTTTTTTTCAAAATTAATAAAAAAGAATATAAAAAAAAAAAAAAAAAAAAAAAAAAAAGAATAAACAATGTTATCATTGTTTTTTTTATCGTTCGACTTTGTTGACTAATTTCTATTTTCCGTTTTTTTTCTTTAAAAAATAAATAAAAAGAATTTAAAATAAAAAAAAAGAATAAACAATGTTATCATTGTTTTTTTATCGATCGACTATGTCGATCACTTTCTATTTTCCGTCCTGGTCAAGACGCTAAACTGATTGTTTTTTTTTCAAAATTAATAAAAAAGAATATAAAAAAATACAAAAAAAAGAATAAACAATGTTATCATTGTTTTCTTTATCGATCGACTATGTCGATTACTTTCTATTTTCCGTCCTGGTCAAGACGCTAAACTGATTGTTTTTTTTTCAAAATTAATAAAAAAGAATATAAAAAAATACAAAAAAAAGAATAAACAATGTTATCATTGTTTTTTTTATCGATCGACTATGTCGATTACTTTCTATTTTCCGTCCTGGTCAAGACGCTAAACTGATTGTTTTTTTTTCAAAATTAATAAAAAAGAATATAAAAAAATACAAAAAAAAGAATAAACAATGTTATCATTGTTTTTTTTATCGATCGACTATGTCGATTACTTTCTATTTTCCGTCCTGGTCAAGACGCTAAACTGATTGTTTTTTTTTTCAAAATTAATAAAAAAGAATATAAAAAAATACAAAAAAAAGAATAAACAATGTTATCATTGTTTTTTTTATCGATCGACTATGTCGATTACTTTCTATTTTCCGTCCTGGTCAAGACGCTAAACTGATTGTTTTTTTTTTCAAAATAAAAAAAAAATATTAAAAAAAAAAAAATAAAAAAAAAGAATAAACAATGTTATCATTGTTTTTTTTTATCGTTCGACTTTGTTGACTAATTTCTATTTTCCGTTTTTTTTCTTTAAAAAATAAAAAAAAAGAATTTAAAAAAAAAAAAAAAAAAAGAATAAACAATGTTATCATTGTTTTTTTTATCGATCGACTATGTCGATTACTTTCTATTTTCCGTCCTGGTCAAGACGCTAAACTGATTGTTTTTTTTTCAAAATTAATAAAAAAAAAGAATATAAAAAAATACAAAAAAAAGAATAAACAATGTTATCATTGTTTTTTTTTATCGTTCGACTTTGTCGACTAATTTCTATTTTCCGTTTTTTTTCTTTAAAAAATTAATAAAAAGAATTTAAAATAAAAAAAAAAAAGAATAAACAATGTTATCATTGTTTTTTTTATCGATCGACTATGTCGATTACTTTCTATTTTCCGTCCTGGTCAAGACGCTAAACTGATTGTTTTTTTTTTCAAAATTAATAAAAAAGAATATAAAAAAAATAAAAAAAAAAAAGAATAAACAATGTTATCATTGTTTTTTTTTATCGTTCGACTTTGTTGACTAATTTCTATTTTCCATTTTTTTTCTTTTTAAAAATAAATAAAAAGAATTAAAATAAAAAAAAAAAAAAAAGAATAAACAATGTTATCATTGTTTTTTTTATCGATCGACTATGTCGATTACTTTCTATTTTCCGTCCTGGTCAGGACGCTAAACTGATTGTTTTTTCTTTAAAAATAAATAAAAAGAATAAAAAAAAAAAAAAAAGGAATAAACAATGTTATCATTGTTTTTTTTTTATCGATCGACTATGTCGATTACTTACTATTTTCCGTCCTGGTCAAGACGCTAAACTGATTGTTTTTTCTTTAAAATAATTAAAAAGATTTAAAAAAAAAAAAAAAAAAAAAAAATGAATAAACAATGTTATCATTGTTTTTTTTTCTATCGATCAACTATGTCGATTAATTTCTATTTTCCGTCCTGATCGAGACGCTAAACTGATTGTTTCCTTTTTTTAAATAATAAATAAGAAAAAAAAAAAAAAAAAAAAAAAAAAAAGAGCATCTCCCTGCTATCCCTCATATCCCCACAATAATATTATACCTTTTCATTTTCTCTTTCCTTTTCTGGTCTTTTTTTTTTTCTTTTTTTCCTTTTTCATACAACGTTTTTTATTTATATATATATATTTTTTTTTTTTTTTTTCATGTTTGATTATTTTCTCTTCATTTTTTTTTTTCTTTTCTTTTCTTTCTTTTTTTTTTTTTTTCCTCTGCCTCTCTCTTAATTCTGTTCGTTTCTTTGAAACGAAAATTCATTTGAATATTATTCCTTGGTCAGCAACCATCATTGTCGCCCTTTGGGCCTGTTAAAAAAAAATAAAATAAAAAGAAAGTTTACATCGGGAATAGGGCAGGAGCCAAAAGCTCCCAGTCCGTTACTTCCCACTTTATCGAAATTCTAGTTTACCTTTGATTTTATAACTTCACACAGGGTACTATGAACGATGAGAGATCCAGTGGGATCACTCAGGGTCTAGTAGAGACCACCAATGTTGTGCGTTGATAGGCAAGGTGACCAACCTTGACATTCTTTCTTTTCTCTCCTGTTGTGACAAACACAAAATACACACACAGCTTACAGTGTGTTCTTTGTGTATGTTTTCTTCAGGTGTGAGTAGTTTTTTTGTTCTTGCTCTTCAGGGAGGGCCTTAGCCAAAAGCTAACAGTCCAAATCTCACCTGGTAAACTCAACTCTACAAACTCTTATTCTCAATCAGTTTTTTATTTATATTTTTTTTTTTTTTTTATTTTTTTCATGTTTGATTATTTCCTCTTCATATTTTTTTTTTTCTTTTCTTTCTTTTTTTTTTTTTTTTTCTCTGCCTCTCTCTTAATTCTGTTCGTTTCTTTGAAACGAAAATTCATTTGAATATTATTCCTTGGTCAGCAACAGTCATTGTCGCCCTCTGGGCCTGTTAAAAAAAAAAAAAAAAAATAAAAAGAAAGTTTACATCGGGAATAGGGCAGGAGCCAAAAGCTCCCAGTCCGTTACTTCCCACTCTATCGAATTCTCCTAAGATGCCCGGAAACATAGTTGAAACTCAACCTGCTGCCACTGAAACTCAGCCTGCCTCAGCTTTGGCTGACACAAGACCTAGTATTGAGGGAACCTTTCAATCCTTTGACGCACTTCGTGCGAGGGTAACCCTCGCTTCTTGTTCTTCGGGAAGGGGGTTTAAGACAAGCCACATAGTGGGGAAAAGGGTGACATTCACGTGCACAAACGCATGTGGGTGGAAAGTATGTGCCACAGCAACAGACGAAGGTTGCTACCACATAACGCGTGTTGGAGAAAGCAGCTCCTACGGTATGAAGAATACTGTCTCATACCTTGCTGCTGAAAAGTGTAGGTATGCCTGCCTGCCTCATAATTGTATTCTGGTTGGTATTAGTTTTTGCCACAACACTAAACATAGGTCTCTAGGAGAGAAATACACCGCGGCGTGTTTAATCGCAGACATGAAGGAGAAGGGGGTCGTGATAAAGAAGGACACCGCCTATCGCGCGCTGCAGAAGAACGTTGTATGAAAAAGGAAAAAAAAGAAAAAAAAAAAAAAAAAGACCAGAAAAGGAAAGAGAAAATGAAAAGGTATAATATTATTGTGGGGATATGAGGATAGCAGGGAGATGCTCTTTTTTTTTTTTTTTTTTTTTTTTTTTTTTTTTTCATGTTTGATTATTTCCTCTTCATATTTTTTTTTTTCTTTTCTTTCTTTTTTTTTTTTTTTTTTCTCTGCCTCTCTCTTAATTCTGTTCGTTTCTTTGAAACGAAAATTCATTTGAATATTATTCCTTGGTCAGCAACAGTCATTGTCGCCCTCTGGGCCTGTTAAAAAAAAAAAAAAAAAATAAAAAGAAAGTTTACATCGGGAATAGGGCAGGAGCCAAAAGCTCCCAGTCCGTTACTTCCCACTCTATCGAATTCGGATAGGGTAAGAAATTTGGGAGAGGAATAGGGGCAGTGAACTTTTGATTCAGGCCCTTCCCAACGAACAGGACGAAGACTTCTAAAACCTGAGATGAACCAATTGAGTTGAAACAAACAAATAACAGAGACGCAACACATACCGGAACATCATCGCAAGCAATGCTTCGGACCTCCGTCGACCTTCGTTCTTCCGGCGGCAAAGGGAAACAAGAAAGAACGGGCAATGAGACAAACCTGTTAGTTGGTGTTGTGTTGATCAACGGGGATCCCCACGACGGGTACAAATTCTTAGAGTCGTGGTGCCGCGCAGCGGAGGTGGCAAACCCTGGGACTAAGTGGCACATTGCGGACAAGGACGGACGATTTTGTCATTTGTTCCTCGCCTTTGGTCCCTGCATTGACGGGGCAAAACATTGTCCCCAAGGTTTTGGGGTGACCGATGGGTGCTCCCTGAAAGGGTACTACGTCGGGAATTTTCTAACGTTGTTGGGCATGGATGCTTCTGGGCGAGAGTTCCCAGTTGCCTTTGCCATCACAGGAAACGAGAGCAAAAAAACCTGGGGATGGTTTTTTGACAAGTGTCGCAGCACGCTTGGTGAAGATTTTTTCAACGGGTATGCACTGATGTCAGACCAGCAGAAAGGCCTCGACACAGCGATGAAAAAGTCGTTCCCACAGGCCAAGGGGTTGAAGTGTTCAGCCCACATGGAACGCAACATAAAGCTTGCCTTCAAAAGTAAGGAAGCCGTGTCGAAGTTTAAGAAACTTCGAATGACGTCATCGGAAGAGAGGTACGAGGAAGTGTTCGACACCCTCGATCCTGAATTTCAGGAGTACCTGAAGGGGAAAGACCCAACATCATGGGCAACGTGCCAGATAAGAGCACGGAATTATGGAATTTCGATAAAGTGGGAAGTAACGGACTGGGAGCTTTTGGCTCCTGCCCTATTCCCGATGTAAACTTTCTTTTTATTTTTTTTTTTTTTTTAACAGGCCCAAAGGGCGACAATGATGGTTGCTGACCAAGGAATAATATTCAAATGAATTTTCGTTTCAAAGAAACGAACAGAATTAAGAGAGAGGTAGAGAAAAAAAAAAAAAAAAAAAAAGAAAGAATAGAAAAAAAATATGAAGAGGAAATAATCAAACATGAAAAAAAAAAAAAAAAAATAAAATATAAATAAAAAACGTTGTATGAAAAAGGAAAAAAAGAAAAAAAAAAGACCAGAAAAGGAAAGAGAAAATGAAAAGGTATAATATTATTGTGGGGATATGAGGAATTATGGACATACAACGTCCAACCTGGCGGAGAGCTTTAACGCCTCCTTATCAAAGATAAGGGCGAAAAGCATCCTCGGCCTGTTAAACGGGTTACTAGGCCAGCTTTCTCGTTGGTTCTATGAACGGCACATGGAAGATACAGGCAACGACGACGGAGTACTACAGCACGTGCAGGACAAGGTGGAGGCGCTTAACGCCGAAGCCTCACGTTACGATGTAATACCTGTAAGTAAGTTAGGGGAGGTATATGAAGGTATTCCTATAACTCTCTCTTGCAAAAACATTCAAACTAATATTGTATTGTAATCCCCACAGCTTCAGTAATTAAGGGAGAAAGTACCCGCCTGGTGAAGGTCATCGCGAATGAAAAAATTGTGACGTGCGCCTGTTTGGTGCCTGAACAGACAGGCGTCCCCTGTGTCCACGCATGTGCTTTTTGAGGTATGCTGCAACCTTCCCCAGTATATGATTTTGAATGTAGCCTTAAAACAAAAAACAGGACACTAAAAATTGTCAGTTTTGGCATCAAACTTGTAATGGTTTAATCATTACAGGTTATTTACTGAAATATTTGTTCTAAAAGTTGCTAAGTATTTCTCAATTAGAAATTTTTTATTTTTTTATTTTCAGCTTAATTAGCTACAAATTGTTTCTACTAAGTGTTTCTCACTTAGATTTTTTTTTTGCTTTTCAGCTCCTTAAAAGCTGCTAAGTGTTTCTGCTAAGTGTTTCTCACTTAGAATTTTATTGTTATGTTCGTTTTCTATCCCTTCTCCTATCCCTTTTGTTCAAAATAAGCGGGAGGAAATTCTCTCATTCACGCTAAGATGCACTCTGAACTTTGATTTTTTGATCTGAGTGTGAGGGAATGACCTGTTAGTGCATTGGGCATAAGCTGTGCAGCAGTTTAGATGTCTTAGGTGTTAATAAGGGGTTCCTCTTAGCATTTTTCTTTGTTCCCACCTTATGATTTTCTTGAAGAAAAAAAATAGAAGTCATAATGGTGCTTCCCTCTGGAAGGGTTGTAAGCCATGGTGTCCAACTAAATTAAAGGACAAGTCTGGGATAATCCCTGCCATAGGGGCGAGTATTCTACCATGGTTGAAATACTCTGGCAACTGATCTTCAATTTTATGTTGTTTGTTAGCTGCTGGTGTAATTTAATCATGTGTTGATACTTGCATATGTTTATTTGTTATCTTTTACTACAATTACTCTTACCTATATCTTTTCTTTTTATTCTCTATCTGTTCTGGTCTGTTACTTCATTTGTCTTGTTTAACTTCAGTTATATGCATTTTACTTTTTATTGTTTCCCATCTACTTTTTATTTTCATAGTTTACCTTTGATTTTATAACTTCACACAGGGTACTATGAACGATGAGAGATCCAGTGGGATCACTCAGGGTCTAGTAGAGACCACCAATGTTGTGCGTTGATAGGCAAGGTGACCAACCTTGACATTCTTTCTTTTCTCTCCTGTTGTGACAAACACAAAATACACACACAGCTTACAGTGTGTTCTTTGTGTATGTTTTCTTCAGGTGTGAGTAGTTTTTTTGTTCTTGCTCTTCAGGGAGGGCCTTAGCCAAAAGCTAACAGTCCAAATCTCACCTGGTAAACTCAACTCTACAAACTCTTATTCTCAATCAGTTTTTTATTTATATTTTTTTTTTTTTTTTATTTTTTTCATGTTTGATTATTTCCTCTTCATATTTTTTTTTTTCTTTTCTTTCTTTTTTTTTTTTTTTTTCTCTGCCTCTCTCTTAATTCTGTTCGTTTCTTTGAAACGAAAATTCATTTGAATATTATTCCTTGGTCAGCAACAGTCATTGTCGCCCTCTGGGCCTGTTAAAAAAAAAAAAAAAAAATAAAAAGAAAGTTTACATCGGGAATAGGGCAGGAGCCAAAAGCTCCCAGTCCGTTACTTCCCACTCTATCGAATTCTCCTAAGATGCCCGGAAACATAGTTGAAACTCAACCTGCTGCCACTGAAACTCAGCCTGCCTCAGCTTTGGCTGACACAAGACCTAGTATTGAGGGAACCTTTCAATCCTTTGACGCACTTCGTGCGAGGGTAACCCTCGCTTCTTGTTCTTCGGGAAGGGGGTTTAAGACAAGCCACATAGTGGGGAAAAGGGTGACATTCACGTGCACAAACGCATGTGGGTGGAAAGTATGTGCCACAGCAACAGACGAAGGTTGCTACCACATAACGCGTGTTGGAGAAAGCAGCTCCTACGGTATGAAGAATACTGTCTCATACCTTGCTGCTGAAAAGTGTAGGTATGCCTGCCTGCCTCATAATTGTATTCTGGTTGGTATTAGTTTTTGCCACAACACTAAACATAGGTCTCTAGGAGAGAAATACACCGCGGCGTGTTTAATCGCAGACATGAAGGAGAAGGGGGTCGTGATAAAGAAGGACACCGCCTATCGCGCGCTGCAGAAGAACGTTGTATGAAAAAGGAAAAAAAAGAAAAAAAAAAAAAAAAAGACCAGAAAAGGAAAGAGAAAATGAAAAGGTATAATATTATTGTGGGGATATGAGGATAGCAGGGAGATGCTCTTTTTTTTTTTTTTTTTTTTTTTTTTTTTTTTTTCATGTTTGATTATTTCCTCTTCATATTTTTTTTTTTCTTTTCTTTCTTTTTTTTTTTTTTTTTTCTCTGCCTCTCTCTTAATTCTGTTCGTTTCTTTGAAACGAAAATTCATTTGAATATTATTCCTTGGTCAGCAACAGTCATTGTCGCCCTCTGGGCCTGTTAAAAAAAAAAAAAAAAAATAAAAAGAAAGTTTACATCGGGAATAGGGCAGGAGCCAAAAGCTCCCAGTCCGTTACTTCCCACTCTATCGAATTCGGATAGGGTAAGAAATTTGGGAGAGGAATAGGGGCAGTGAACTTTTGATTCAGGCCCTTCCCAACGAACAGGACGAAGACTTCTAAAACCTGAGATGAACCAATTGAGTTGAAACAAACAAATAACAGAGACGCAACACATACCGGAACATCATCGCAAGCAATGCTTCGGACCTCCGTCGACCTTCGTTCTTCCGGCGGCAAAGGGAAACAAGAAAGAACGGGCAATGAGACAAACCTGTTAGTTGGTGTTGTGTTGATCAACGGGGATCCCCACGACGGGTACAAATTCTTAGAGTCGTGGTGCCGCGCAGCGGAGGTGGCAAACCCTGGGACTAAGTGGCACATTGCGGACAAGGACGGACGATTTTGTCATTTGTTCCTCGCCTTTGGTCCCTGCATTGACGGGGCAAAACATTGTCCCCAAGGTTTTGGGGTGACCGATGGGTGCTCCCTGAAAGGGTACTACGTCGGGAATTTTCTAACGTTGTTGGGCATGGATGCTTCTGGGCGAGAGTTCCCAGTTGCCTTTGCCATCACAGGAAACGAGAGCAAAAAAACCTGGGGATGGTTTTTTGACAAGTGTCGCAGCACGCTTGGTGAAGATTTTTTCAACGGGTATGCACTGATGTCAGACCAGCAGAAAGGCCTCGACACAGCGATGAAAAAGTCGTTCCCACAGGCCAAGGGGTTGAAGTGTTCAGCCCACATGGAACGCAACATAAAGCTTGCCTTCAAAAGTAAGGAAGCCGTGTCGAAGTTTAAGAAACTTCGAATGACGTCATCGGAAGAGAGGTACGAGGAAGTGTTCGACACCCTCGATCCTGAATTTCAGGAGTACCTGAAGGGGAAAGACCCAACATCATGGGCAACGTGCCAGATAAGAGCACGGAATTATGGAATTTCGATAAAGTGGGAAGTAACGGACTGGGAGCTTTTGGCTCCTGCCCTATTCCCGATGTAAACTTTCTTTTTATTTTTTTTTTTTTTTTAACAGGCCCAAAGGGCGACAATGATGGTTGCTGACCAAGGAATAATATTCAAATGAATTTTCGTTTCAAAGAAACGAACAGAATTAAGAGAGAGGTAGAGAAAAAAAAAAAAAAAAAAAAAGAAAGAATAGAAAAAAAATATGAAGAGGAAATAATCAAACATGAAAAAAAAAAAAAAAAAATAAAATATAAATAAAAAACGTTGTATGAAAAAGGAAAAAAAGAAAAAAAAAAGACCAGAAAAGGAAAGAGAAAATGAAAAGGTATAATATTATTGTGGGGATATGAGGAATTATGGACATACAACGTCCAACCTGGCGGAGAGCTTTAACGCCTCCTTATCAAAGATAAGGGCGAAAAGCATCCTCGGCCTGTTAAACGGGTTACTAGGCCAGCTTTCTCGTTGGTTCTATGAACGGCACATGGAAGATACAGGCAACGACGACGGAGTACTACAGCACGTGCAGGACAAGGTGGAGGCGCTTAACGCCGAAGCCTCACGTTACGATGTAATACCTGTAAGTAAGTTAGGGGAGGTATATGAAGGTATTCCTATAACTCTCTCTTGCAAAAACATTCAAACTAATATTGTATTGTAATCCCCACAGCTTCAGTAATTAAGGGAGAAAGTACCCGCCTGGTGAAGGTCATCGCGAATGAAAAAATTGTGACGTGCGCCTGTTTGGTGCCTGAACAGACAGGCGTCCCCTGTGTCCACGCATGTGCTTTTTGAGGTATGCTGCAACCTTCCCCAGTATATGATTTTGAATGTAGCCTTAAAACAAAAAACAGGACACTAAAAATTGTCAGTTTTGGCATCAAACTTGTAATGGTTTAATCATTACAGGTTATTTACTGAAATATTTGTTCTAAAAGTTGCTAAGTATTTCTCAATTAGAAATTTTTTATTTTTTTATTTTCAGCTTAATTAGCTACAAATTGTTTCTACTAAGTGTTTCTCACTTAGATTTTTTTTTTGCTTTTCAGCTCCTTAAAAGCTGCTAAGTGTTTCTGCTAAGTGTTTCTCACTTAGAATTTTATTGTTATGTTCGTTTTCTATCCCTTCTCCTATCCCTTTTGTTCAAAATAAGCGGGAGGAAATTCTCTCATTCACGCTAAGATGC
Organism: Flectonema sp. DT1601; assembly: GCA_964019425.1. Taxonomy (NCBI): domain Eukaryota; phylum Euglenozoa; class Diplonemea; order Diplonemida; family Diplonemidae; genus Flectonema; species Flectonema sp. DT1601. The sequence goes on from OZ025838.1 coordinate 320,794, forward strand.
ACTCTGAACTTTGATTTTTTGATCTGAGTGTGAGGGAATGACCTGTTAGTGCATTGGGCATAAGCTGTGCAGCAGTTTAGATGTCTTAGGTGTTAATAAGGGGTTCCTCTTAGCATTTTTCTTTGTTCCCACCTTATGATTTTCTTGAAGAAAAAAAATAGAAGTCATAATGGTGCTTCCCTCTGGAAGGGTTGTAAGCCATGGTGTCCAACTAAATTAAAGGACAAGTCTGGGATAATCCCTGCCATAGGGGCGAGTATTCTACCATGGTTGAAATACTCTGGCAACTGATCTTCAATTTTATGTTGTTTGTTAGCTGCTGGTGTAATTTAATCATGTGTTGATACTTGCATATGTTTATTTGTTATCTTTTACTACAATTACTCTTACCTATATCTTTTCTTTTTATTCTCTATCTGTTCTGGTCTGTTACTTCATTTGTCTTGTTTAACTTCAGTTATATGCATTTTACTTTTTATTGTTTCCCATCTACTTTTTATTTTCATAGTTTACCTTTGATTTTATAACTTCACACAGGGTACTATGAACGATGAGAGATCCAGTGGGATCACTCAGGGTCTAGTAGAGACCACCAATGTTGTGCGTTGATAGGCAAGGTGACCAACCTTGACATTCTTTCTTTTCTCTCCTGTTGTGACAAACACAAAATACACACACAGCTTACAGTGTGTTCTTTGTGTATGTTTTCTTCAGGTGTGAGTAGTTTTTTTGTTCTTGCTCTTCAGGGAGGGCCTTAGCCAAAAGCTAACAGTCCAAATCTCACCTGGTAAACTCAACTCTACAAACTCTTATTCTCAATCAGTTTTTTATTTATATTTTTTTTTTTTTTTTATTTTTTTCATGTTTGATTATTTCCTCTTCATATTTTTTTTTTTCTTTTCTTTCTTTTTTTTTTTTTTTTTCTCTGCCTCTCTCTTAATTCTGTTCGTTTCTTTGAAACGAAAATTCATTTGAATATTATTCCTTGGTCAGCAACAGTCATTGTCGCCCTCTGGGCCTGTTAAAAAAAAAAAAAAAAAATAAAAAGAAAGTTTACATCGGGAATAGGGCAGGAGCCAAAAGCTCCCAGTCCGTTACTTCCCACTCTATCGAATTCTCCTAAGATGCCCGGAAACATAGTTGAAACTCAACCTGCTGCCACTGAAACTCAGCCTGCCTCAGCTTTGGCTGACACAAGACCTAGTATTGAGGGAACCTTTCAATCCTTTGACGCACTTCGTGCGAGGGTAACCCTCGCTTCTTGTTCTTCGGGAAGGGGGTTTAAGACAAGCCACATAGTGGGGAAAAGGGTGACATTCACGTGCACAAACGCATGTGGGTGGAAAGTATGTGCCACAGCAACAGACGAAGGTTGCTACCACATAACGCGTGTTGGAGAAAGCAGCTCCTACGGTATGAAGAATACTGTCTCATACCTTGCTGCTGAAAAGTGTAGGTATGCCTGCCTGCCTCATAATTGTATTCTGGTTGGTATTAGTTTTTGCCACAACACTAAACATAGGTCTCTAGGAGAGAAATACACCGCGGCGTGTTTAATCGCAGACATGAAGGAGAAGGGGGTCGTGATAAAGAAGGACACCGCCTATCGCGCGCTGCAGAAGAACGTTGTATGAAAAAGGAAAAAAAAGAAAAAAAAAAAAAAAAAGACCAGAAAAGGAAAGAGAAAATGAAAAGGTATAATATTATTGTGGGGATATGAGGATAGCAGGGAGATGCTCTTTTTTTTTTTTTTTTTTTTTTTTTTTTTTTTTTCATGTTTGATTATTTCCTCTTCATATTTTTTTTTTTCTTTTCTTTCTTTTTTTTTTTTTTTTTTCTCTGCCTCTCTCTTAATTCTGTTCGTTTCTTTGAAACGAAAATTCATTTGAATATTATTCCTTGGTCAGCAACAGTCATTGTCGCCCTCTGGGCCTGTTAAAAAAAAAAAAAAAAAATAAAAAGAAAGTTTACATCGGGAATAGGGCAGGAGCCAAAAGCTCCCAGTCCGTTACTTCCCACTCTATCGAATTCGGATAGGGTAAGAAATTTGGGAGAGGAATAGGGGCAGTGAACTTTTGATTCAGGCCCTTCCCAACGAACAGGACGAAGACTTCTAAAACCTGAGATGAACCAATTGAGTTGAAACAAACAAATAACAGAGACGCAACACATACCGGAACATCATCGCAAGCAATGCTTCGGACCTCCGTCGACCTTCGTTCTTCCGGCGGCAAAGGGAAACAAGAAAGAACGGGCAATGAGACAAACCTGTTAGTTGGTGTTGTGTTGATCAACGGGGATCCCCACGACGGGTACAAATTCTTAGAGTCGTGGTGCCGCGCAGCGGAGGTGGCAAACCCTGGGACTAAGTGGCACATTGCGGACAAGGACGGACGATTTTGTCATTTGTTCCTCGCCTTTGGTCCCTGCATTGACGGGGCAAAACATTGTCCCCAAGGTTTTGGGGTGACCGATGGGTGCTCCCTGAAAGGGTACTACGTCGGGAATTTTCTAACGTTGTTGGGCATGGATGCTTCTGGGCGAGAGTTCCCAGTTGCCTTTGCCATCACAGGAAACGAGAGCAAAAAAACCTGGGGATGGTTTTTTGACAAGTGTCGCAGCACGCTTGGTGAAGATTTTTTCAACGGGTATGCACTGATGTCAGACCAGCAGAAAGGCCTCGACACAGCGATGAAAAAGTCGTTCCCACAGGCCAAGGGGTTGAAGTGTTCAGCCCACATGGAACGCAACATAAAGCTTGCCTTCAAAAGTAAGGAAGCCGTGTCGAAGTTTAAGAAACTTCGAATGACGTCATCGGAAGAGAGGTACGAGGAAGTGTTCGACACCCTCGATCCTGAATTTCAGGAGTACCTGAAGGGGAAAGACCCAACATCATGGGCAACGTGCCAGATAAGAGCACGGAATTATGGAATTTCGATAAAGTGGGAAGTAACGGACTGGGAGCTTTTGGCTCCTGCCCTATTCCCGATGTAAACTTTCTTTTTATTTTTTTTTTTTTTTTAACAGGCCCAAAGGGCGACAATGATGGTTGCTGACCAAGGAATAATATTCAAATGAATTTTCGTTTCAAAGAAACGAACAGAATTAAGAGAGAGGTAGAGAAAAAAAAAAAAAAAAAAAAAGAAAGAATAGAAAAAAAATATGAAGAGGAAATAATCAAACATGAAAAAAAAAAAAAAAAAATAAAATATAAATAAAAAACGTTGTATGAAAAAGGAAAAAAAGAAAAAAAAAAGACCAGAAAAGGAAAGAGAAAATGAAAAGGTATAATATTATTGTGGGGATATGAGGAATTATGGACATACAACGTCCAACCTGGCGGAGAGCTTTAACGCCTCCTTATCAAAGATAAGGGCGAAAAGCATCCTCGGCCTGTTAAACGGGTTACTAGGCCAGCTTTCTCGTTGGTTCTATGAACGGCACATGGAAGATACAGGCAACGACGACGGAGTACTACAGCACGTGCAGGACAAGGTGGAGGCGCTTAACGCCGAAGCCTCACGTTACGATGTAATACCTGTAAGTAAGTTAGGGGAGGTATATGAAGGTATTCCTATAACTCTCTCTTGCAAAAACATTCAAACTAATATTGTATTGTAATCCCCACAGCTTCAGTAATTAAGGGAGAAAGTACCCGCCTGGTGAAGGTCATCGCGAATGAAAAAATTGTGACGTGCGCCTGTTTGGTGCCTGAACAGACAGGCGTCCCCTGTGTCCACGCATGTGCTTTTTGAGGTATGCTGCAACCTTCCCCAGTATATGATTTTGAATGTAGCCTTAAAACAAAAAACAGGACACTAAAAATTGTCAGTTTTGGCATCAAACTTGTAATGGTTTAATCATTACAGGTTATTTACTGAAATATTTGTTCTAAAAGTTGCTAAGTATTTCTCAATTAGAAATTTTTTATTTTTTTATTTTCAGCTTAATTAGCTACAAATTGTTTCTACTAAGTGTTTCTCACTTAGATTTTTTTTTTGCTTTTCAGCTCCTTAAAAGCTGCTAAGTGTTTCTGCTAAGTGTTTCTCACTTAGAATTTTATTGTTATGTTCGTTTTCTATCCCTTCTCCTATCCCTTTTGTTCAAAATAAGCGGGAGGAAATTCTCTCATTCACGCTAAGATGCACTCTGAACTTTGATTTTTTGATCTGAGTGTGAGGGAATGACCTGTTAGTGCATTGGGCATAAGCTGTGCAGCAGTTTAGATGTCTTAGGTGTTAATAAGGGGTTCCTCTTAGCATTTTTCTTTGTTCCCACCTTATGATTTTCTTGAAGAAAAAAAATAGAAGTCATAATGGTGCTTCCCTCTGGAAGGGTTGTAAGCCATGGTGTCCAACTAAATTAAAGGACAAGTCTGGGATAATCCCTGCCATAGGGGCGAGTATTCTACCATGGTTGAAATACTCTGGCAACTGATCTTCAATTTTATGTTGTTTGTTAGCTGCTGGTGTAATTTAATCATGTGTTGATACTTGCATATGTTTATTTGTTATCTTTTACTACAATTACTCTTACCTATATCTTTTCTTTTTATTCTCTATCTGTTCTGGTCTGTTACTTCATTTGTCTTGTTTAACTTCAGTTATATGCATTTTACTTTTTATTGTTTCCCATCTACTTTTTATTTTCATAGTTTACCTTTGATTTTATAACTTCACACAGGGTACTATGAACGATGAGAGATCCAGTGGGATCACTCAGGGTCTAGTAGAGACCACCAATGTTGTGCGTTGATAGGCAAGGTGACCAACCTTGACATTCTTTCTTTTCTCTCCTGTTGTGACAAACACAAAATACACACACAGCTTACAGTGTGTTCTTTGTGTATGTTTTCTTCAGGTGTGAGTAGTTTTTTTGTTCTTGCTCTTCAGGGAGGGCCTTAGCCAAAAGCTAACAGTCCAAATCTCACCTGGTAAACTCAACTCTACAAACTCTTATTCTCAATCAGTTTTTTATTTATATTTTTTTTTTTTTTTTATTTTTTTCATGTTTGATTATTTCCTCTTCATATTTTTTTTTTTCTTTTCTTTCTTTTTTTTTTTTTTTTTCTCTGCCTCTCTCTTAATTCTGTTCGTTTCTTTGAAACGAAAATTCATTTGAATATTATTCCTTGGTCAGCAACAGTCATTGTCGCCCTCTGGGCCTGTTAAAAAAAAAAAAAAAAAATAAAAAGAAAGTTTACATCGGGAATAGGGCAGGAGCCAAAAGCTCCCAGTCCGTTACTTCCCACTCTATCGAATTCTCCTAAGATGCCCGGAAACATAGTTGAAACTCAACCTGCTGCCACTGAAACTCAGCCTGCCTCAGCTTTGGCTGACACAAGACCTAGTATTGAGGGAACCTTTCAATCCTTTGACGCACTTCGTGCGAGGGTAACCCTCGCTTCTTGTTCTTCGGGAAGGGGGTTTAAGACAAGCCACATAGTGGGGAAAAGGGTGACATTCACGTGCACAAACGCATGTGGGTGGAAAGTATGTGCCACAGCAACAGACGAAGGTTGCTACCACATAACGCGTGTTGGAGAAAGCAGCTCCTACGGTATGAAGAATACTGTCTCATACCTTGCTGCTGAAAAGTGTAGGTATGCCTGCCTGCCTCATAATTGTATTCTGGTTGGTATTAGTTTTTGCCACAACACTAAACATAGGTCTCTAGGAGAGAAATACACCGCGGCGTGTTTAATCGCAGACATGAAGGAGAAGGGGGTCGTGATAAAGAAGGACACCGCCTATCGCGCGCTGCAGAAGAACGTTGTATGAAAAAGGAAAAAAAAGAAAAAAAAAAAAAAAAAGACCAGAAAAGGAAAGAGAAAATGAAAAGGTATAATATTATTGTGGGGATATGAGGATAGCAGGGAGATGCTCTTTTTTTTTTTTTTTTTTTTTTTTTTTTTTTTTTCATGTTTGATTATTTCCTCTTCATATTTTTTTTTTTCTTTTCTTTCTTTTTTTTTTTTTTTTTTCTCTGCCTCTCTCTTAATTCTGTTCGTTTCTTTGAAACGAAAATTCATTTGAATATTATTCCTTGGTCAGCAACAGTCATTGTCGCCCTCTGGGCCTGTTAAAAAAAAAAAAAAAAAATAAAAAGAAAGTTTACATCGGGAATAGGGCAGGAGCCAAAAGCTCCCAGTCCGTTACTTCCCACTCTATCGAATTCGGATAGGGTAAGAAATTTGGGAGAGGAATAGGGGCAGTGAACTTTTGATTCAGGCCCTTCCCAACGAACAGGACGAAGACTTCTAAAACCTGAGATGAACCAATTGAGTTGAAACAAACAAATAACAGAGACGCAACACATACCGGAACATCATCGCAAGCAATGCTTCGGACCTCCGTCGACCTTCGTTCTTCCGGCGGCAAAGGGAAACAAGAAAGAACGGGCAATGAGACAAACCTGTTAGTTGGTGTTGTGTTGATCAACGGGGATCCCCACGACGGGTACAAATTCTTAGAGTCGTGGTGCCGCGCAGCGGAGGTGGCAAACCCTGGGACTAAGTGGCACATTGCGGACAAGGACGGACGATTTTGTCATTTGTTCCTCGCCTTTGGTCCCTGCATTGACGGGGCAAAACATTGTCCCCAAGGTTTTGGGGTGACCGATGGGTGCTCCCTGAAAGGGTACTACGTCGGGAATTTTCTAACGTTGTTGGGCATGGATGCTTCTGGGCGAGAGTTCCCAGTTGCCTTTGCCATCACAGGAAACGAGAGCAAAAAAACCTGGGGATGGTTTTTTGACAAGTGTCGCAGCACGCTTGGTGAAGATTTTTTCAACGGGTATGCACTGATGTCAGACCAGCAGAAAGGCCTCGACACAGCGATGAAAAAGTCGTTCCCACAGGCCAAGGGGTTGAAGTGTTCAGCCCACATGGAACGCAACATAAAGCTTGCCTTCAAAAGTAAGGAAGCCGTGTCGAAGTTTAAGAAACTTCGAATGACGTCATCGGAAGAGAGGTACGAGGAAGTGTTCGACACCCTCGATCCTGAATTTCAGGAGTACCTGAAGGGGAAAGACCCAACATCATGGGCAACGTGCCAGATAAGAGCACGGAATTATGGAATTTCGATAAAGTGGGAAGTAACGGACTGGGAGCTTTTGGCTCCTGCCCTATTCCCGATGTAAACTTTCTTTTTATTTTTTTTTTTTTTTTAACAGGCCCAAAGGGCGACAATGATGGTTGCTGACCAAGGAATAATATTCAAATGAATTTTCGTTTCAAAGAAACGAACAGAATTAAGAGAGAGGTAGAGAAAAAAAAAAAAAAAAAAAAAGAAAGAATAGAAAAAAAATATGAAGAGGAAATAATCAAACATGAAAAAAAAAAAAAAAAAATAAAATATAAATAAAAAACGTTGTATGAAAAAGGAAAAAAAGAAAAAAAAAAGACCAGAAAAGGAAAGAGAAAATGAAAAGGTATAATATTATTGTGGGGATATGAGGAATTATGGACATACAACGTCCAACCTGGCGGAGAGCTTTAACGCCTCCTTATCAAAGATAAGGGCGAAAAGCATCCTCGGCCTGTTAAACGGGTTACTAGGCCAGCTTTCTCGTTGGTTCTATGAACGGCACATGGAAGATACAGGCAACGACGACGGAGTACTACAGCACGTGCAGGACAAGGTGGAGGCGCTTAACGCCGAAGCCTCACGTTACGATGTAATACCTGTAAGTAAGTTAGGGGAGGTATATGAAGGTATTCCTATAACTCTCTCTTGCAAAAACATTCAAACTAATATTGTATTGTAATCCCCACAGCTTCAGTAATTAAGGGAGAAAGTACCCGCCTGGTGAAGGTCATCGCGAATGAAAAAATTGTGACGTGCGCCTGTTTGGTGCCTGAACAGACAGGCGTCCCCTGTGTCCACGCATGTGCTTTTTGAGGTATGCTGCAACCTTCCCCAGTATATGATTTTGAATGTAGCCTTAAAACAAAAAACAGGACACTAAAAATTGTCAGTTTTGGCATCAAACTTGTAATGGTTTAATCATTACAGGTTATTTACTGAAATATTTGTTCTAAAAGTTGCTAAGTATTTCTCAATTAGAAATTTTTTATTTTTTTATTTTCAGCTTAATTAGCTACAAATTGTTTCTACTAAGTGTTTCTCACTTAGATTTTTTTTTTGCTTTTCAGCTCCTTAAAAGCTGCTAAGTGTTTCTGCTAAGTGTTTCTCACTTAGAATTTTATTGTTATGTTCGTTTTCTATCCCTTCTCCTATCCCTTTTGTTCAAAATAAGCGGGAGGAAATTCTCTCATTCACGCTAAGATGCACTCTGAACTTTGATTTTTTGATCTGAGTGTGAGGGAATGACCTGTTAGTGCATTGGGCATAAGCTGTGCAGCAGTTTAGATGTCTTAGGTGTTAATAAGGGGTTCCTCTTAGCATTTTTCTTTGTTCCCACCTTATGATTTTCTTGAAGAAAAAAAATAGAAGTCATAATGGTGCTTCCCTCTGGAAGGGTTGTAAGCCATGGTGTCCAACTAAATTAAAGGACAAGTCTGGGATAATCCCTGCCATAGGGGCGAGTATTCTACCATGGTTGAAATACTCTGGCAACTGATCTTCAATTTTATGTTGTTTGTTAGCTGCTGGTGTAATTTAATCATGTGTTGATACTTGCATATGTTTATTTGTTATCTTTTACTACAATTACTCTTACCTATATCTTTTCTTTTTATTCTCTATCTGTTCTGGTCTGTTACTTCATTTGTCTTGTTTAACTTCAGTTATATGCATTTTACTTTTTATTGTTTCCCATCTACTTTTTATTTTCATAGTTTACCTTTGATTTTATAACTTCACACAGGGTACTATGAACGATGAGAGATCCAGTGGGATCACTCAGGGTCTAGTAGAGACCACCAATGTTGTGCGTTGATAGGCAAGGTGACCAACCTTGACATTCTTTCTTTTCTCTCCTGTTGTGACAAACACAAAATACACACACAGCTTACAGTGTGTTCTTTGTGTATGTTTTCTTCAGGTGTGAGTAGTTTTTTTGTTCTTGCTCTTCAGGGAGGGCCTTAGCCAAAAGCTAACAGTCCAAATCTCACCTGGAAATTCAACTCTATTAGTTCTGGTCAGAAACCCCTGGGCAGCAAGAAGGAAAGCAGTTTAGTACTTCTGGGTGTTTGGCATCACCCCCCATAGTGAGCAAGTACAACAGGTAGCATTGGTAGTCTGTTGATCCTGAGTGATCCCAGCTACAGTTTTGTTTTTCTTTCTTTTTTTTTTTAGAAGAAAATCAGGACATCCAAGCACTGCTGGATAGTTGCTGAATGCAGGGCCTGCCTGTGGCATTATAATAACAGGCTAAGTCATTTGTAGTTCATAGTTTACCTTTGATTTTATAACTTCACACAGGGTACTATGAACGATGAGAGATCCAGTGGGATCACTCAGGGTCTAGTAGAGACCACCAATGTTGTGCGTTGATAGGCAAGGTGACCAACCTTGACATTCTTTCTTTTCTCTCCTGTTGTGACAAACACAAAATACACACACAGCTTACAGTGTGTTCTTTGTGTATGTTTTCTTCAGGTGTGAGTAGTTTTTTTGTTCTTGCTCTTCAGGGAGGGCCTTAGCCAAAAGCTAACAGTCCAAATCTCACCTGGAAATTCAACTCTATTAGTTCTGGTCAGAAACCCCTGGGCAGCAAGAAGGAAAGCAGTTTAGTACTTCTGGGTGTTTGGCATCACCCCCCATAGTGAGCAAGTACAACAGGTAGCATTGGTAGTCTGTTGATCCTGAGTGATCCCAGCTACAGTTTTGTTTTTCTTTCTTTTTTTTTTTAGAAGAAAATCAGGACATCCAAGCACTGCTGGATAGTTGCTGAATGCAGGGCCTGCCTGTGGCATTATAATAACAGGCTAAGTCATTTGTAGTTCATAGTTTACCTTAGATTTTATAACTTCACATAGGTACTATGAACGATGAGAGATCCAGTGGGATCACTCAGGGTCTAGTAGAGACCACCAATGTTGTGCGTTGATAGGCAAGGTGACCAACCTTGACATTCTTTCTTTTCTCTCCTGTTGTGACAAACACAAAATACACACACAGCTTACAGTGTGTTCTTTGTGTATGTTTTCTTCAGGTGTGAGTAGTTTTTTTGTTCTTGCTCTTCAGGGAGGGCCTTAGCCAAAAGCTAACAGTCCAAATCTCACCTGGAAATTCAACTCAACCCTCTGTCCACTGTCAGTAGGGAGTTTACACATGGTGCACTCAGGAATGCGTATGCCACCCCGATCCGCCCAGTTGGGGTTTACCTCATTGAGAGGTTGAAAACAGATCTCCTCCCACCATTAACGCAGAGAGGAATTGGTGCCCCAAAGAAGAGAATAAAGTCTCAGGGAGAGGGAGGCAGACAATGTACGCGTTGTCAGGGGTTTGGACACTACTCCACTACCTGCAAAGAGCCCCTCTCGGAGGCAAACCATCCGAAACCTGCGGCTAAGGAGGCAGCAGCTAAGCAATCAGCTGCGAAGAAGGCATCGCCAAAGAAATCGAAGAAGCCGGCCTTGAAGGCAAGAAAGAAAATAAAAGTAGAAAGCGAATCAGAAACAGAAACCGAAAGTGAAAATTATCACTTTCAGTGAATAGCGAAAAAAAATTATCATATTCAGTGAACAGCGAAAAAAAAAAAAATTCTTTTACTGAATAGCGAAAATGGAATTATTGGACCCCCCAATAGCGAAAATCTCAAATAAATAAAAAGAATAAAAAAAAAAAAAAAAGGAATAAACAATGTTATCATTATTTTTTTTTATCGATCGACTGTGTCGATTACTTACTATTTTCCGTCCTGGTCAAGACGCTAAACTGATTGTTTTTTCTTTAAAAAAAAAAAAAAAAAAAAAAAAAAGAATAAACAATGTTATCATTGTTTTTTTTCTATCGATCAACTATGTCGATTACTTTCTATTTTCCGTCCTGATCAAGACGCTAAACTGATTGTTTCCTTTTTTTAAATAATAAATAAGAAAAAAAAAAAAAAAAAAAAAAGAGCATCTCCCTGCTATCCCTCATATCCCCACAATAATATTATACCTTTTCATTTTCTCTTTCCTTTTCTGGTCTTTTTTTTTTCTTTTTTTTCCTTTTTCATACAACGTTTTTTATTTATATATATATTTTTTTTTTTTTTTTTTCATGTTTGATTATTTCCTCTTTATTTTTTTTTTTTTTTTTCTCTGCCTCTCTCTTAATTCTGTTCGTTTCTTTGAAACGAAAATTCATTTGAATATTATCCATGGTGTCCAACTAAATTAAAGGACAAGTCTGGGATAATCCCTGCCAGAGGGGCGAGTATTCTACCATGGTTGAAATACTCTGGCAACTGATCTTCAATTTTATGTTGTTTGTTAGCTGCTGGTGTATCTTGATTATGTGTTGATACTTGCATTTTTTTATTTGTAATCTTCTATTACAATCCTCTTTCTGTTCTGGTCTGTTACTTCATTTGTCTTGTTTAACTTCAGTTATATCCATTTTACTTTTTATTGTTTCCCATCTACTTTTTATTTTCTATTAGTTTTGGTCAGAAACTCCTGGGCAGCAAGAAGGAAAGCAGTTTAGTACTTCTGGGTGTTTGGCATCACCCCCCATAGTGAGCAAGTACAACAGGTAGCATTGGTAGTCTGTTGATCCTGAGTGATCCCAGCTACAGTTTTGTTTTTCTTTCTTTTTTTTAGAAGAAGATCAGGACATCCTAGCACTGCTGGATAGTTGCTGAATGCAGGGCCTGCCTGTGGCATTATAATAACAGGCTAAGTCATTTGTAGTTCATAGTTTACCTTTGATTTTATAACTTCACATAGGTACTATGAACGATGAGAGATCCAGTGGGATCACTCAGGGTCTAGTAGAGACCACCAATGTTGTGCGTTGATAGGCAAGGTGACCAACCTTGACATTCTTTCTTTTCTCTCCTGTTGTGAATTCGATAGAGTGGGAAGTAACGGACTGGGAGCTTTTGGCTCCTGCCCTATTCCCGATGTAAACTTTCTTTTTATTTTTTTTTTTTTTTTTTAACAGGCCCAGAGGGCGACAATGACTGTTGCTGACCAAGGAATACTATTCAAATGAATTTTCGTTTCAAAGAAACGAACAGAATTAAGAGAGAGGCAGAGAAAAAAAAAAAAAAAAAGAAAGAAAAGAAAAAGAAATATGAAGAGGAAATAATCAAACATGAAAAAAATAAAAAAAAAAAAAAATATAAATAAAAAACGTTGTATGAAAAAGGAAAAAAAAGAAAAAAAGAAAAAAGACCAGAAAAGGAAAGAGAAAATGAAAAGGTATAATATTATTGTGGGGATATGAGGATAGCAGGGAGATGCTTTTTTTTTTTTTTTTTTTTTTTTTTTTATTTATTATTTAAAAAAAGGAAACAATCAGTTTAGCGTCTCGATCGGGACGGAAAACAGAAATTAATCGACATAGTCGATCGATAGAAAAAAAAACAATGATAACATTGTTTATTCTTTTTTTTTTTTTTTTTTTTTTTTTAAATCCTTTTAATTATTTTAAAGAAAAAACAATCAGTTTAGCGTCTTGACCAGGACGGAAAATAGAAAGTGATCGACATAGTCGATCGATAAAAAAACAATGATAACATTGTTTATTCTTTTTTTTTTTTTTTTTAAATTCTTATTATTTATTTTTTAAAGAAAAAAACGGAAAATAAAAATTAGTCGACAAAGTCGAACGATGAAAAAAAACAATGATAACATTGTTTATTCTTTTTTTTTTTTGTTTTTTTTTTATATTCTTTTTTATTAATTTTGAAAAAAAAAACAATCAGTTTAGCGTCTTGACCAGGACGGAAAATAGAAAGTAATCGACATAGTCGATCGATAAAAAAACAATGATAACATTGTTTAATCTTTTTTTTTTAAAATTCTTTTTATTTATTTTTTAAAGAAAAAAAACGGAAAATAGAAATTAGTCGACAAAGTCGAACGATAAAAAAACAATGATAACATTGTTTATTCTTTTTTTTTTATTTTTTTTATATTTTTTTTTTAATTAATTTTGAAAAAAAAACAATCAGTTTAGCGTCTTGACCAGGACGGAAAATAGAAAGCGATCGACATAGTCGATCGATAAGAAAACAATGATAACATTGTTTATTCTTTTTTTTTATTTTAAATTCTTTTTATTTATTTTTTAAAGAAAAAAACGGAAAATAGAAATTAGTCGACAAAGTCGAACGATAAAAAAAAACAATGATAACATTGTTTATTCTTTTTTTTGTATTTTTTTTATATTCTTTTTTATTAATTTTGAAAAAAAAAAAAAAACAATCAGTTTAGCGTCTTGACCAGGACGGAAAATAGAAAGTGATCGACATAGTCGATCGATAAAAAAAAAAACAATGATAATATTGTTTATTCTTTTTTTTTTTTTTAAATTCTTTTTATTTATTTTTTAAAGAATAAAAATGGAAAATAGAAAATAGTCAACAAAGTCGAACGATAACAAAAAACACAATGATAACATTGTTTATTCTATTTTTTTATTTTTATTTTTTTTCTATTCTTTTTTATTAATTTTGAAAAAAAAAAAAACAATCAGTTTAGCGTCCTGACCAGGACGGAAAATAGAAAGTAATCGACATAGTCGATCGATAAAAAAAACAATGATAACATTGTTTATTCTTTTTTTTTTAAATTCTTTTTATTTATTTTTTAAAGGAAAAAAAAACGGAAAATAGAAATTAGTCGACAAAGTCGAACGATAAAAAAACAATGATAACATTGTTTATTCTTTTTTTTTTTTTTTTATTTCTTTTTATTTATTAAAAAAAAACAATCAGTTTAGCGTCTTGACCAGGACGGAAAATAGAAAGTGATCGACATAGTCGATCGATAAAAAAACAATGATAACATTGTTTATTTTTTTTTTTTATTTTAAATTCTTTTTATTTATTTTTTTAAAGAAAAAAAAAAAAAAAAACGGAAAATAGAAATTAGTCGACAAAGTCGAACGATAAAAAAAACAATGATAACATTGTTTATTCTTTTTTTTATTTTTTTTTTTTTATTCTTTTCTATTAATTTTGAAAAAAAAAAAAACAATCAGTTTAGCGTCTTGACCAGGACGGAAAATAGAAAGTAATCGACATAGTCGATCGATAAAATAAACAATGATAACATTGTTTATTCTTTTTTTATTTAAAATTCTTTTTATTTATTTTTTAAAGAAAAAAAAACGGAAAATAGAAATTAGTCGACAAAGTCGAACGATAAAAAAAAAACAATGATAACATTGTTTATTCTTTTTTTTTATTTTATTTTTTATTCTTTTTTATTAACTTTGAAAAAAAAAAAAAAACAATCAGTTTAGCGTCTTGACCAGGACGGAAAATAGAAAGTAATCGACATAGTCGATCGATAAAAAAAACAATGATAACATTGTTTATTCTTTTTTTTTATTTTAAATTCTTTTTATTTATTTTTTAAAGAAAAAAACTGAGAATAGAAATTAGTCGACAAAGTCGAACGATAAAAAAACAATGATAACATTGTTTATTCTTTTTTTTTATTTTAAATTCTTTTTATTTATTTTTTAACAGGAGTTAAGATCACTTACATGAGTTAACACAACACAGATACGAGAGTCGCAAACTGAGGTAACACTACCAATTCAACAAAAAATAATCAGGATCGGACACAAGGAGGAGAGTTCATTCTACCTCTCATTGTCCTTGCTGGTATCTTAAGTGTCTTGGTATCTCTTGTGTGTCGGTATCTCGGAAGTGCTGGTATCTCGTATGTGCGTTGGTATCTCTTGCGTGTTGGTATCTCTTGCACATAAAAAAAAAAATATTGAGTTAACATGATCAGTTTTATTTAACATTAAAGACAGACCGGAACTATTTGAAAATAAAATGTAGATGGGAAACAGTGAAAATTAAAATGAATGATAAAATTAAATGAGATTTATGACATAACAGACCAGATAGAGAGTAATAAAGGGAAAAGGAAAACGGGAAGGGTTCATTCACTTAGTTAAAGTTAAGACCGATTAGTCAGTTTAAGGTCTTGACTAGGACCAACAAAAAAAAAAAAATAAATAAATAAATAACGATCAAGCTGAGCTGATCTTGTTTTTATTAAAATAAGGGGAGCGGGAGGGATGGGAGGTACAGATATAAATACAATCGGTTTTGGTGATCGACGAGTGGAGCGATCACTTGACAAGAAGGAAAAAAGAAAGGACCGATTAATTGGGGCTTTGGTTGTATTCCCAAGGCATGTTTTTTTTTTTTTTTTTCTTGCTGTGTGTGTATTTTGTGACAAACACAAAATACACACACAGCTTACAGTGTGTTCTTTGTGTATGTTTTCTTCAGGTGTGAGTAGTTTTTTTGTTCTTGCTCTTCAGGGAGGGCCTTAGCCAAAAGCTAACAGTCCAAATCTCACCTGGTAAACTCAACTCCTCCCCTTGGTCAGCAACCATCATTGTCGCCCTTTGGGCCTGTTAAAAAAAAATAAAAAATAAAAAGAAAGTTTACATCGGGAATAGGGCAGGAGCCAAAAGCTCCCAGTCCGTTACTTCCCACTTTATCGAAATTCATTGACTCGTGAGATCCATTATTGAAAGCTTTCTTTTTGGATTGCTTCATAGCATGTTTATGAGACAGTATATTGGACTTTTTGTTACGTTTTGAACAAGGTTCAAGGGCATCACTTAAACTTTCCGGCATTGAAGTTACGGGGTTCATACTATCTTCTGTGTCTATGACAACAGTGTTATTTCGTGCTGCTGTTTTCGGAGTTGTAACTTTTAACGATGGTGCAGTGTATGTTGTAACAATATTGTTGGTTGCCTATTCATTGCTAAATCATAAATAAGCTCCCGATTGTGTCCATTCCAACAAGTTAGTGGTTCTTGTGGGACAATCTTGTTGGTTGTCGGAGTTTTGATTTTGCCTCCTGACTTTTGTTTTACCGGTGTTTCAAACACATGTCGATGTTCAGGTGTTTCTAAACACGGTGGTGATATAGCCTCAGTCGCAATGAGACTATTGTTTCTGACCTCCATATGAACATTAGTTTGTGGTGGTGAAGCAAGTTCGTTTGCGTTGATACTGTTGTTGTCGATAACTATAGGCATATGAAGGACTGAGTTGAATTTCCAGGTGAGATTTGGACTGTTAGCTTTTGGCTAAGGCCCTCCCTGAAGAGCAAGAACAAAAAAACTACTCACACCTGAAGAAAACATACACAAAGAACACACTGTAAGCTGTGTGTGTATTTTGTGTTTGTCAGAACAGGAGAGAAAAGAAAGAATGTCAAGGTTGGTCACCTTGCCTATCAACGCACAACATTGGTGGTCTCTACTAGACCCTGAGTGATCCCACTGGATCTCTCATCGTTCATAGTACCCTGTGTGAAGTTATAAAATCAAAGGTAAACTATGAACTACAAATGACTTAGCCTGTTATTATAATGCCACAGGCAGGCCCTGCATTCAGCAACTATCCAGCAGTGCTTGGATGTCCTGATCTTCTTCTAAAAAAAAGAAAGAAAAACAAAACTGTAGCTGGGATCACTCAGGATCAACAGACTACCAATGCTAGAATTTCGATAAAGTGGGAAGTAACGGACTGGGAGCTTTTGGCTCCTGCCCTATTCCCGATGTAAACTTTCTTTTTATTTTTTATTTTTTTTAACAGGCCCAAAGGGCGACAATGATGGTTGCTGACCAAGGAATAATATTCAAATGAATTTTCGTTTCAAAGAAACGAACAGAATTAAGAGAGAGGCAGAGAAAAAAAAGAAAAAAAAGAAAGAAAAGAAAAAAGAAAAAAAATATGAAGAGGAAATAATCAAACATGAAAAAAAAAAAAAAAATATATATATAAATAAAAAAACGTTGTATGAAAAAGGAAAAAAAAAAATAAAGACCAGAAAAGGAAAGAGAAAATGAAAAGGTATAATATTATTGTGGGGATATGAGGGATAGCAGGGAGATGCTCTTTTTTTTTTTTTTTTTTATTTTTTTTTTTTTTTTATTATTTAAAAAAAAAGGAAACAATCAGTTTAGTGTCTCGATCAGGACGGAAAATAGAAATTAATCGACATAGTCGATCGATAGAAAAAAAAACAATGATAACATTGTTTATTCTTTTTTTTTTTTTTTTTTTTTTTTTAAATCCTTTTAATTATTTTAAAGAAAAAACTTCCGTTTAGCGTCTTGACCAGGACAGAAAATAGAAAGTAATCGACATAGTCGATCGATAAAAAAAAAACAATGATAACATTGTTTATTCCTTTTTTTTTTTTTTAACTTTTTATTTATTTCTTAAAGAAAAAACAATCAGTTTAGCGTCCTGACCAGGACGGAAAATAGAAAGTAATCGACATAGTCGATCGATAAAAAAAACAATGATAACATTGTTTATTCCTTTTTTTTTTTTTTTTTTTATTTATCTTTTTATTTATTTCTTAAAGAAAAAACAATCAGTTTAGCGTCCTGACCAGGACGGAAAATAGAAATTAGTCGACAAAGTCGATCGATAAGAAACAATGATAACATTGTTTATTCATTTTTTTTTTTTTTTTTTTTTATATTCTTTTTATTAATTTTTAAAAAAAAAAAAAAATCAGTTTAGCGTCTTGACCAGGACGGAAAGTAGACAGTAATCGACAAAGTCGATCGATAAAAAAAACAATGATAACATTGTTTATTTCTTTTTTTTTTTTTTTTTTTTTTATATCTTTTATTTATTTTTTAAAAGAATAAACAATCAGTTTAGCGTCTTGACCAGGACGGAAAATAGAAATTAGTCGACAAAGTCGATCGATAAGAAACAATGATAACATTGTTTATTCATTTTTTTTTTTTTTTTTTTTATTCTTTTTATCTATTTTTTAAAGAAAAAAATAATCAGTTTAGCGTCTTGACCAGGACGGAAAATAGAAATTAGTCGACAAAGTCGATCGATAAAAAAAAACAATGATAACATTGTTTATTCCTTTTTTTTTTTTTTTTTTTTTTTTTTTTTATATCTTTTATTTATTTTTAAAGAAAAAACAATCAGTTTAGCGTCTTGACCAGGACGGAAAATAGAAATTAGTCGACAAAGTCGATCGATAAGAAACAATGATAACATTGTTTATTCTTTTTTTTTTTTTTTTTTTTTTATATTCTTTTTAGGGAAAACCTCTAATTCAACAAAAATAGTTTGCGAAATCGCCAACTCCCTACAAAAAAAAGTTGTCCACCAGGACTCGAACTTGACCCAAAAATTTGGCTTGCGGCAGGTTTTTTGTTTTTTAAGCTGGGAAGAGTGCAAGGGGGGGCTTGCGTCCCTAATAAAAGCCCGCCTGTCCCGTACAAAGTCCAACCTGAAAAAACAAATTTGCAACTGATGACTCTCTTAAGGTAGCCAAATGCCTCGTCTTCTAATTAAAGACGCGCATGAATGGACCAATGAGATTCCTTCTGCCCCTACCTACTATCTGGCGAACAGCAGTCAAGGGAACGGACTTGAAACTGTCAGCGGGGAAAGAAGACCCTGTTGAGTTTGACTCTAGTCGGGTGTAGTTATAGGTGGGAGGTTTACCAACAATGAAATACCACTACTCTTATCGTCGCTTTACTTATCCAATGATGGGGGAACGGCAGCTGCCTCTTCGGAGGTTAGTGGCTTTTCCGATTCCAGCGACAAACGGGCTTCGGCTCGACCCCTCGTTTGGAGACACCAGTCATGTTGGGAGTTTGGCTGGGAGGAGGGCCACATGACGAAGGCTTCTGAGTCACGAACCTAAATCGATGATGAGGATCGTTAAGCCACATTTCTAAAGGCTTTTACTAACGTGAGAATTTCTGTTGTCGATGGTTCGAATATGCCTGACAAAAATTACCTAATTTGGAACTTGAAGTCTGGTGAATTTTGGTTGGAGGTCTTAGTCTCACTGGTGAACTGCACAGTAACATTTTAAAGTGATCGATCACACGGGAGGGGTCTTGGTGATTTATTGCAACGGGAATATGTCTCAACTCGACCAGTAGGTGATCAATCCGCCCTTTGACTATGTTTTGGCCACATTTTCCGTCATTACGAAAAAGAGAAAAAAGGATGTCACGGGGTTCGAACCCGAGACCTCCGGGTCATGATTCGGCGGTCATAACCAGTAGACCACCGGAGCTCAGAAAATTCTGAAAAATTTCCCGTCATGTTGAGTTGTTTCGAGCGGTTAAAATTTTTGTGATGAGTTGGCGATTTCGCAAACTATTTTTGTGGAATTAGGGGTTTTCCCTTCTTTTTATTTATTTTTTAAAGAAAAGAAAACGGAAAATAGAAATTAGTCGACAGAGTCGATCGATAAAAAAACAATGATAACATTGTTTATTCTTTTTTTTTTTTTTTTTTTATTCTTTTTTATTTTTTTTTAAAGAAAAAAAAAAATAGAAATTAGTCGACAAGGTCGAACGATAAAAAAAAACAATGATAACATTGTTTAATCTTTTTTTTTTTATTTTTTTTTTATTTTTTTTTTATTTTTTTTTTTATATTCTTTTTTATTAATTTTGAAAAAAACAATCAGTTTAGCGTCTTGACCAGGACGGAAAATAGAAAGTAATCGACATAGTCGATCGATAAAAAAACAATGATAACATTGTTTATTCTTTTTTTTTTTTTTTTTTTAAATTCTTTTTTATTTATTTTTTAAAGAAAAAAACGGAAAATAGAAATTAGTCGACAAGGTCGAACGATAAAAAAAACAATGATAACATTGTTTAATCTTTTTTTTTTATTTTTTTTTTATATTCTTTTTTATTAATTTTGAAAAAAACAATCAGTTTAGCGTCTTGACCAGGACGGAAAATAGAAAGTAATCGACATAGTCGATCGATAAAAAAACAATGATAACATTGTTTATTCTTTTTTTTTTTTTTTTTCTTTTTTATTAATTTTGAAAAAAAAACAATCAGTTTAGCGTCTTGACCAGGACGGAAAATAGAAAGTAATCGACATAGTCGATCGATAAAAAAAAAACAATGATAACATTGTTTAATCTTTTTTTCAAGGCCCGCCATTTTATTTAATTTGTTAAAAGAAAACAGGTAACTTTACATGAGCATCGGCTCGAACGGCTCTGGCGAAGCGAGTGAACGAGTCTGATTGCTGAGTATTGTATTCTGTTTTCTTGTTCTTTTTTTAATTTATTTCAAACAGGGCAACAGGGGGAAAGTTTGGTTTCCCCGAATCCCCATATTCGACAGGGGATTTTTTATCGATACCAACTGTTGATTTCTTATATTGCAACCAGGTTTGGCCGAACCCTATTCTTGTTTTTGCCAGTTTCAAGTTGCTTTCCATTTAATATTAGTATCAAGTTACCCCAATTAATACACATATTGAGGCTGTTTTGGCCGCACAAGTCACACATAGGGATCGGTGTTGTTCTTCAGTGGTGGTGTCTGCCTTGGTGACAGCCCCTGTTCTTCCTCCCATACAATTGAAAAATAAAAGTGCCACCACCTGGGATTGAACCAGGGACCTTCAGATCTTCAGTCTGACGCTCTCCCAACTGAGCTAAAGCGGCTTCAAAAAAATCAGATTTATTATTCATCAGACTTTTTTATTTTTCTTGGTTACACTCGTCTGTGCTTCCGGACTCTTTTTGTTATTTTCACTTCTTTGTTTTGTCTTTCTTTTATACTTTCTTTTAGTTTAAGTCTGACAAATTGGAAAACACGGGAAACATAGGTAGGCTCCGCCTGAGGACGTAAGAAGAGCGGCAACGGAAAAATAAATGGTCACGCGTCCTTGAAATTGGACACACGAAGCTAATTCGGTTACCATTCCTACCATCGATAAGGAAAACAAAGAATCGAGCACATAACTAGAGCGGTGGTCAAAGACCACTTGAACAGCCCGAAGGCCTGCCCTCAAGAGAATTTATAAGGAGAATAGGAGAAGAAGGAGAAAGGAGTATTGGAAGGGACACTGAGACAACACCGAAGGTGATGTGCAGTTACCCAACCAGGAGATGATTGATAATGATGAAAATACTAAATATTGATAAAACACTTAAATGGCGACTACGTGTCACCTACACAATTCCAAAGTCTCAGGTTGGATGCTTGTTCCATCCACCTGATCAACATCGCTACTGAAGGAAGCCAGCTGGTGGCAAAGATTGAGCCAAGACTGGCAGGAATGCCGTTGATGAGGATTAGATCACTTGATCGGTCCCATTTGCCTGTCAATGTAGAAAAGCCAAGGATTTCATATCTGGCTGCATCGAGTTTCTGTGATGGACAGCCTACGAGTAGGTGGAGTTGGTTGGATGGAGCGCTATGGCAGAATGGACATATGATGGCTTTCCGCCAGTTTTGCATCAGTGGATGACACCCCGTTCTAAAATTCGCAATTCTGATTTCATCGCTCCTTTTCATGTCGGGAGGATATTTTATCGCGGCACCTTTGACGGTGTTTTTATAGCAAGTGTAACCAATTCTGTTCCAAATGTCCTTCGTGATCCCCCTCCTCACTCGGGATTTGTGATAGAAGAAGGATCCTCGGATTGGGATTTGAGGGAGGTATCTGTTGTGAGCCGATTTCTTAGCAAGTTCATCAACTTCGTCGTGTGCTTCTATCCCCATGTGAGAAGGGATGAATTGAAGATGTACTTTCATACCGCAGTTCCGTAGGTTCTCGAGGATGCCGAGGGATCTGGTGTTTCTCTGTTTACACCTGCCACCCTTCAACTCGTCCAACAATGATTTTGAGTCGGTATAGATTCTGACTGACTTAGTTAGCCCGTCTTTCTGTACCTTCCAGTTTAAGTAGTTTGCCGCATTTTTCAAGGCATGTTGCTCAGTTCTGTAGCTGCAATCCGCACGCACTAATCTGGTCGCATGAGCACGTTTCTTTCCGTCTCGTGACCTAGCAATGAGAGCCGCGCCTGACGCATTCG
The DNA here is from genome assembly GCA_964019425.1 of Flectonema sp. DT1601. Lineage (NCBI taxonomy): Eukaryota > Euglenozoa > Diplonemea > Diplonemida > Diplonemidae > Flectonema > Flectonema sp. DT1601. The sequence goes on from OZ025838.1 coordinate 342,755, forward strand.
AAGAGTATGAACCGTCACAGTTGATCACCATGTCCACCGAGGAAGTGTCGCGTTGTAGGTAAGGAATTTCTCCCTGTCCACTGCGGGATCAGGGGATTTTGTAAAACCGCAGCTGTTGCTGATTTGAACATTGTCCGAAGCAATCCAAGGTTTGATAGAGTCAGGTTGAACGATCCCCACACTTTCTAGTTGACCTTCAGAACGGGGAATGAGGCCACCCCAGAAGCTTCGAGGCGATGCGAGTGAGTTGGTGTCCGGCACCCAGGTCATGGCTTTGTACCTGAAATAGGCAATTTTAGTCTGCTTTTCGATTTGTCTTTTAAACGGTAAGATGTCGGCTTCCCAAAGGAGCAACTCCCTCGGAGTACATCTGCTGCATCCTGTTACGAGTCTCGCTATTTTTCTCATCTCGAAGTCGATAGCATCCGTTTTATGCTGGTTGAGCAACCAACCAAAGCTGTCCAGTGCATAGGAAATCCTCGCTGTCACGTACAAGTTTTTAACCATCTTTAGGGTCTTGTAGTCCAATTCATATGGCTGGAGGCACTGCAGAAGGGAGATCCCTTTCTTCAGTTCGTCGTGTATTTTCTCTAACTGTTTATCAAACCTGAGCCTGTTATCAATGTAAACACCCAGATATTTCACTGAGTCCGTGATCGGCAGTAGGAAGGCAATTTTAATTTTCGCTTTGACATTCATCTCGTCGTGGATGTTCAACATCAGTAAATCTTCTAATTCTTGTTGAGTCCTGATGGGTTTCCCCTCTACTTCGAGGATCGTTTCACCACTCAGTAAAGTGGGCCTTGTCGTCGTCGTGTTGATCACGCTGTCTAGATCAAAATAGTCAATATCTAACGAACGTACTTCCAGTGATTTTGAGAATAAGAGTTCGCGGTCGCTAGTATCAGTCAGGGTTACTTCTTTCGATTGAATATCCATTTTCAGAGCGCAAGTCTTGGAGACTGAAAGTGCCATGTCATTATCACGGCACCACTTGTCAACGATGTCAAGTATTCGTTGAGCGTTTGAAATTGCTTCGTCCATGGTCGAGCCAAATACTGCACAAGCGGTGTCGTCTGCATACAGTGCGGTCAAAGTCGTTTCCTTCTCTTGTGAGAGAATCTTACACAGATCGTCAACATATATTAAATAGAGTAGTGGGCCTAAGATTGATCCTTGAGGCACTCCTTTTGACAGCGTACGAAACTTACTGAAATGTCCATTTGCATCAACTCTGACCTTCCTATTGGTTAGAAAGTCCGTTATCCATCGAACGATGAAGGTTGGGATGCCCATTCTTTGTAGTTTTGAAAGTAAAATTCGATGGTTAATCCTATCGAAGGCTGCTGTGAAATCGAATGACAAGAAGACTGACCTCCTCCCCTTCGTGTGGTTGTTTACCATGGCGTCCACCAGAATTGTGATTTGTTCGCAGGTATTTCTGCCCCGTCTGAAGCCAGCTTGAATCGGACTGAGTGCTGAGTTTTCGGTAAGCCAATGCATGAGCCTGTCGTACACCAACCTCTCAGCCAGTTTGCCGACAACCGAAGTGAGTGTGATTGGTCTGTAGCTTTTAATATCGTTCCGCGGTTTGCCCGACTTGAACATCGGTTTGATTAACCCCTGTTTCCAAAGATACGGAACATTGGAGGATCTCCACGAAGAATTGATCACCTTTAATAAACAATCAACTGCCTTCTGAGATAAGTTCTTAAGCATTTCGTTGTGAATACCGTCAGGGCCTGCTGCTTTGCGAGGCTTCAGGTTTTTAATTGCTGCTGATATCTCGGTATCTGTGAAGTCACAACAGATGTCCAATTCCAAGTCTTCTTTCTTCAATGAAGGGGCTTCGAGTTTAGCAGCATCCCCATCGGCCACGAAGAGGTCCAGAAATGCTGCAGGTAAATCGTTCTCAGATATATTTGATACGCTGATGTCCTTACCAGCGTCCTGTTGGAGTTCTTTAATCTTCTTGAAGGCGAAGTTAAAGTTGTTCCCCTTCTTCAGTTGGTCTTTCAGGTGACTGCCTTTTGATTTTAGAGATTCTGGTGAAGAGGTCTTCCACTTACGTCGGCGCTTGCCCTTAAATAAGATTCTCCTCCGCACGTTCCTCGCAGCTACTTCATGTATTATGTTATTTAATAATCCAACATTACCAGTGGCATCATCCGAGAACTTAGCCCTATCAATTCTTCTATCAAGTTGCTGTCTGAAAGCACTCCAGTTTGTAGATTTGAAATCCCAGACAGTTCGTTTCCTTGCTCCAACTGTTGCTTGAGAGAGGTGAGCCATTGTGTCGAAGATAGCGAGTAGCGGTCGATGATCCGAGTTATGTTTACTGTCTTCATTTATGATTGAAAATTCTTCTAATACAATTGATCCTTTAAAGAATATAACGTCAGGTGAGGTACCACCACCAGGAATGTCGTGTTTGGGCCGAGTTATTTGACCAGGTCTGTTTGCTACGAGAACGTCATTGCGATCCGCCCAATTAAATAATTCTTTACCAGATTTGGTTGTCCTGGTAGACCAGACCAGGTTGTGTGCGTTGAAGTCGCCCGCAATAATAGACTTCGTTGTGATCGGAAGATCATCTTCTCTAATGATACACCCAGGGGGAGCGTAAACGTTAATAACATTGACACCACCAACATTCAGCATCATAGCTTCGATACCGCTTGTTCTCGAAAATAATTCTTCATCACTGATTCCTTGTGAGAAGCATCTCTTTGCCATTATTATAATGCCACCACCTTTTATATTTCTGTCCTTCCTATATGTATAATAGCCAGGGTGCGAAATGTGTTCCTTCGACCAGGTTTCCTGTAAGCACAGTACATCCGGCGAGTAGTGAGAAAGGAGTCTTTGAATATAAGACCCCTTCTGACTTATCGATCTACAGTTCCAGCTCAACACTGAGAGTAACGAATTTTCAGGTCCAGGGTTGCGTTCAACGTCGCCTGCCAGCAGTAATAAACTTCGGGTCAGTTCTTTTTCAGTTTGAGAGACAGTCGGTGCTGTTACAGTGGTCGGCATCACCAGAACTTTACTTTGATGTGACTCATTTTTAGACTTTGAAGGTAACGGTGTTCGTTTGTCAAGTCAGTTTGAGTCCATTTCAACATCAGTCGTTTCAGTAGTATCGGTTGGTTCTTCAGCACAGTGTCGCTTCAAATCACCAGATATAACTGGACCCTTGCCCGGGTTGAAGGTCGGCCCCAATTTGACCGGCTTTTCTTTTCTAGTTTCCTTGTTGATTACAAGGTACGCATCTTTGCCCATGTCGACGAAGCTTGATGATGGAACCGATTCAGAGATTGCAATTAACGTTTTGTTGCCTCCCTTATGAAAACTAGCCACAATTGTGTGACTCCACTTGTATGCGTGCAACAGGTGATCGCTGATCTGTTGCGTCGTGAACTTCTTAATAGCCAGTGATTTAATTATAAAACGCTGACCAGTCGGCAGTGCGGGTTTCAGAGAATCCCCGAGTGATTCTCTCACTTTTTGAGTAAACCCGGGTTGAACTTTCAGCCCAAAGCACTCTCGGAACTTCGTAATGTAGAAGCTACCTTTGATTGCTGAAAGAACTGAAAGTTTGCCCAGCACCGCTTTGAAGCCCAAGTCCTTAACGAACTGAACTGTGTTCCAAGAGTCTTGGCCATTAGACCAAGATGGGTTTCTGATGAATAGATCTCTCTTCTCACTGGAGGTGTCGCTGTTGTTATATTCCAGAATTTCAGAGATTCTGAAGTTTGGCACACGGATCGCCATAGATGTGTGCATATCGCATTTTTTAAATCCGAAGGGCGATGCCTTCAGCTCCCACTTTTTAATTAATTCTCTCACCTTAGTGGTAATTTTATTTTTATTCAGAAATTCTTCTTTTGAAACATTAAATATTTTTTTTGATTTTTTCAAAAACTTTTTTTTACAAGCTGGTGTCAACGACTATGGACTTCTTCACATAAGTCAAGGATAAAAAAAAAAAAGATAGTGAGAGAAGCTAACAGAAAGCTGTTTGGTAAGATTATGGAGGGTTCAGCAAGGGCGAAACCACCGATCAAACGGGTGATGCTTAGGCAATATCTTGATGCTACCGGAGGCCTGAGAGCGGCTCGATACCCCAAGGACATGCTGAGAGAATCAGAGATAAGATCCCCATCGCCACTATTTTAGCAATCAGTTTAACATGATTTATCCTATCAAATGCCTCAGTGAAGTCGAAAGAGAGTAGAATTGAACTCTTACCACCTTTTCTCGCACCATGAAGCGCATTGACCAGCAGTGAGATTTGCTCACAAGTATTCCTACCCCTTCTGAATGAGCAATAACGGAGTCACCAACAAAGGAGAATTCCACAACAAAAACTACAGAAGTGGAAATTAATAAATCCACGGAGGAGGTAACAGATCTTGAGACAATGATTTCGGCAATCGAAAAAGCGGACAAAATGAAATCCATATTGACACCGGGAAAAGTCAATAAGATAGAGATAAGGTCCGTATCACCACCAAAGATATGCCAGGATAACATGCCGACCCTGTACATATCGCCGATGGTGAAGATACCGCCATTACCGGTATTACTATCACTAGTGTTACCAAGACCATCAATAATTCCAATGACAATACCGAAGATTATAAAAATGGAACCTTCGATAATGCAAAAAAATATATCGCTACCATCAAATAGTTTTCAGAAGACGCAAGTCATTGCAAATGATGCACTTACGGCCCCACCGACAATCCCGACATTGATGCCAGCAACGATTTCAAAGGAAGCACAATCGACACCATCAACAGTACTTCAAAAGAAGACGCAAGTCATTGCAAATGATGCACTTACAATGGCCCCACCGACAATCCCGACATTGATGCCAGCAACGATTTCAAATATATCACAATTAGCACCGCCGACTGTAATTCAGAAGAAGACGCAAGTCATTGCTAATGATGCACTTACACAGGCCCCGCCGATAATTCCAACGCTGATGCCAGCAAGGATTTCAAATATATCACAATTAGCACCGCCGACTGTAATTCAGAAGAAGACACAAGTCATTGCAAATGATGCACTTACAATGGCCCCACCGGCAATCCCAATGTTGATGCCAGCAACGATCTCAAAGGTATCACAATTGGAACCTCCAACTGTACGTCGAAGTGTGATGCTGCAATCTATGAAAACGATACAATTACCGATTGTATCACCATTGGATCTGGATCATAATGATGTGGATATGATCGATATGCCGTCACCAGCAACAGTACAACTGGATACGGACACTGACGTGGTAATGGAAACTATGTCACCAGAGACGCAGGAATCACCAGAGCATAGATATGCTGGCTTAATGACCCCATCCAACGACAAGATGATGGAGTCACCACCAATAACTCCGATGAAGATTAAGACTCCACTGAAAATAAAGACGCCTCTGAAGATCGAAACTCCGACTAAAATAATTCCCCAAACCCAACAAGCATGTTGGGATGGAAAGAACCTCGAATTAATACGAAGTTTGTCAAAAGAATGACAATCGGAGAAAATAGTCACCACATACAGACTAAGCTCAACTACACCACAAACAGTAGCCAGGAAGATGGAAACACCACCTACTGTAAGCAGTAAAGCCACGAATTCCGGAACAACAATACCGATTACACCACAAAAGGTATCAAGAGTACTAACATACACAGATACAGAGAATATCGGTAAAACTTGCAAATATTGCAATAAATCCTGGAAGTCATTTATTGACCATATCAATAAATGTGGAATATTCAGAGCATCAAAAGAATATCCAACATATGTTGATGAAGATGATAACACTTCATTTACGGTCACTGAATACAAAACAGATCCTCGAAATAGTATTGTAACTGTTATAAAAGATGAGACAGAAACTCATATGTTATCTATCAAAAAGAATGGCAAGTTGGCAACACAAACAGTCGCTGATGAAACTTAAAAGATAACTACATTTCAGTCCTGCACTGGAATGACTCAGTCTCAACATTTGACTGACTTACTTCTACACCATACTGATGAGAGAGAATAGAGGTAAGAGGTATATGGATTACTCTCGAAACCTAATAGTTACTTTAATATGCTAAGTTGCGCATCACCCTTAGTCACTGTATTTAAAACTAATGTTAAATTATCTTTATGTTTTTATGATACAACACAGTTGTAATTTTTACAAAATCGAACATACATACCCCTTCTGAAACCTGCCTGAATGAATGACAAGGCGTTATTTGATGTCAACCAGAACATCAGCCTGTCGTAAATTATCCGTTCAAGCATTTTACCCACTACAGATGTCAACGTGATCGGTCTGTAGCTGGATAGCTTTTCCTTGGGTTTACCCGGGTTTGATCATACCCTCTTTCCGGACCTTCGCAAAATTTGTAAAGAATGCATTAGAAAGTTGAAAGAGAATATGAAAACAACATACTTGCGAAAATATACACCGATGGTTCTGTAAGTGAAGGGACCGGAGGATCATCTGTTGTGATTTATTATGAAAACAGAGTTATAGAGGGGACGTACCTGCAGGCAAACTGTGCTCTTCCTTTAGGTCGGAGTTGTTTGCAATTTATTACGCTCTCAATGCAACACTGAAATCTTTTAAGGAAAAATCAAGAGAGGAACTAGAGAACAAGGCAGTTCTGATCCTATCGGACTCACACAGTGCTTTATCTGAACTGGAATGTAAAAGTGGACTACAAAACTGTCACAACAAAAATGAAAAATTTACATACAAAGGCAAGATTGGAAATAAAGAATCATTTCCGCCGAAATTCAACAGGGAAATGGAAATACTAATATCACAAATAAGAATGGGTAAGGCATGCTTTACTACAAAACAAATTGATAACCGATATGGAAATGGATTGTGTCTCTGCTGTGAGGTGGAGGACACAGTGCAACACTTTGTTTGTGAATGTCCAGCATTCTACAAAGAAACGAAAATGAATTTAAACTCGCTTATATTAACAGAAGACGAGCAATGCTATTAAAATATTTATCTGACTTGGACTTGTCCAGAGAATAAAATTAAAAGGAACTTAACTCGTATGGAACACTGTAATTTGTACATAATCTATGAAAATTTTCTTACACAAGCAAGGAAGCTGGAGGATGCAGGTTCGTGCTGCACAAGGTTCGTCATCTGAAGGTAGAGCTGACAGTTTGATGACGAGAAGACACTTATTTAGATGTACTCTCTGAGGATTTAATACAAGTTGGAGTACCCCAAGGAAGTGTCCTACGACCACAGCTATTCTCGATATACATCGAAAGCCTTATACGAGAACTGAATTTATACACCAGCAGTCTTTGCGGATGATGTTGGGCTCGTGATGGCATCTCCAGATGTTAAAGGAATGGGGGACAAGGCTAACGCAGCACTTTCTCAAAATAGGCCACAGCATCCCACATTTGTACGCTGCAGGTACGATAAAGAAACCTCCAGATGACAGTGTGGTACTCGAGAGTTTAGTTATAGACTAGATATGGGAACCCTTATGACTCTTCACAAGAGGAGAAGACGAGAAGAGTGGATTGGAACCTGCGAACAGAGGCATCCACCTTTTATGGAAGGACTGACGAGACCACAAGAAGTCCTAATGTCCCGCTTCAGAGTTGGACACTGTAGATCTCTTCATTATACATACACAGCATGGTTAATATTAAAACTAGTGAAGTAGTGAGTAACGTGGAGGACTAATTCTTAAAGGAGAATCAACGCGGCATGTCTAACTTGGTACTCGTGCTGTTAAACAGAGTAATAAGTTCTGCAAAACTGTCTTTTAATTACGCGTCCGGCGGTGAAATTCTGAACGAACCGCAAACCTTATTACAGTTTTAAAGTATGTTTATCCAACATTTCTTCGTTAATTCATTGGTTGCGTTATTTTTACCCGAACGATTGTAAATTAATTTCTTCTACACATCTGTAGATTGTTGTGGTTAGTTTCCGAGTAATCTTTTATCCTTGTTTAGTAGACGCTCAATTGTCTCCCCCATCAGTTGCTTTTACAAAACAAATAAATAATAAACGATGCCGAGTTCCGACCGCTCCGATTCGCTCTCTTCTTCGCACAGAAGTCTGAACTCTCCGTTCTCAGGCAGTCGAATTATTGCTCAAGAAGATCAAATGCACTTAAAGTGGGATCATTTATCGTTTTCAGTTAAGGAAAAATCGGGTTCCAATACTATCTTAAATAACATACAGTCTGAGCTGAGACCGGGTGAGCTAACAGCAATTATGGGACCATCTGGAGCAGGAAAGAGTACCTTGTTAAATGCCCTCGCGGGGAGAGCCCCTTATGGAGACCTCTCAGGAACTATTCAGTTGAATAACGAAACGGTTACTCCATTGGCGTACCGTGACAGAATGGCTTACGTTATGCAGAAGGACGCGTTGTTTCCAACTCAAACTGTTGAAGAATGTTTACAATTTACTGCGACACTTCGGTACCCTAACTCTACCGTAGAAGAGCGTCAGGAGCTTACTGACTCTGCAATTAGCACTCTTGGTTTGGAGCGTTGCCGCTCAACTCTTATCGGTAGTGACTTGGTGCCTGGTGTTTCTGGAGGAGTATGTACTTTTTTGTTTGTTGTTTTTCATACTGTTTTTACATTGCAACAATTCACATCTCAGTGCGCCAATGTATTTGCCGCTATTATTCAGTACAAGTGAGTGCGGATAAGATTGTTGTTATGAATATTGCCTTTGATTTGCCTACGCATCGTACACTAACATTAACACAGGAAAAGAAGAGAACAGCAGTCGCTGTGGAATTATTGTCTTCGCCTTCACTGATCTTCTTAGACGAGCCAACCTCAGGATTGGATTCGCATGCTGCCTTGGAATTAATTAAAACATTAAGGAGACTGGCTCTGTCAGGTTGTTCTGTTATTTGTACCATACATCAGCCTAGTAGTGAGGTGTTTGATCTATTTCACAGAGTGATCTTATTAAGAAAAGGTGAACAAGTATTTGATGGCTCCGTTTGTGATATCGTACCACACTTTGCTGAGGCTGGGTTCATATGTAAGGACAACTACAATCCTTCAGATTTTGCAATGTTCCAGTTGCAAACACTAAGCGACGAAGAGATGGTTCCACTGATGAGAGTAGTGACACCAAAAAAAGCTGCTCCTGTGCTTGATATGTCTGACCAGGATTCATCAAGACAGGCACTGGTCCGCCCACCAATTAGCTTACAAATTATGGAACTAGCAAAGCGTGAAGCAAAGATGTACATCCGTGATAAGGCAGGATTCCTTGCCGGGCTGATAATGGGAACAATTCTAATTGCTATAACATCTCTCATATTTTTTAGAGTTGGTAAAGAATGGGGAAATGATAACGATGAGGACGATATCTTGCAATCCGTAACAGATCATCGTCAAGCTGTAACTTTTATGGCACTTAACTGTATGTTCCAAGCTGCTCAACCTGTACTTTTGTCGTTTCCGAATCAGCGACCTGTGTTCTTAAGAGAATCTACTTCTGGTATGTGATCTATTTGTTTGTTCTTTTTGTTTGCAAAGAGTCTTTGCAGTTTTTGGGTACTATTCCCACTGTGATGATGATTCTAATTCTTACAACACTAGTAGCTCTCAAAATAATACAATCAGGAACGTACTCTACCTTCGCTTACGTTATGGCAAAGTCGCTGGTTGAAATTCCAACACACATGGCAACAGCTGTGTCTGCTGTGTTGACATCGTACTTTCTGATTGGTCTGAACGGAACTTTTCCATATTTGGTATTGAATATTGCTTTGCTTTGTTACGTCAGTGCCAGTACGTCATTGTTATTAGCATCGGCTGTTAGCAATGCTAACACTGCGGTAAACATGTTGCCTGCGACATTTGTTCCTCAGATTATGTTTTCGGGATTCTTTGTTGCTTTAGAAAGTATCCCAGTTTGGATGAGATGGATCCAATACATCTGTCCTTTGAGATACAGTGTTTCTGTTATTTTAGCAATTGAGTTTGCTGGTGAGCATGTTCCTTCTGACCGCGCCAACATCGTGAGAGAAATTCTCTCAAATGACAACGTTAACAGAGATATTTGGTACTTTTACGTTATTATGATGTTTGCCTTTCTGATTGTATTCCGTGTCATCGCCGCGGTTGTTCTCACTCAGAGAGGAAAGAAGTTTCAGTAAAAAACAAAAAAAAAAAACAAAGACAGAGTCTTTTCAGACAATTCTTTTTAGTGCTACACAGGAATTACTATAACCTCCTATTGATTGTGTTCCTCTGCGGAGTGTTATCTTCACTTCCTTTTTGTTTTTGTTTTTTTTGTTTTTTTATTTTTTGCAACTCTTAGATCTTGTCAGAATTAATCGGTGAGATCAAGAGTGAAAAAAAAAAAAAAAAAAAAAAAAGAAAAAAAAAAAAGATTGAGATATTTTTTCTTGTTTCTCGATTATTTTTTTTCACACCGCGAGATCAATTCTCAAACTAGTATCGGCTTGCTTTCAAATTGTGGGTACGAGATAGTTAATATGGTGGCCTGCCTCTGTAATCGCATTCATAAAAAAAATACTATCAGCACCCCAGTCAGCTAAGCAGTACCGACACATTCATATTTTTTTTCCTAACCTCCGCCTATCTAGCTTCTCTCGGCTTGTGTTACCATATTTTCTTTTTCTGGGTGAGAAAACTAAGTTCACATCATTATTCTTTTTAGAATAAATCATAAGAAAACATTCTTACAAATGTCTGTTTCTTTACTTTGTCAACTTAGTTTTTCTTTTCTCTGGGTTTGCACAGTTTCTTGAATAGAAGCTGCGCAACAAAGATCACACAGGCTTCTCCTATCTGAATTGTCTCTTGTTTTGGAGACACCGGGTGACTGCTTTCGATTACTCAACATATTGTGTTACTTGTCATTTTATAGTTACCGTTTAAGCAGCATGATTGCGCTTTCCCTTACCTTTATTTCTTGTTTGAGTGCATGTTTAAAAAAAACTTCTGAAAATCGAGTTACTGACTGCTAGTAGCTTTGAATCAGTTGTGAAGGAGATGTATCTCCAAATTTTGTTGGGACTTCTGAATTCTGTATACCTTTAAGGGTTTTCTGTAGCAAGTTAATGAGTTTCTTTTTTAAGTTTAACGAAGAGGTCGTTGCTACAGATGTTAAAAAAAATAGTGATTTGGATGGCATTTTGGTCATTTGCGATTCGTAAAGCTTCCTGAGAGCCGTTCTAACTGGTTTAAAGAAGAAACGGAAAACAATTGTCAAAAAAAAAAAAAAAAAAAAGAAAGAAAAGAAAAAAAAAAAAACAAAAAAAAAAAAAAAGGAAGTTTTAAGTTCTTTTGTTACATTTTTTGCTTTTTCTTACCATTTTCCCCAAGTCCACTTATTCCAGCTTACATTTTGTTTTATCTTCTAAATGGTTTTGTAGTGCGCAAGACCAAGCTGTTGTCAGTAGCAGTCAAGTATACTGCGCTGCAAATGTGTTTTGTAAAGGGGTTGACTCAATAAAGAGGAACGAACGTGAGGAACGCGTAGAAATCTGGCTTCTGATTTCTTTGTACTGCGACTAGTAACACAGTCCCCGAGATGGCCTGTTTAATTCAAATTTCCAACATCCACGTTCCCCACTCCCTTTTTTTTTTAAATTCTTTTTTTTAAAAAAATTAATTTCATTTATGTTATTCCGACCCTCTTCTCCTTTCACTACTCCTTCATGTTTTTTACATTATCTTTTTTTTTTTTTTTTTTTTTTTGATCCCATTTTTTTTTTTTTTCTATTTTAGTTTTTCCTTAACCGAAGCCATGCCGAAGATGAGATATTTCCCACTCTATTCTCGCATTGCAATAGTTGCCGTATCCAGGGCTGCTGGCAGTACCTAAAAGACGCGCATAACAGTACTTTGATATGCTGTTCAATGGTAGCTATGCTGTGAAGTTATATGGTATAATTATATGACTCCCTGGTGGCTGGAGCTTTCCCTCTCTTTTTATGTATTTTAAAAAAGAGTTCTCTCATCGTAGTCAAACACTTGTTATATTACAGGATGGTTATAATGATTGATTTGCGGGATCGATTCTCCTTTAAAAGGATAAGAACAAAAAAAAAAAAATTTTTTTTTTTTTCCCTAATCAAAAAAAAAACTGTTTTATAAAAATAGATAATTCACAAAATGGAAAAATTAGGTGGCAAAGAATTTACGGCGGTATTGCTAGCGGGAGGGGAAGGAACTCGACTATCACCTCTGACACAAGGAATGTGTAAAGCGTTGTTACCAGTAGGAAATCACCCTATCTTGCAATATTCACTACGTTGGTTAGCAAAGTACGGATACCTAAAACCTATAATTGTCACCACTAAAAGTATGGAACATGAAATTAGAAAGTTTTTAGAAAGCAGCCATCCTGCTATACACATACACGCTGTAAAGGATGATACCGACACTGCCCAGGCTCTTAGAGAAGTGGCAGATAAAATAGAGAGAAACGCAATTGTCGTTTCTTGCGATACTATAACCGATGTTAACCTAACGAATCTCACGGCGTACCATAGACGTAAAAATGCAACTGCTACTATACTTATGAAGCACGCAAAGACTCCCGATAAGAAAAGTAAAGAAAGATTTCTAACTGAGTATGTTGGTCTCGATGAGCAGTCTAATCGAGTTACTCTTTTTGCATCCTCTGCAGAACTTCGCGATCCTGTCGACCTCAGCCGTGTTCTTCTAACTCGCCGCCCTAATATGGTACTCACTCGGTCGTTGCTTGATGGTCACGTTTATATCTTTTCTAAGTGGGCAATTAACCTCATAGCTTCTAAAGAAAAACGTTATACTTCTATTAAACACGAGTTCCTTCCTTCTCTCTGTGTGCAGCAGTTCCGTAGAACGAATGGTGATGGAGACTGGGGAGGTCTAAATTTTCCTCCTCCGCAGGTTTGTGTTTTACTATTCATTAGGGGAAGTTTTTGTACCACTGACAAAGTGAGTAAAAAAAAAAAGTGAAATTGGCGTATACGCTCGGTATTTTTATAAAAATAAAAACAAACAGGTCGATCCTCCGCTTCCGACAACTGACTTCGCAGCCCCCCAACTTAGTGTTTCTGATATTGGTTCGAAAACCTCAAACAATAATCCAACTTCTGTGTATGATCCGATTACAGTATTCGCCTACATCGCTGACAATGACGGTTCGCTATGTAAGAATCCAACTGACTTAAAAAACTTAACCGAAGGTGTTATCGAAGGACAATACATTTCTCGCGTTAACTACTTGAGGTATGTCGTTTATCTATTTTTTAATATCTGGGAATAGATTGCCTTCCCATTGTAGAGTTGTATTGTGAATAGTCTGGTTTTGAGGTGACTTACATACTTTTAAATTAATCGATTCTGTCCTTCTTAAGAAATTGTAGTCCTGTTTGAGGAAGAGAGTTTTTACGACCAAAGAAACAATAATCTAAAATCACAACCAGCACCTTCCTGAGTACCAACAAAGATCTCGCAAAGTGTACTTCTGGTAAATACGCTCCAGAACAAGAGATGTTGTCAGCTGAATTTGTTGCTAATTGGCAAAAACCTTTAAAAGAAGGTAAATTCTTACCAAAAGCGACCGTAAGCAGTCCGTCTCTGATCGGTAAGAATTATCAACCGGAGGAGGGATCGATAGTAAAAGCGACAACAATAGGAAATGACGTGAAGGTTGGTTCAGACACTCGTATATCTCACAGTGTTATAATGGACGGAGTTGAAATAGCCGCGAACTGTATTATTGAATCATGCGCCATTGGTACTGGCACACGAATTCCTGAAGGGTCTAAAATGAAAGATTGCATACTAGGAAACAACATCGATAACTTACCCGAAGAAGGCGAGTACAAGGGTGAAATACTGTCAAAGGATGCCTTTTAAACTATACTGTAACAGGAAGATATGTTTATGTGTTACTTTTATAGCCCTATCAGATGACTCCTTTAATAATGTTGTTGGTTACGCAGCAAGTTGGATATTATTTTATAATGAGGAGAGGATGTACCTTCGAAGACTGCAAAAGGATCAAAAAAAAAAATCACTCAAATTCGTGTAATGAAAATCTCCTTTTTTTTTTTTCTTGAATTCCACTTTAATACTATTGAAGAAGTCATCTATAAAATTATTGTAGGTTTTCAGGGTGTTTGACCATAGAATGCGGCACTCGTTTCTGACTCATGCGTGAAACTGATTGTGAGCGATCTGCATTCTAATGTCTTGTTTGATCACAATGGTTAGCTATAAAACTACTCTCTAGATTAGAGTACTCTCACCCTGAGCACGGCGCTCTCATCGAGCCATTGCCGGCAGGGGAAAAGAAAAGATGAGAGAGCTTCAAGGGAAAAAAAAAAAAAAAAAAAAAAGATTAGTAATTATAAAAAAAAGGTAACAACAACAAAGGAAAAAAGAATATTAAGACAAAAAAAAAAAAAAAAAAAAGAGAAACGACAACAACCACTGATTAGCACTGCATATGGGAGCGACACGATTATTCCACGTACGGAGCTCCTACATCATTTAAATTAAAATAACAAAAAAAAAAGAGGGAACTAAACAGTTTTTATTCCCCCCTCAATACAGAGTCACAAACATATCGTATTATGAACAAACAACGTCACAAATCATGTGTGTACATCACTTTAAGAAATAAATCTTATTTTTTTTTAATTTTTTCACATTCAGTATCAACATTTCAATGGACAAAAAAAAGAATGCCGACAAAGACATCGGCACGTGTCGTTACTACGAAAATAGATATCCAGATCTAGATGACTTGGTTATGGTAAAGGTAAGAACCATTGAACAGGCCGCCGTCTACGTTCAACTACTTGAATATAACAACGTCGATGGTATGATTCCGATGACTGAGGTGTCAAGAAGAAGAATCAGAAGTATTGGAAAGCATTTACGAATTGGTAAAACAGAAGTTGTTCAGGTATTCAGAGTCGACAAGGAGAAAGGATACATTGATCTTTCAAAGAAAAAAGTCACCATTGACGACATCAGAAAGTGCGAAGAGAAATACACAAAAAACAAGGCTATTCATTCCATTATGATGCATGTTGCTCGTCAATCTGGACACGTTAAATCCCTTGAAGAACTCTACCAAAAAGTAACCTGGCCTCTTGCTAAGCAATATGGCTCTGCTGGAGAAGCCTTTAAGCTTGCCTATGCCAACCCTGACAAAATCCTGGATCCTCTTGGTCTTGAGCCTGCTCTTCAGGTATGGTCTTTGCTATTTTCTTTCATAAATGTAAATTAAAAAATTTCTAAAATAGCTATACCAAAAAAAACTTATAATCAATAATAACAAACAGGATCTCTTAGTAAAAGACATACACGAGAGATTGAAGGTCCAGCCTTACAGAATTCGTGCCGACATCGAAGTCTGCTGCTACGCTTACGAAGGAGTTGATGCAGTGAAGGAAGTACTTTTGAAGGGTCAGACGATGGGAACCGTAGACTCACCTTTGAAGATTACTTTGGTAGCGCCTCCAATTTATGTTTTGAGAATCTCGTCACTTGACAGAGAGGAAGGAATGAGAATAATAAATGAAGCCATAGAAAATATGTCAGCGCTTATCTCCGCGAAGGGAGGATTCTTAAAGGTCGACAGACCTGCACGAGTAGTAAGTGAAGACGAAAAAGCCCCAGCAGAAAACTCTGACGACGAAGCCAACGAGGAAGAGGAAGAAGAAGAGGAGGAAGAGGAGGAGGAGGAAGAAGACGATGGTGAGATCATGGAACCGTCAAAGGTTGTCTCTAAGAAGAGAAAGTAAGCACTTATCATACTACATTAGTTTTAATTACATTTCAATCAGCACTTTGGGTTGACGGGTTTTATATATCCTCCTCTTGTGCAGCTAACAGTCGACAGCTCTGCCGTCTTCATTAAATGTGATTGTTGTTCTCTACAGAAGTGTTCGCATGATTTTAAGAAAAAAAAAAATTGGAAAAAAAAAAAAAAAAAAAAGAAATAAATAAATAAGAAAGAGAAAGTGAAAAAAGGAAAGACGCGGAGTGCGAAAAAGAAACGACGGAATTCAGATCCCATTAATAGTACGGAAGGTTAATTAACATCGAAATACATCGATTCCCCGTGAAGTAGTTTTTTATTACGAAATCATAGTAAGCATTGAATTCTTTTCAGAAAAATATTTTTCTGGAATGTTTTTCACTTCACACGGTGGACGCACTGGATGCTTTAAGCTTGACTGTTGTCCGCGTTACTGCGATCATTATTCTTGTTTTTTTTTTTTTTTTTTCCACATAAAAAAAGAAGTTTCCCCTCCCATTCTCATTTTATTTAGTGATACGTTCCTTCGCGTGCCCCCCCATCCCCGATCCCGACACATCAAGCGATTCATTCTTAAGGAGAGATAACGTTATTGTCATTAATTATTACTATTGTTGTACTTCAAAGGCGGTTTAGTTATGATCATGTGAAGTGAGGAAAAGAAAGAACAGTTTGATGTGATATTCTGGGTAAAGATTTGTGTTTATCATAGATATGTTTTTCTTATTCAGCAGATAACAACATGAGCAGGGATGATGAAAGGCTACTCGCAACTAGTGACGATGAGAAGGAGAAATATCAGCCAACTCTCGCGCAATTGACAGCCAAGTACTCCATTGATAATCCAATTCATCATCACATGATGAGAATGTTTCTCTTGTTCTTATCCAGCAAGAATGATAGATTCGTAAGTCTGCTTAATGGAGCTGGAGAAATACCTTTAGAGAAATTCGTAGATACTTGCACGTCCATAATTAATAAGAGCAAGAGTAGCAAAGAAGGCGAAGTTTCCATTTGCTGCAGTGCATGTACCACATCCACAACAGACGAACTGAATGTCGGTGACTGGAAAAAACTCGCAATTGATGCCTTTCATTTACTAAACGTTGATACTTCTACTGAAGGGTCAGGTTGCACTACTGCTAATGAATCCGATCAGAATGAGGAAGGATTGGATTACAAAGAGCTTAATATTTGTGATAATAGTTATGTAAGATATTTAGACAAGAAAGCTGAACATGACGGGCAGAAGAGCCTGCTAACAACTTTTAGAGCTGAGGTGAAATATGAAAGAGATAAGCAACTAGCTCGTCTTGCTTCTGTTGACTTCAATTCTGGACAGGTAGCTGTTTTCATAAGTCATCTCCAACAGTGCGGATGGGTTGCTAGGGCCAGGGATGGTGGTAAGGGACTGCTACATCACTTCGACAAGACTGCATTAGCAACTGGTGAGATTGACTACTGTTTGTCTGAAGAGTCATCAGAGAAAACAAATGTCTCAGAATTTCACGAAGTCTTTGACGCTATTGATAAAATAATGAGGCCCAAAAAGGGTGACCAAAGTAATACAGACGAACCAACCGAACTTCAAGAGTTCGCTTCAAGGTTTAGAAAGTCAGTCTATCGTTATGTCTCTAGTATAGTAGACCCTGATGAGTTAGAGGACTTCCAGGGTCAATATGCAAGTACGGAATTCTACTCAGATCAATTTGATACAAAAAAAACGGCTGTCGTGGATATCGACACCGCTCACCACAAGTTAGTCGGAGATTACTGGGACAAAATTACATCATCCGAGGGCGAGTCAAGCGTGAACAAGAATGGGACTTATGCTGAGAGAATTGAAAGGATGATGAAAAACTATCCATTAGAGAAGAAAGAGTTCCTTGAGGCCTACCGAAAGGCAACTGGAATCGACATATCAAGTTCTTCAGGTGTTGGTTGTTGTACACCACAGTATCCACTTTACGATCGATTATCTGATCTTTATGATGGTCAACTTCCTTATGAATACTTCCTTAGACATTTAACTCGTGGTAATACATCTGATGCGGGGGGTATTGCATTCGCTCTTTATTACTCAACGAAAAAGACTCAAAAACTTAGAAATTGTGAATATTTTCTTATCTACTTCATCTTCGTCATACTGTACTCCGTCTATGTTCAGACTGACCAAGATGCTGCGAAGTCATTCTATCTCACGAGAGACATTATCGAACACGTGTCAAATGATGAATCACAATATGTAACTGGTGAACGTAACTTCTTCCCATGGGGGTTTAAAGATATCGCTAATGATGGAGATTACTGGGGTTGGATTACTAGTAACGCATTGAACTATATTTGGTCTGAAGAGGGAGGTATTCCCGGATTTGAAGTCGTTCAAGGAAGAACCAATCGAATCATCGGAGGAGTGCGTCTTCATCAATATCGTCAAGAAGAAAGAGAGTGTAAGGATGATTCTGATGCTGAGAACTTAAACGATGATGGTATCTGTCCTACTCGTATCGATACTGGTGATGTTCGTCAAGCAACAAACTGGAAAGCAATCAACTCATTCGAAAATGAAGGAGGTGCAACAGCTTATGCTTCACCTACTTGTTTATCTCCATTGTTTGGTTATGAGAGGAATGATAACTCAGACAGAACATTCCGTGTCTGTGTTTCCAATCGTCACAACTCTGAAGTAGCAGGTGAGATTTTTAAGATTTTAGCTGAAGAAAGACTGATGGGTATTGCTATTGCTAAGACTTTAAAATCAACTGATCAATGTGTTACGGATCTAAGAAACGGTGATGTTGACGCCGTTATTGGTGCCTGGGACTTGGACTTGAGTGACGGCACTTTAGGAACTGATTTCGAAACACTTAAAGACCATCCATTCCCAACTGCCAGAATGCACACTTGGATGTCAACCGGATTTGAACAGGAATGGTGTATCACATGTGCTTCCAGAGGTTGGTTAGGATTAGGTAACGCTTTCTTTGATAAAACTATCGCTGCGGCGACATACGTATCTGCTCCTGCTCACTTGGGTTGGACTACGAACATGGATACTTTACTACAGGGTTATAAACTTGGAGGTGATAGTTCGACATACAACTCTCACGTAACACCAGTTGTTTATAAGAAGACACCAAGTGCTGCTGACCCAACATACTCAGATTACATGAGTCAGTGGTTAGCTGGTTCCTACGGTGATGGACTCGCATCTTTCTTTTATGGTGATGACGTTCTCGGAGCTACGCTTAATGGAATTAAGATGGAACAAGATGCGTACCTTAATGCTAACTTTAGCTCATCTATTAAGACATACGTGAGAGCAGATGTAAAGGAAAGATTCGTTGATATTTATCAACTTCTTAAGAGCATGAAATGGGAAACCGCATCGTTGTTTTCCAGTGACATTCCAACTGCTAAAGCTACTGCATCAGCGTGTGTCTGGGTAACTGCTAATGAACCGTCTTGGGTTCATTGGGTTAGAACTCCAATTAGAAGAGATATTGAGAAGAGAATGAACCAATTCAATACGAAATGTTTTGGTCCTTGGATCGATGACACACTTTCTGAATCAAGAACATCATTCTTAGATGTTAGAAATAGATTAACCAGAGATGAATTTTCTCAAGCCAACTTCCCAGATGGTAATTACGCAAAGAAAGTCTACTTTTTGGACGGCAGTGCACTTTCAACAACTGATTTCGTCTACGCCCCAACTCGTGAAGTATTCTTTGAGAATCGGGCTAAAGCTGAAAGAGGTGACATCGATGCAGAACGCGCATGGAAGAGCACTCAGGCATGGGTCTGGAGGTCTTGTTCTGAGATGAATTCTGTAGACAACATTGTTCCGTACAGAGGACGTGTTCAACCAAGAGAAAGTATTACCCTCTACAGGTGTAATGGATATGGTATCTTCTTACCAATTAGTAAAACAAAAGTTCAAATTAAGGAAGAGCTTGACATCCTTAGACTCAATAACTGGATTGATATTGCTACAAGAGGTATCCTGTTGGAGTTCTTTGTTCACTCTCAAAACAGTCGTCAGATTGCGAGATTCCAATACATGGTTGAAGTCTCAGCAGAGGGTGCTTATATTCCGTCACTCAAGATTGTGGCCTTCTTTTTGTTTCAAGTCGAGACTATTCAGTTTGCGGGTCTTTGGTACACTGGAATCGTTCTTCTTACACTCGCTTATTTGTATATTCTTTTTCAATTTGTTATTAAGTTCGGACGTGACAACAATAGTGAACTACAGGCAATGACTCGTGAGGCAGGTTCCAATCACGGAAGTAACTGGCCGTGTACAATATATTTAGATGACTACGTGGAGTCTGAGGAATTGGTAGAAAATAAAGATTCAAAATCAAGACACCCGTTCCTGCGTAAAGCAGGTTCAGCTGTTGCGTTCTTCTCGCGTTACATTGGAAACTTCTTTTCAAAGATTGGAATGTTGACGATGTTTAATTATATTCAAATTAGTTTCTTAATCATGTTTTTTCTCACGTGGGTCATTCGTGTTTTGATATTCACAACTGGTCTGACCGCTTCCTCGTTATTCTGCACAGACAGATACCCTGAGCATCTCGGATTTGTATGTGTTTTTGTTTTTTTTTATATTAATGTGTGGATTTTTACTTTGATCAAAAAAACAAAAAACAGGTTGCAAACTTGTATACAGTAATTCAAAATGTTCAAGGATTTTCAATAGTTTTAGTGTACATTAATATAATGTCATTCATGGAGGATATTGAATATTTTAGCAGGGTTTCCAGAACCATTATTATCAGTGCTCGTATGGTTGGTATACTCGTGTTGTCGCTCATCATTTCCCTCTTGGCATTCGCCGCTGGTGTTTGGATTTTATTCAGCAGCGATGTTGAACAGAGATTGGTATGTGTTTTTTATTTTTATTTTTTTTCTTTTGGAAGGAAGAAAAAATTGGATCAATTTAGATCGCAGTTCACAATTCCGTTGTATTTGCTCAAAAACAAAACAAACAAACAGGGAGTCTGGCAGGCAATGACTGCAGCTGCACTGATGACCCTCGACACACTCGACACCAGCTGGATGAGTGAAGCACAGCCTAACGTAACATTGTATTTGTTTGTGTTGTTTTACGTAATTGTGCAGGCAGTCATTCTGAATGTTATGATCGGTATTTTGAGTGACAATTTCGAAACTGTTTTTAAAGACAGATTCAGAGAGGAGGAGTTCAAAGAGATTATGAAACACGATCCTAACTGTACTGGTTGGGGTGATCCAGATGCATCATGGATTGGTGTTATTGTTTGTAGAGACTTTCCGAAAGCCATGTGTTGTTGTCAAGACACACGAGGCCGTCACAGGTATCTGTTGTGGCAGAAGAACTTCTGGAAGAGATATTCACAAACTCTTCTCAACTTTGATAACTACGATATCAGATGTAGTCTTTCTGCATACAAAGAACTCAACAAACTCGTCGAGTTATTCTGTTCTGGCAAAGGAGAACTTTCCGTCTACAGCGAACCGGAGAGCGAGGAAGTAGAAGGATACAAATTCATGAAGAGAAAGACAATGCTTGCTTTTATTGAAGGAGGTCTTGAGGCTACTCGTGTTAGACTTCTTGAAGAAGTACTCATTACTATTCCTTGTGCTTATCTAGCTATTGATCGTGCTCCAGCATGGGCTGACGTACTCATGGAGCATAAGGTTTGGAGACAACACAATGAAAAGTGGGCTCGTTTTGAAAATGATGAATTTGGAGACTTAATAGATCACATTGTTACTTATGAAAGTAATCAAATACAACAACCAAAGACTCCTATTACAGCTCAGTAGAGATGGCTATCAAAGCTCTCACACCTTCCACACCTTTCATGTACGAGTGCTACACTAGGAAGTTGTTGCACGTAAATCTGTTGGTTATTTACCAACATAGATGTTGTTGAAATACTCGGATGTTATGGTGTTGCGTTGGTGTGATGCTTGTTTCTCTTGGTTGGAATGGGTAAACATTATTTGCTTCAATTCTAACTTGCAACGAGCCATCAGTTTGTGTACCTTCGATACTCTCTGCCGGTGAGTTCTGATAGGCGGCTTTCCGTTGGGAGAGCGTGTACTCTGTATTTTCGGTTTTTTTATAGTTTTTTTTTGTTTTTATTTTTTTTATATATGTAGCCGTTTACACTTGGTTTCCCCTTTTCTTTTTTTTCTCGTCGCACCCTCCCCTTCCTTTTCCCCCTTTTTTTATTTATCAGTTTATATATTTCATTTTTTTTATCTTTTCGGGAACAAAAAAAAAAAAAAAAAAAAAAAATTTACCCCTTTGTCGAATTCGGGTATAACCCCCCCCAAGAATATTTTCTTGTTCGGCATGGTAGGGTTCGCCAAGGCGGGCGTCTCCATCGTCCAATTATCTGCTCGCAGCATTGTTTTAAAAAAAAAAAAAAAAAAAAAAAAGAAGAAAATGTTTAGAAAAAGAAAGAGAAGTTAAAACTGCTTTTCTTCTTTATTTATGTAGTTCTTTTATTATTCCTTTCTTGGGGAAGATTAATTCGCTGTAAAGACAACAGTAGGCTTACTAAGTATTTGTGGTACTTAATAAACACAGCTCATGATGAACGTTTGTAGTGGAAACATTACCGTATCTCATATTTAAAGACTTTCTGTGTTCATGTTTATTTCTTGCACAACAAAAGCAAAATTGATTTTTATTTATTTTTTTTTATTTATTTGGTTCTTTTTTCACGAGTTTTTTTTACCCATTCTCCGTTTTTCTGCTATTTTTCTCGCTCTCGTCCCTGTTTCGTGACAGTAGTGAAGTAAGTTGTTATTTTTTTTCTTTCAGTTAGTGTTCCGTCAGAATCGGTTTTCTACAAGTTTTATCGTTGCTGATTTACGTCGACCCCATGTGTCTGTTTAGATAGATTAAGAGCCAAACTTAATTTTTTTTTAAAAAAACCCAATTCATAATTTCTTTTTTCCCCTTTTCTCCCCCAACCTAACCTTGACAGAGCATTGCTGCGTGCGATTTGGATTTTTTTTCTTCTTCTTCTTCTTTTTTTTTTTTTGCGTCCCGCATTCTTTATGTTATGAATTTATTTTATTTTATTTTATTTTATTTTATTTTATATTATTTGACGTCGCAAAAGGGGAGAAGTGTATTCTTAAATTGTAGAAGCGATGGGATTCTGTCGGGTACCGTGAACATCTTCAAACGACAGCTGCCTCCTCTTTTGTAAACCACAGCTACATGATCTATGGGGTTTGGGATGGTTTTTTTTTTCTTCCTTTTTTTTTTCTTCTTCTCCTCCTTTTCGTTTTCTCGAAACCTACATTATAGCATGTCTGTTAGAAGAATTGGGAATATGGGACTGGAGAAAAAACTTGAGAGGAAAAAAAAAAAAAAATAAAAAAAAAAATAACAACTGTTTTCCTCTATTTTCCCTCCGACTGTCTGAGGGAATGAGTGGTTGTTGTGTATTTTTCGATTTTCCCGTCTCGTTTGCCCCCCCCTGTTGAGAACTAATGTTAAATTATCGTTATGTTGTTTATGCTACAATACATTTGTATTTTACGTACAAACTCGAACAGTTAACCCCCCTGTTGAAAAAGTGAAAGGATTACTTTCAAGAAAAAAAAAAAATTGAAAAACCAAGCAGAGGATACCCAGTCACACAAAGTGAGGCAGATTATTATTTTCGGCCACGAGGTACCTGGTCGTTGCAAATACCGTTGCACTGAAGAATTGAATTGGATGGAGTTCCACCTTACTCGGATCGTAAAGTGAATGCGCTATAACAATATTTATCTTAGTCAGGGTTGTTGTAGGGGAAAAAAAAAAAAAAAAATGCATATTTTTTTGAGAATGTGTAATCTGCTGCTTCTCCAGTTTATTATTCTAATTTCCAACTCAGGTGTGCCGAAGTAAAAAGAAAAAAAAAAAAAAAAAAGAACGCGAGTCGGGTTTCATATTTGAGACACACTTCTGCTCCCACATTCCTTTCGGAGCTTCTTCTTAGCTGAACTGGCTCTGGCGCGCGTCAAAGACGTAAATAACATGAGGAGTTATTTATTGCTGTTGCTGTTAGTATCTTTATGCACAGCGGAAGTTTACGAACAGGGGAAATCGGGAAAGGTGTTCGACGTTGCGTGTTCACAAATCACGTGGACAGGACAGTGTGGGTGCAGTGATGTAATTGATGGGGCGAGAGTCGATATTGAGGAAGGTTTTGCGACAGGTTTTGATAGCCTTTCATGTCCGCTGTGTGCGTCATTGGGGATTACCACTACTTTTGACCAAAGTGTTGGAATTCTCACTCTCACAGGCAGCAAGACTGTTGAAGACTACTCAAAAGCCCTCAACTCCGTTGAATTTCTGACTAATTCTGGAGACGGGCTCTCTCGTAGAGTTACTTACAACTATGGATTACCTTTGTACAGTTCCCACACTGGACACTTTTATAAATTCTCACAGTGCAGTGGTTGCACTTGGGAACAGGCACAGGCGGAATGCGCCAAGAAGAGTAACGACCTCTTTAAACTCGCTGGATATCTCGCAACTATTGGAGATGATAATGAACACAATATTATTGAACAAAAGCTAAATGGTCGTGGATGGATTGGTGGATCTGATATTGGTACTGAAGGTACTTGGTTATGGGTAACTGGACCAGAAGGATGTGAAACAGCTTATGATTTAAACTCTAATGGCCCTCAAAGAACATCCTGTGACGTTGGATTCCCAGTAGGAACCTCAACAACGTGCAATGGTTTGGGTTGCAATGAGGGTGAATTAATTGGTACTGGTGTTGGTGCAGCTTTCCAATCAGCAGCAACACCAACCTACTGGAAAAGTAACCAACCAGATGACAATGCAGGACAAGATTTTATGTATTTAAGCACGTCAGGTGTTTGGAATGACTATGCAAACAACATGGGAAGTACTTCCGAAGGATATGTTTGTGAATGGGGTGAACTTGGTGACATGTGTATCAGTAAGGAAGATATTTTTCAAACAAAAATATTAATTGCTGGTTGTGATGTTTACTCCGACCAGGGAAGATGCGAAGCTCACCTTCCGTTAGGAACTTGTGCATGGGATAAAGATAATACGAAGTGTATTGCACATGGTTGTCACAAATATGATAATGAAGCAACATGTGGACAGGATCCTGTCTGTCAATTTACCGTCTCACCAAGTCCTGGAAGGTGTGAAGATAGCGACTGTGTTATCGCACATGATAATAAAGATGCTTGCAATGCTGATACTACAAGACCTTGTCATTGGATTGATAGCTACCCTGATGGTGCTCAATGTCAACCTCTCTACTGTTCACAGATCACTGAGCAGTGTGAATGCACGACTCTCGGTAGTTTATGTTCGTGGGATACAACAACATCAACTTGTGTTGATCCAACTGAAGTACAGTGTCCTGCTGCTGATATTGTAATTTTATTTAGTAACACAAATGAATTAAAGAACACATACGGAAACAAGCCTCAAGGATTCAACGGAGTAATGGAACAGATAAGAGAGTTTGTGAAAACTACCAGACTGGCTTCTTCTGCGTCAGACAATTATGGTTTCAGAATTGGTCTTGTTGGATATGGAAACGCTGCAGTGACAGCAACTAATGGAGCTGCTCCTGGTAGCTTTGGTAATTGTCATACGTGGGAACCAACTAACGGAACGACAAATGGAGTTACTTTGTCAACTGATAGAGAGAAACTTCAAAATGATATCAACTTTCATGAACATTACTTCTGTGGTGATGCCAACACAAACATCGGGACTGGAATCACAACCGCTAAAAACCTTCTCACAGCTGATGGTAATGGTCGTAAGAAGATCCTTATCATTCTAACCTCTAATCAGTTTACTGACCAAAGCACTTTCGTCTCTGTAGCTGACAACGCAAAGGCCTCTGGCATTGAGTTGTACGGTTTCCTTACGAAGAAGTCAGACAGTAAAACAGATTCTGAAAGATTCGGAAACAGAAATCTTAAACTAATCAGATCAACAACCGCCACGTGGGGGATGACTAGATTAGATAATTTATTTACGCAGGTTTTGGATCCCTTTTGTGATGCAAGTGGAGCGAATGGAAACACTTGGGGACCAGTTGTTTCAAACGGTGTGACACCAGTTGGCTGCGCAGCTAAAACCACTGAAGGAGCTTGCACAGCATTACCATCCTGTACTTGGGATAGATTATCCAGCCCAAGTTGTATTCCTACAAAGTGTATGACTCACTGTGTAGCTGATGAGTGTATTTCAGCAGGTTGCACTTGGGATTCAACTTCACAGGAGTGTGTGAAATACGAAGATAACTGCGCCAACTACAAAGACAACCAAAACTGGTGTACCGCAGACCCTAACTGCGTCTGGCAACCAATTTGGGGAGACAACACCAACAACTGTATTAGAGATCCGTGTATTGATTCCTCAGATGTAAATAGTTGTGATGCTATCGAGAAGACTGTTCCAGCTCCATGTATTGCTCCGTCAAATGATCCAAATTATTGTAAAGTTGCTGTTTGTGAATATGACACAAGTAGATCAAAGCCATGTGGTATTAAGAAATGTCTGAGAACTGATCCAACTTCTTGTGCATCAGAGTCCGGATGTAATTGGGAACCTCTGAAGACTCCTCCTCCAGCAGGACCACCATCAGTACTGACATATTATTGCGCAGAAGAGAAGTGTATCTATCCAAGTGAGGCTGCTTGTCTCGCTGATCCAAAAGGTGAATGCCTTTGGGCAGGTGGAACACAAACTTGTATTGAGAAACCTTGCGTACACCATCCTGATGAAACTATTTGTGAACTTGATCCGATTTGTCACTACAATGTTGAGTCTCACCCACCTTCGTGTGTTGAAGATGAATGTGGTCAAAACAAGAATAAAAATAATTGTGAACAGAGTGGGGACTGCATGTGGGACATTGATGACCCAGCAAACCCTTACTGTGAGAAGTTAGACTGTGGTACCATCCCACGTGTGTGTGAATGTCATGGTAACCCTCACTGCACTTGGCATGCTGCTGGAGGTTATTCTCACTGTGTTGACCCAGTGTATGCAACGTGTCAGGATATTGACTTAGGAATTATGTTGGATGGATCATTTAATATGGCTCGTAGATTTGGTCAACACCCTCAAGGATTCTCTGCAATGATAAATATGATTAAAGATTGGGTAAAAACTCTTCCTCTAACTGGTGATGACTACACTGTTGGATCAGCTTCAACAGAGCGAGGAGGTAATTTCAGAGTTGCGATTATTCAATTTTCGAAGGCTGCAGCTTCTCCATCACAACTTCACACAACTAATTGCTCACCTGGTCAATGTGCTAATGGTAAGCTCTCAGGATTGAAGAACGAGATTATTGGTGACCTAGATTGGCATATTAACAACATGCAGAGAGATTGGACGTACTGGCATTCAGCTCTTCAAGAGTTCGCAAGTAACACATTTGGTACAAGTGGTAGTCCTCCACATAGAAAGAAGGTAATTCTTATTCTATCGAATGGAGAAATGTCTCCAGCTGACCCAAATGGTGATCCATGTTGGTGGGGATACTGTGGATACTGTCCGTGGGTAGGTTGCCCAGGTAATTATGTATCTTCATACAGTACTGCCTTTGCACAGGGACAATCTCAGTTAGTTAATTTAGACGCTACCGTGTTTGCGGTTATTCTCAGATACACAAACAGCGTTTTGAATGCTCATAAAAGGACTGCCGACAACTTAAAATCAATTGTCTCACAACCACCGTCTGATCACATTTTACAGCTTCGAATTGATGAACTTCCATCAAAAGTATTCAGCGCACTTTGCGACCCTTCTACTAACTTTGGTAAGATTATCGCACCTGCTGTTGAAGTTGACCACTACCCATGTTCAACATGGGGATACAGTAATGAGTGTAATGCTGATGGTGAGTGTCAGTGGTCGTCAACAAAAGTATCAACCTGCTCATCAACGACTGGGTGCCCAGAATTAAATTGTCGTGAAGTACCATCACAGTACTCATCGTTATATACTTGTAAACAATGTTCATTAGCGAGAACAGTAGTTACTTGTGGTACTAATGTTCAATCTGATATCAGTGGTACTTGTAAGGAATCAGATTGCCTTCGCTGTTGTGACCAAACCTGTTGTGATGCTGACAGTACCTGTGCGTGGGACACTACAAATCAGGAATGCGCAAGAAAAGTTTGCGCCTACACTGACGCCTACAGTTGTGGTACTGACCCAGATTTTCTTTGTGAGTGGAAGTCTGGAAGTTGTGGTAAGAAGATCTGCTCATTATTTGAAGAAAATATCTGCGATGCTAATTCAGCCTGTTTGTGGAACAAAGGATTATCACCCCCAACTTGTACTAAGATACCTATCTGTGACACTCTTCACGATAAGGATTCTTGCTTTGCTGACGAAGGATGCACTTGGAAATGCGAAACATCAGTATGCGACGTATCAATCTGTGCCTTCCCAGATAAAGCTCAGTGTAATGCTGCGTCAGATGTCTGTCAGTGGACTGGGTTTAGATGTGAAGAGAAAGGATGTAAACACTCAACACAAAATAACTGTGAGTCATCATGTGAAGGAGACTGTAAATGGGATACTTTAGGATCAACACCAGTCTGTAGAGATGATTTATGTATTCGTCATCTGGATAAGACGAGATGTGATAATAACGAAGCCTGTCACTGGGGTGCCATCGCTAACCACTGTGATGAAGATTACTGTCTCAGATATGGTCAAAAAGAGAATGAATGTAAACAAGACAGAAGATGTATTTGGGATACTTCAGTATCACCTTCTCTCTGTTTATCATCAAAATGTTCAAAGAAGTTTGGAATCCCATTAGACTCGCCTTGTGACACAGATGCTAACTGTATGCCTGGAACAGACTCTGCTGGTAATTATTGTCTTAAGAAAGAATGTCATGATAGACTCACTGCATGTGAATGTAAACTATCAATTGATTGTTATTGGGATGCTGCAGCAGGATCTGGAGAGTGTAAGCCTATTAAGACTTCAAGTTGTCCAGATGTTGATATCGTATTCTTACTCGATGGATCAGGTTCTATGTATGCATCATTTGGAAGTCATCCTCACGGATACTACGGAATGACTGAAGCACTCCGAGACTGGGCCAGAACTATTCCTCTGACTGGAGAGAAAGCTCACGTAACATCAACAGCAACTGGAGGTACATTTCGTCTCGCGTTCGTTCAATTTTCAAAACAAACATACGGGTATTGGGCCTGTAAGAACGACGGATCTGGTTGTAACCCAAATTGGATGGCCTGGTGTCTTCGTCCAAAACCTGCTAAGAAATGTACAGACGGAACCTTCAGTGGTGATCTTGCAGAAATTGAACAAGACATTACTTGGCATGAGGATAACTATATGGGTAGAGAAACATACATGACTGGAGCTTTGTTAGATTCGGTTACTATTTTTCATGATTCTCCAGCTCATCGTAAACACGTTTTAATTATTATCACAGATGGAGCTCTTAATCCGAGAACTTCACAACAACAACAGATTCCAAATATTCGTCAGGAACTTGATAAGGAAGATGTTATTACTTTTGGTGTTGTTGTTAGAAAGGGTGCCACTCACACTAGTCAGGACTTAGCAGCAGAGAATACTTTAAAACCTATTACATCGGACCCTCACGCTGACCATTTTGTTAACGTCCCTCTTGATGATATGTTAGACGAAGTCTTTAAAGACTTTTGTGAACCAGGAAGTCCATTTGGTGCTATCATCTCATCTGGTGGAACTCGATCAAAAGTTCTTCCTTGTTCTAAATGGGGACTTGAATCAGAATGTCACGCAGATGCTAACTGTCAATGGTCTCCTGTCGTTCCAACTACTTGTGTTCATCCGAATGGATGTACAAATTTAAACTGTCTGGAACTCTCAGCTGTTCAGGCACAGAAGTACACTTGTAACCAATGCGTTCTTGTTGGGTCAGTTATCACTTGTAAGTTAACAACAACTAACACTGGTACTGGTGAATGTTTAATATCAGACTGCTCACAGAACTGTATTGAAGCGAATTGTGATAACTACGATGGATGTGTTTGGGATTCTACTTCCTGTTCTCAAAAACAGTGTGATTACAATAATAGAACTTCTTGTGAAGCTGACGTCATCTGTGAGTGGAATACAACTGTTAATCCAGCTGTTTGTAATACGAAGGAATGTACTCACTTTGCTCCAGGTCCGTGTGATGGAGATCCAAAGTGTTTTTGGGACACCGCAACACAGAACTGCTACCCAACTAGACCTGATTGTAGTTTTACAACAGATGAGACTCTCTGTCTTGCTCATCCAAGTACCCTTTGTGAATTCGATTGTGTAACTGATAAGTGTGTTCTGAGAAAGTGTCCTTACACTCAAAGCAACGACTGTACTACTCATAATGCTTGTGAATGGGACGCAGTTGGTAATATTTGTATTGAAAAACACTGTCTGGAAACAACTGAGAATGCCTGCAATGCGGATGCAGTGTGTAGATGGGAGAACTCATTATGTATTGTAAACGACTGCTACCATCACGGAACTGAGGTAAGCTGTATTACTGATCCTAAATGTGAATGGGACATTGCTAACTGTGGAGTTTGTAATGAAAACCACTGCGCAGAACATTTAACAAAAGGTGACTGTGATACAGACGCTACTGGAACCTGTAGATTCGATGCCAGTACTCAAACATGTGTTGAAGAGAATTGCAATGACTATAACGACGCTACCTTATACCCAGATGGTACTGCTTGCCCATGTAAGAATGATGCAACTTGTGAATTTGATACACAAAGTACTCCACCACTTTGTAAGAAGTCAGAATTTGAGAACTGTCCAGACTTAGATATCGCTGTTGTGATTGATGGATCGTGTTCAACAAATGAAAGATTTGGACTTCACCCGAGTGGTTATGAAGGAATGCTTGCTGCTCTTCATGATTGGATAGCATCAGCACCACTGACTGGTAAGGCTGCTTCAGTTGGTGTTTCCTCTTCTGATACAAATGGTAGAATGAGATTTTCATTGATTTCATTTTCAACTGAATTTCAAGTTGCTGATTGCGCCACATGTTCTTGTGGTACTGCAACACAAACTGTTGGAGCTCAAAGTACAAAGTGTGGAAAGCTTTCTGGTTCATTATCTGAACTTCAGAGTGATTTGACTACACTCGCAACTCCAACAATGAGACAGGCGGCAACTTGTGAATCTCGTGCACAGCCGGCATTGTCACTCGCTGATAAGTTATTCAAAAGTGAAAGTCCTTCAACAAGAATGAGAATTGTAATTGTACTCACCGACAACTTACTTACTGACAGAGGTAACTTGGGTCCAGTTCTTACGCAGCTAAAGACAAATGATGTTGCGAAGGTTTTTGCTGTTTCTGTTGCTAAGAGTGCTTCCCACACAACTGCAGATGCAACCAGCTTGTCATCTCTTCAGAATAATATTGTCTCACTTCCTATAACTCATGCTCAGGTACTTGACTTGGACTCTATTGACACTGTTTTTAAAACCTTTTGCGATCCAGCTGGTCCATTCGGAGCCACTGTCACTGCCCACAAAACAACAACTTCTCAAGTTAAAAAGTGTTCTGAACTTGGAACAGCTACAAATTGTGATGCCAAGTCCACATGTACTTGGGATAATATTGCGCTAACTTGTGCTGACCATCCGTGTTTTAGTAACTGTGACGAGACAACTTGTGTTAATGACGCCTCGGGAATGTGTAAATTTAACTCTACTATTGAAACTTGTGAAAAGGCTACTTGCACAGATCTCCCAACTCAAGTTAAATGTGAGAAGACAACAGAGTGTATTTGGGACACTACCAAAACCCCTTCATGTATCACTGATGAATGTGCTGCTACTACAGAGGATGCGTGTATTCTATTGGGTGCTAAGTGTTTGTGGAGAACTGACCCATCGCCAGGTGACTGTGTTCTTGACCCGTGCTTTTTTAATTCATCTTCAGAGTGTCTTGCTAAGTCAGGGTGTGAATGGGACGACACTTGTCCTGACGCAAATGATCACATCTGTCGTGAGAAGCCTTGCTCAACAGCAACTCACGCGACGATGTCGGGGTGTGAGAATGATAAACTGTGTCAGTGGTCTACTAGTTCAGTTTGTGAACCAAGGGCTTGTACTCAATACCCAGATGAGAAGTGCTGTGATCATCAGGATCACTGTTTTTGGGACATCTCACAATCACCAGCATCATGTCAAGAAGAGCCTTGTTATGAAAAATATAAATCTACTGACGCCTGTCTTGGAGATCCGAACTGTTGGTGGAACTCAACCGACTCGTCCTGCGTTCCTTTACATTGCGTTGATTTAAGTGAGTGTGAGTGTCGTGTTCATGATGAATGCTTTTGGGATCATACTCACAATGTTCCACATTGTTCTGATGCGAAGTTTTCAGAATGTCCAGTAATGGATATTGTATTTCTAGTAGACGCTTCAGGTTCTATGTCTTGGCGATTCGGTCGTCACAGAAACGGTTTCTACGCTCTGATGGAAATCTTTCGTGACTGGCTCCGTTCCGTCACTCTCACTGGAGAGAAGGCTGGTGAAGACCGTTATGGCAGCGTCGATGGTATTCGTGCTGGTTTTATTCAATTCTCGGGTATTAATCCCTACTCAAGTAGACCAAATGGTCAAGCATGGGCCTTCTCATCATATAATTACGGTACCAACGGAAGACTGTCTGGTGACAGAACAGAACTTGGTCGTGATATCGACTACCACGAGTACTACTTCATGTCCTGGGGTACAATGATTGAAGCTGGTTTAGTACAGTCTGGTAATATGTTTGATGCTGCTCACGTTAAGAGTCAGAGGAAGAGGGTTTTAATTATCATTTCTGACGGTAGAATTTACGATGGACACAAACTGGCATATGCTCGTCAAGTTCTCGACCAAGAAGATGTTCAAACTTTTGGTGTCGTAATCAGAAGACAAGCATCTCACACGAAGGCTGATTTTGATGCTGAATCCACACTAAAGCCAATCACATCTGACATCCACTCTGAACATTACTTAAACCTTCAAATGGATGAAGTAAAACCAAAGATGCTTGATCTTCTCTGTGATCCAAATGGTCCTTGGGGTAAGCTCATTGTAACAAGGAAGAATGATGATCTTCAGTCTGGTGTTCACAGACCTTGTTCTCACTATGTAGATGCTATTAATTGTGCAGCTGATCCTGGTTGTATCTTCAGTGCTACAACACTTGTCTGTATTGATTCTCCTTGTACACATTATTGTAATGAAGGTGAGTGTACACTTGATACACTTAACCTTTGTGAATGGAATGCTACGACTGGTGATTGCTGGAAAGAAACAGTTTGTGCCCACACCACTCAATCAACTTGTGAACAAGACACTCAAGGATGTAATTGGGATCCTACTCGTGATCCACAGTGTGAGAACACTCCTTGTACTTACACAACACAAACTACTTGTGTTCTCGATAGTTTATGTGAGTGGTCTATCAATACTCAAACTGGTCAACAGGAATGTACTTTAGTAAAATGTGAACACAACACTACTGCTGAGTGCAACGTTGACTCAGACTGTGAGTGGACAACCAACGCCTGTGACGGTCTGCAAGACTGCGAAGAAAAGCGATGCGTTTGGGGTACCCAAGCTCTTTGCCAAGCTGACCCTCATTGTGAGTGGAAAAACAGCCAGTGTGCCACAAGATACTGCGCTCCTTTCTTGGAGGAAACTTGTTGCAATAAACAAGATGAGTGTAAATGGGACGTTAAAACATCACCAGCTACGTGTGGCGATGAGAAATGTCCAACAATTGATAACGCGAATGACTGCAATGCTGACTCTGAGTGCATGTGGACTACCAACTCAACTGGAACACTAAAATGTCTTCCACTCGACTGCTCTAGGTATGAAGTTGATGACCGCTGTTTATGTGACGCTCACTCTGCATGCTACTGGAAGCCAGGGCCAACTGGTGGTATCTGCACTCAAACAAGATTTGGTGAATGTCCGACTATGGATGTCGTTATGATGTTCTGTGGGTCTTGGTACATCTCTAGTTCATACGGACTTCACCCAAATGGATACGCTGCCACGATAGAAGTAATTAGAGATTGGGCAAAAGGACTCCCTTTGAACGGAGAAGCAGCCAGCGTTGGCATCGGCAGCGACAAAGATAACGGCGGTGTGAGACTTGGATTAATTCAGTTTGGAGCAAAGTCTCGCATACCTCATGCTAAAACGGTCCCAGTGTCTACGGGTACTGGTGGACGTTTATCTGGTGTCTTCACAGAATTGAATAGCGACCTTGATTGGCATCGTAATAATCAATATGGTTTTGGATCTAGATTAGCACAAGGTCTATCTATTGCAGCCAATATGTTAACTAACTTATCTCCTAATGATGGAAGAATAAAAGTTCTTTTGATCGTTGGGACAAGACGTATGAACGGAGACAACGCCGTCGAGGTATCAAAACTTGTAAACGCAGGAGTGAAAGTATTTGGTGCTCACTTAAAGAGATCAGCCAGTCCGTCTGCATACGAAACAGATGGATTCGCAGCGATGCAAAAAGTTGTGACCTCCCCTTCAAGTGAGTACTTGATAACAATTGAGATGGATCAACTTGAACATGCGATCGGTTCACTCTGTGATCCAAATGATGCTTGGGGTCACTTAATAGTCCCTAGTCCTCCTCTTCCAACAACTGGAATCCACAAGCCATGTCCTGATTACGTAATTAAAGCAAACTGTGAAGGTGACGCTGGTTGCATGTGGTCAGATGCTGGTATTTCTTGTGTAAACTCTCCTTGTTTAGCAATTTGTGATGAGGCTGAGTGTAATGCCGCAACTCAAAACAACTGTTCGTGGAATGCCACAGCTGGTGAATGTTTCACTGAACCAATTCCTGACTGTACTTGTAAGTATAATACTCCTGATCAGAGTTATAATAAATTAAAGTGTGATGAACAATCAGTTTGTGTTTGGAATAATGGAGTTTGTGAATACGACGAATGTCACGCTGACGCTCCAGGAGGAGTGTGTGCTGCAGGAGGTCAGACCTGCTCACAAGTTGATGCTTCTCCTTGTGAACATGATTGGTCTTGTACTTGTCCTCCACCTTCAGTAGGTACTTTAGTTGGTGGGTTGGCTGATTGTATATTGGATGAGTGTACCGCAACTTGTCCAACATGTGCTGGAACCACTTGTACTGATAAGCAGCAAACTTGTAACGATCCGGACACCTCTGCTTCATCAACAAACGACTGGACCTGCACCTGCGTATCTCCAGCGACTGGAGTAGCAACTGCCAACTCTGCCAGCTGTGTCATCGATGAGTGTACCTACACCTGTCCATCATGTGCTGGTACAACTTGTTCTGCTGAAGGTCAGACTTGTCTTGATCCTAATCAGAATTCTTCAACACTAAATGACTGGACTTGTACCTGTCCTCCACCATCTGGTGCTACAGCAGCTGGTAAGGCGGCAGACTGTAGAATAAATGAATGTGACACGAAGGGTTCTATTTGTACTGGACAAGGACAGACTTGTGAAGATCCAAATCAATTAGTAGAGGCAGACTGGATGTGTAAATGTACTCCTCCAACAAATGGATCAGCAATTGGACAAGCAGCAACATGTACACTCGATGAATGTGTTGAGACTTGTGCAACATGTGCTGGTACTACTTGTAGTGATGCTAATCAAGTTTGTGAGGATACTGACAAGTCAGCATCATCAACTGGTGACTGGACCTGTTCTTGTGTTCCTCCTGCAACTGGTTCAGCAACAGGAAATGCTGCTGCTTGTATTGTTGATGAGTGCACTTACTCTTGTCCAACATGTGCTAACACTACCTGCACGAGTCAACAGCAAACTTGTCTTGACTCAGATAAGAGTGAGAATTCTATTAATGATTGGCAATGTGTTTGCCAGCCTCCTTCTAATTCCACTGCGCTGGGCGCTGCTGCGGTCTGCACAGTTGATGAGTGTAACCTTCATGGTGCAACCTGTACTGGTCAGAATCAGACCTGTAATGACCCTGATGTATTACAAGGAGATGATTGGATGTGTCAATGTGTAGCACCACTAACTGGATCAGCTACTATGAGTGCTGCTAATTGTTCAATAGATGAATGTGTTGAGACTTGTGCACACTGTGCTGGTGACACCTGTTCTAAAGCAGGTCAGACCTGCAGTGATCCGAATGCGTCTGATGGTTCAACAATCGATTGGGTTTGCACATGCCCACCTCCATCGAATGGAAGTGCTATCGGAAACACTGCTTCCTGCACTCTTAACGAGTGTAACGCTACCTGTCCGACATGTGCCGGAACAACTTGTAGTGATGCGGGGCAAACATGTTTTGATGTAAATCAGGATGCCAACTCTTTAAGTGATTGGGAATGTGTGTGTCCACCTCCAGCTAATGCAACTAAAGTAATTGGAACAGCTAACTGTAGTTTTGATGAATGTACTATTCAAGGATCTGCATGTGAAGCACACGATCAGACTTGTGTTGATCCTAATCACTTAGTTGATGATGACTGGACTTGTGTTTGTAAACCTCCTGCAGTTGGTAATGCTACTGCTACTTCAGCTGACTGTGTTCTTGATGAGTGTGTCAAGACTTGTGCAACATGTGCGGGTACCACTTGCAGTGGTGTTGGTCAAACCTGTGAGGACCCAAACATGGCAGTCAATTCAACTGGTGACTGGGTCTGCACTTGCCCTCCTCCATCAAATGGAACAGCTGTTGCTAACGCCGCGACCTGCATCATTGACGAGTGTACTTACACTTGTCTATCATGTGCTGGTGATACTTGCACTAAAGAAGGTCAGACTTGTTTAGATTTAAATAAGGATTCTTCATCACTAAATGATTGGGAGTGTGTTTGTAAGCCGCCTTCTAATTCTACTGCAGTTGGTACTTCAGCTGTCTGTACTGTTGATGAATGCGTTCTTCACGGAGACACCTGTACCAACCAAAACCAGACTTGCACTGATTCAGACCAGCTTCACGGAGACAATTGGATGTGTCAGTGTGTTGCTCCGCTTCAGGGAAATGCTACTGCTGATGCCGCAAATTGTACGATCGATGAGTGTGTTGAGACTTGTGCAACCTGTGCAGCAGACACCTGTTCAAAGGAAGGTCAAACTTGCCACGATCCGAATATCGATGATTCGTCAACAGGTGATTGGGTTTGTACCTGTCCTCCTCCATCGAACGGAAGTGCGATTGCCAACACGGCCACTTGT
The DNA here is from genome assembly GCA_964019425.1 of Flectonema sp. DT1601. Lineage (NCBI taxonomy): Eukaryota > Euglenozoa > Diplonemea > Diplonemida > Diplonemidae > Flectonema > Flectonema sp. DT1601. Next base: position 379,864 of record OZ025838.1, read on the forward strand.
CAGCTTGATGAGTGCAAGGAGATGTGCGCAACCTGTGCCGGTACCACCTGCAGTGATGCCACTCAGGAGTGCCGTGACATCAACCAGGACTCCAAGTCTCTCAGTGACTGGGAATGTGTTTGCCCTCCTCCTGCCAACGCTACTCAAGTTGCTGGCACCGCTAATTGTAGTTTTGATGAGTGTCAGTTGAAGGGGTCAGCCTGTTCAGCAGCTGGTCAAACATGTGAAGATCCAGGTCTTCTTGTTGATGATGACTGGTTGTGCAAATGTACACCACCATCAGTTGGACAGAACACTGGAGGTGCTGCTGACTGTGTTCTTGATGAGTGTGTCAAGACTTGTGCAACATGTGCGGGTACCACCTGCAGTAGTGTTGGTCAAACCTGTGAGGACCCAAACAAGGCTGAGAACTCTACCAGTGACTGGACATGTACTTGCCCACCTCCATCAAATGGAACAGCTGTTGCTAACGCCGCGACTTGTGTAATCGATGAGTGTACTTACACTTGTCCTTCATGCGCTGGTACCACCTGCTCAACAGCTAACCAGAACTGTCTTGATCTAGACCATTCATCTGCTTCGTTGAATGACTGGAAATGTATTTGTAAGCCACCATCCAATGCGACAGCTGTTGGACAGGCAGCTATTTGTGTTGTCAATGAGTGTAACCTTCATGGTTCAACCTGTACTGGTCAGAACCAGACCTGTAATGACCCTGATGAGTTGAATGGTGATGATTGGATGTGTTTGTGTACCGCTCCACTTCAGGGAAATGCCACTGCGTCAGCCGCAAATTGTACGATCGATGAGTGTGTTGAGACCTGTGCGACCTGTGCAGCAGACACCTGTTCAAAGGAAGGTCAATCATGTACTGATCCTGATCACTCTGCTCAGTCAACAGGTGATTGGATTTGTACCTGTCCTCCTCCATCGAACGGAAGTGCGATTGCCAACACGGCCACTTGTCAGCTTGATGAGTGCAAGGAGATGTGCGCAACCTGTGCCGGTACCACCTGCAGTGATGCCACTCAGGAGTGCCGTGACATCAACCAGGACTCCAAGTCCCTCAGTGACTGGGAATGTGTTTGCCCTCCTCCTGCCAACGCTACTCAAGTTGCTGGCACCGCTAATTGTAGTTTTGATGAGTGTCAGTTGAAGGGGTCAGCCTGTTCAGCAGCTGGTCAAACATGTGAAGATCCAGGTCTTCTTGTTGATGATGACTGGTTGTGCAAATGTACACCACCATCAGTTGGACAGAACACTGGAGGTGCTGCTGACTGTGTTCTTGATGAGTGTGTCAAGACTTGTGCAACATGTGCGGGTACTACTTGCAGTAGTGTTGGTCAAACTTGTGAGGACCCAAACAAGGCTGAGAACTCTACCAGTGACTGGACATGTACTTGCCCACCTCCATCAAATGGAACAGCTGTTGCTAACGCCGCGACTTGTGTAATCGATGAGTGTACTTACACTTGTCCTTCATGCGCTGGTACCACCTGCTCAACAGCTAACCAGAACTGTCTTGATCTAGACCATTCATCTGCTTCGTTGAATGACTGGAAATGTATTTGTAAGCCACCATCCAATGCGACAGCTGTTGGACAGGCAGCTATTTGTGTTGTCAATGAGTGCAACCTTCATGGTTCAACCTGTACTGGTCAGAACCAAACCTGTAATGACCCTGATGAGTTGAACGCTGATGATTGGATGTGTTTGTGTACCGCTCCACTTCAGGGAAATGCCACTGTGTCGGCCGCAAATTGTACGATCGATGAGTGTGTTGAGACCTGTGCGACCTGTGCAGCAGACACCTGTTCAAAGGAAGGTCAAACTTGCCACGATCCGAATATCGATGATTCGTCAACAGGTGATTGGGTTTGTACCTGTCCTCCTCCATCGAACGGAAGTGCGATTGCCAACACGGCCACTTGTCAGCTTGATGAGTGCAAGGAGATGTGCGCAACCTGTGCCGGTACCACCTGCAGTGATGCCACTCAGGAGTGCCGTGACATCAACCAGGACTCCAAGTCTCTCAGTGACTGGGAATGTGTTTGCCCTCCTCCTGCCAACGCTACTCAAGTTGCTGGCACCGCTAATTGTAGTTTTGATGAGTGTCAGTTGAAGGGGTCAGCCTGTTCAGCAGCTGGTCAAACATGTGAAGATCCAGGTCTTCTTGTTGATGATGACTGGTTGTGCAAATGTACACCACCATCAGTTGGACAGAACACTGGAGGTGCTGCTGACTGTGTTCTTGATGAGTGTGTCAAGACTTGTGCAACATGTGCGGGTACTACTTGCAGTAGTGTTGGTCAAACTTGTGAGGACCCAAACAAGGCTGAGAACTCTACCAGTGACTGGACATGTACTTGCCCACCTCCATCAAATGGAACAGCTGTTGCTAACGCCGCGACTTGTGTAATCGATGAGTGTACTTACACTTGTCCTTCATGCGCTGGTACCACCTGCTCAACAGCTAACCAGAACTGTCTTGATCTAGACCATTCATCTGCTTCGTTGAATGACTGGAAATGTATTTGTAAGCCACCATCCAATGCGACAGCTGTTGGACAGGCAGCTATTTGTGTTGTCAATGAGTGTAACCTTCATGGTTCAACCTGTACTGGTCAGAACCAAACCTGTAATGACCCTGATGAGTTGAATGGTGATGATTGGATGTGTTTGTGTACCGCTCCACTTCAGGGAAATGCCACTGCGTCGGCCGCAAATTGTACGATCGATGAGTGTGTTGAGACTTGTGCGACCTGTGCAGCAGACACCTGTTCAAAGGAAGGTCAAACTTGCCACGATCCGAATATCGATGATTCGTCAACAGGTGATTGGGTTTGTACCTGTCCTCCTCCATCGAACGGAAGTGCGATTGCCAACACGGCCACTTGTCAGCTTGATGAGTGCAAGGAGATGTGCGCAACCTGTGCCGGTACCACCTGCAGTGATGCCACTCAGGAGTGCCGTGACATCAACCAGGACTCCAAGTCCCTCAGTGACTGGGAATGTGTTTGCCCTCCTCCTGCCAACGCTACTCAAGTTGCTGGCACCGCTAATTGTAGTTTTGATGAGTGTCAGTTGAAGGGGTCAGCCTGTTCAGCAGCTGGTCAAACATGTGAAGATCCAGGTCTTCTTGTTGATGATGACTGGTTGTGCAAATGTACACCACCATCAGTTGGACAGAACACTGGAGGTGCTGCTGACTGTGTTCTTGATGAGTGTGTCAAGACTTGTGCAACATGTGCGGGTACTACTTGCAGTAGTGTTGGTCAAACTTGTGAGGACCCAAACAAGGCTGAGAACTCTACCAGTGACTGGACATGTACTTGCCCACCTCCATCAAATGGAACAGCTGTTGCTAACGCCGCGACTTGTGTAATCGATGAGTGTACTTACACTTGTCCTTCATGCGCTGGTACCACCTGCTCAACAGCTAACCAGAACTGTCTTGATCTAGACCATTCATCTGCTTCGTTGAATGACTGGAAATGTATTTGTAAGCCACCATCCAATGCGACAGCTGTTGGACAGGCAGCTATTTGTGTTGTCAATGAGTGTAACCTTCATGGTTCAACCTGTACTGGTCAGAACCAAACCTGTAATGACCCTGATGAGTTGAACGCTGATGATTGGATGTGTTTGTGTACCGCTCCACTTCAGGGAAATGCCACTGTGTCGGCCGCAAATTGTACGATCGATGAGTGTGTTGAGACCTGTGCGACCTGTGCAGCAGACACCTGTTCAAAGGAAGGTCAATCATGTACTGATCCTGATCACTCTGCTCAGTCAACAGGTGATTGGATTTGTACCTGTCCTCCACCATCGAACGGAAGTGCGATTGCCAACACGGCCACTTGTCAGCTTGATGAGTGCAAGGAGATGTGCGCAACCTGTGCCGGTACCACCTGTAGTGATGCCACTCAGACTTGCTTTGATCAGGATCAGAATTCCAAGTCTCTCAGTGACTGGGAATGTGTTTGCCCTCCTCCTGCTAAGGCGACTGCTGTTATTAGTACCGCTGATTGTAGTTTTGATGAATGTCAACTTCATGGATCAACTTGTACTGCTGTTGGTCAGACATGTGATGATCCAAACCTATTAAATCAGGGTGACTGGGTGTGTAAATGTACACCACCTTCTGTAGGAAATGCGACAGCAAGTATTGCTGACTGTGTTCTTGATGAATGTATTAAAACCTGTCCAACATGTGCTAATGATACTTGTTCTGCTGCTGGACAGACTTGTCATGATCCAGATACCTCTGAGAAAGTGACTAGTGATTGGACATGTACCTGTCCTCCACCATCAAATGGAACAGCTGTTGCTAACGTTGCAACTTGTGTAATCGATGAATGTGAATTCACATGTCCATCCTGCGCTAACACAACTTGTAGTGGTGTTGGTCAATTGTGTTTAGATACAGATAAGAGTGCTGAGAAGTTAAATGATTGGGAATGTATATGTCAGCCACCTTCTAATGCAACAGCTGTTGCACAAACAGCTGTTTGTATTGTAAATGAATGTAACTTAAACGGTTCTACTTGCACAGGAGCAGGTCAGACTTGTGATGATCCGCAGCTACTTGTTGATGACGACTGGAAGTGCATTTGCGTTCCTCCATCAGTTGGTTCGGCTGTCGCTGCTGTTGCCGACTGCGTTCTCGATGAATGTGTCAAGACTTGCGCAACCTGTGCCGGGGATGCCTGCTCAAAGGAGGGGCAGGACTGTGCTGATCCAAACACATCTGACAAGTCAACATCTGACTGGGTCTGCACTTGCCCACCTCCTTCACACGGAAGTGCGATTGCCAACACTGCAAGTTGTATTCTTGATGAGTGCAAGGAGAGCTGTGCAACCTGTGCTGGTACCACCTGTAGTGATGCCACTCAGGAGTGCCGTGACACCAACCAGGACTCCAAGTCTCTCAGTGACTGGGAGTGCATCTGTCCTCCTCCTGCAAACACTACGGCTATTGCAATGGTGGCTGACTGCAGCTTTGATGAATGTACCCTACACGGAGAAACCTGTACCAATGTTGGTCAGACTTGTGAGGATCCTGGTCCACTGATTGAAGATGATTGGCTGTGCAAGTGTGTTGCTCCTTCTGTTGGGAACAAGGTAGGCGACGTTGCCGACTGCGTTCTTGATGAATGTGTCAAGACTTGTGCAACTTGTGCCGGAGATGCCTGCTCAAAGGAGGGACAGGACTGTGCTGATCCAAACACATCTGACAAGTCAACATCTGACTGGGTCTGCACTTGCCCAATGCCATCGATCGGAAGTGCGATTGCCAACACTGCGAGTTGTATTCTTGATGAGTGCAAGGAGAGCTGTGCAACCTGTGCCGGTACCACCTGCAGTGATGCCACTCAGGAGTGCCGTGACACCAACCAGGACTCCAAGTCTCTCAGTGACTGGGAGTGCATCTGTCCTCCTCCTGCAAACACTACGGCTATTGCAATGGTGGCTGACTGCAGCTTTGATGAATGTACCCTGCATGGGGACACCTGTACCAATGTTGGTCAGACTTGTGAGGATCCTGGTCCACTGATTGAAGATGATTGGCTGTGCAAGTGTGTTGCTCCTTCTGTTGGGAACAAGGTAGGCGACGTTGCCGACTGCGTTCTCGATGAATGTGTCAAGACTTGTGCAACTTGTGCCGGAGATGCCTGCTCAAAGGAGGGACAGGACTGTGCTGATCCAAACACATCTGACAAGTCAACATCTGACTGGGTCTGCACTTGCCCACCTCCTTCACACGGAAGTGCGATTGCCAACACTGCGAGTTGTTCCCTGGATGAGTGTGTGGAGAGCTGCACAACTTGTGCTGGTACTAACTGTACCGATGCTGGACAGACTTGTCGCGATACCAACCAGGATTCCAAGTCCCTCAGTGACTGGGAGTGCATCTGTCCTCCTCCTGCAAACACCTCTGCAATTACTGCTGTTGCTGACTGCAGCTTTGATGAATGTACCCTACACGGAGAAACCTGTACCAATGTTGGTCAGACTTGTGAGGATCCTGGTCCACTGATTGAAGATGATTGGCTGTGCAAGTGTGTTGCTCCTTCTGTTGGGAACAAGGTAGGCGACGTTGCCGACTGCGTTCTCGATGAATGTGTCAAGACTTGTGCAACTTGTGCCGGGGATGCCTGCTCAAAGGAGGGACAGGACTGTGCTGATCCAAACACATCTGACAAGTCAACATCTGACTGGGTCTGCACTTGCCCACCTCCTTCACACGGAAGTGCGATTGCCAACACTGCGAGTTGTATTCTTGATGAGTGCAAGGAGAGCTGTGCAACCTGTGCCGGTACCACCTGTAGTGATGCCACTCAGGAGTGCCGTGACACCAACCAGGATTCCAAGTCTCTCAGTGACTGGGAGTGCATCTGTCCTCCTCCTGCAAACACTACGGCTATTGCAATGGTGGCTGACTGCAGCTTTGATGAATGTACCCTACATGGGGACACCTGTACCAATGTTGGTCAGACTTGTGAGGATCCTGGTCCACTGATTGAAGATGATTGGCTGTGCAAGTGTGTTGCTCCTTCTGTTGGGAACAAGGTAGGCGACGTTGCTGACTGCGTTCTCGATGAATGTGTCAAGACTTGTGCAACTTGTGCCGGAGATGCCTGCTCAAAGGAGGGGCAGGACTGCGCTGATCCAAACACATCTGACAAGTCAACATCTGACTGGGTCTGCACTTGCCCACCTCCTTCACACGGAAGTGCGATTGCCAACACTGCGAGTTGTATTCTTGATGAGTGCAAGGAGAGCTGTGCAACCTGTGCTGGTACCACCTGTAGTGATGCCACTCAGGAGTGCCGTGACACCAACCAGGACTCCAAGTCTCTCAGTGACTGGGAGTGTATCTGTCCTCCTCCTGCAAACACTACGGCTATTGCAATGGTGGCTGACTGCAGCTTTGATGAATGTACCCTACACGGAGAAACCTGTACCAATGTTGGTCAGACTTGTGAGGATCCTGGTCCACTGATTGAAGATGATTGGCTGTGCAAGTGTGTTGCTCCTTCTGTTGGGAACAAGGTAGGCGACGTTGCCGACTGCGTTCTTGATGAATGTGTCAAGACTTGTGCAACTTGTGCCGGAGATGCCTGCTCAAAGGAGGGACAGGACTGTGCTGATCCAAACACATCTGACAAGTCAACATCTGACTGGGTCTGCACTTGCCCAATGCCATCGATCGGAAGTGCGATTGCCAACACTGCAAGTTGTATTCTTGATGAGTGCAAGGAGATGTGCGCAACCTGTGCCGGTACCACCTGTAGTGATGCCACTCAGGAGTGCCGTGACACCAACCAGGATTCCAAGTCCCTCAGTGACTGGGAGTGTATCTGTCCTCCTCCTGCAAACACTACGGCTATTGCAATGGTGGCTGACTGCAGCTTTGATGAATGTACCCTGCATGGGGACACCTGTACCAATGTTGGTCAGACTTGTGAGGATCCTGGTCCACTGATTGAAGATGATTGGCTGTGCAAGTGTGTTGCTCCTTCTGTTGGGAACAAGGTAGGCGACGTTGCCGACTGCGTTCTCGATGAATGTGTCAAGACTTGCGCAACCTGTGCCGGAGATGCCTGCTCAAAGGAGGGACAGGACTGTGCTGATCCAAACACATCTGACAAGTCAACATCTGACTGGGTCTGCACTTGCCCACCTCCTTCACACGGAAGTGCAATTGCCAACACTGCAAGTTGTATTCTTGATGAGTGCAAGGAGAGCTGTGCAACCTGTGCTGGTACCACCTGTAGTGATGCCACTCAGGAGTGCCGTGACACCAACCAGGACTCCAAGTCTCTCAGTGACTGGGAGTGCATCTGTCCTCCTCCTGCAAACACTACGGCTATTGCAATGGTGGCTGACTGCAGCTTTGATGAATGTACCCTACATGGGGACACCTGTACCAATGTTGGTCAGACTTGTGAGGATCCTGGTCCACTGATTGAAGATGATTGGAAGTGCGTTTGTCCGCCACCATCAGAGGGTGAAGCTGTTGGCAGAACTGCTGACTGTGTTCTTGATGAGTGTGTTAAAAATTGTCCAACCTGTGCCGGTACAACTTGTAGTGCTGTTGGTCAAACATGTTTAGATGCAGACACTTCAGCAAATAAGACTGGAGACTGGAACTGTACCTGTGCTGCTCCGGAGTCTGGAACAGCACTCGTAAGTGCAGCGCATTGTACAATTGATGAATGCGTTGAGTCTTGTGCTACTTGTTCTAATAATGTTTGTACTGGTGTTGGACAGACTTGTCATGACCCTGACAAGTCTGCTTCAAACAGAACTAACTGGGTTTGTACCTGCGTACCGCCAGCATATGATTTCGCAGTAGCTCAGGCTGCAACGTGTATTGTTAACGAATGTCATGAACACGAAAAGGACTGCCACCAAGTTGGACAGATTTGCGTTGACCCAAATACCAGCCCTACAAGCTTGAACGACTGGGAGTGCGAATGTGTACCCCCGGCTATAAATGCGGGTACTTCTAATGTAGGTGGGCCAGCTATGTGTGACTACCCTGGTGAATGTCCAATGCATGAGGCCACCTGTTTAAGTGCTGGACAGACTTGTGATGATCTTGACCCGACACCTTCATCTACTGGTGACTGGGTTTGTGAATGTGTTCCTCCAGCAACAGGATTCCCAACGAACACACAACTTACCGGAGTAGCAAATTGTACCTTAAATGAATGCGAAATTCAATGCGCCACATGTGCCGACTCTGGCAGTGGAAACCTCTGTCTCCTCAACGGTCAAAACTGCGTTGACCCTGACACCAATCCACTAGCTCTTGGTGACTGGTATTGTGAATGTATTGATCCACAAACACCAAAAACTATGGCTGTGGCGACTATTAAACTAGCTGAATGTGAATTATTAGAGTGTGATAAAACTTGTGCAACCTGTTCCAATGGAGCTTGTACTGCTGTTGGCCAAACTTGCTTGGACGCAGATACCGATATTTCGAGCACTAGTGACTGGACTTGCACATGTGTTGCACCAGCTGTTGGATCGGCAACTGCCAAGGTTGCTGAATGTGTCTGTGATGAATGTCTCACAAGCACTACCTGCACCACTGCTGGCCAGACTTGTTATGATGCTGACAAGACCTGTCCATCGCAAAACGATTTCACTTGCGAGTGTCAGCCACCTTCAATTGATAACGCGGTTGGTGCTGCAGCTGTTTGCACCTTCGATGAGTGCAAAGTACATGCACCGAACTGCACAGCTATCGGACAATACTGTAATGATCCAGATCTTTTGAATGACAACACTTGGGTCTGTCACTGCCTTCCTCCAAACGTTGAGGTTGGAAGAGACATGAGCAACGCCAAGAATGCTATTTGTGAACTTGATGAGTGTACTATTATGAACTGCCCAACTTGTGCTAACACTACGTGCACTGCTGTTGGCCAGACTTGTGCTGATGTGAACAAAGACCCAACTAGCACTTCTGATTGGACCTGTACTTGTGTTGCACCAGCTGTTGGATCGGCTACTGCTAAGATTGCTGATTGTGTCTGTGATGAATGTCTCACAAGCACCACCTGCACCACTGCTGGCCAGGCTTGTTATGATGCTGACAAGACCTGTCCGTCGCAAAACGATTTCACTTGCGAGTGTCAGCCACCTTCAATTGATAACGCGGTTGGTGCTGCAGCTGTTTGCACCTTCGATGAGTGCAAAGTGCATGCACCGAACTGCACAGCTATCGGACAATACTGTAATGATCCAGATCTTTTGAATGACAACACTTGGGTCTGTCACTGCCTTCCTCCAAACGTTGAAGTTGGCAGAGACATGAGCAACGCCAAGAATGCTATTTGTGAACTTGATGAGTGTACTATTATGAACTGCCCAACTTGTGCTAACACTACGTGCACTGCTGTTGGCCAGACTTGTGCTGATGTGAACAAAGACCCAACTAGCACTTCTGATTGGACCTGTACTTGTGTTGCACCAGCTGTTGGATCGGCTACTGCTAAGATTGCTGAATGTGTCTGTGATGAATGTCTCACAAGCACCACCTGCACCACTGCTAGCCAGGCTTGTTATGATGCTGACAAGACTTGTCCATCGCAAAACGATTTCACTTGCGAGTGTCAGCCACCTTCAATTGATAACGCGGTTGGTGCCGCGGCTGTTTGCACCTTCGATGAGTGTAAAATCCATGCACCGAACTGCACAGCTATCGGACAATACTGTAATGATCCAGATCTTTTGAATGACAACACTTGGGTCTGTCACTGCCTTCCTCCAAACGTTGAGGTTGGCAGAGACATGAGCAACGCCAAGAACGCTATTTGCGAACTTGATGAGTGTACTATTATGAACTGCCCAACTTGTGCTAACACTACGTGCACTGCTGTTGGTCAGACTTGTGCTGATGTGAACAAAGACCCAACTAGCACTTCTGATTGGACCTGTACTTGTGTTGCACCAGCTGTTGGATCGGCTACTGCTAAGATTGCTGAATGTGTCTGTGATGAATGTCTCACAAGCACCACCTGCACCACTGCTGGCCAGGCTTGTTATGATGCTGACAAGACCTGTCCGTCGCAAAACGATTTCACTTGCGAGTGTCAGCCACCTTCAATTGATAACGCGGTTGGTGCTGCAGCTGTTTGCACCTTCGATGAGTGCAAAGTACATGCACCGAACTGCACTGCCATCGGACAATACTGTAATGATCCAGATCTTTTGAATGACAACACTTGGGTCTGTCACTGCCTTCCTCCAAACGTTGAAGTTGGCAGAGACATGAGCAACGCCAAGAACGCTATTTGTGAACTTGATGAGTGTACTATTATGAACTGCCCAACTTGTGCTAACACTACGTGCACTGCTGTTGGCCAGACTTGTGCTGATGTGAACAAAGACCCAACTAGCACTTCTGATTGGACCTGTACTTGTGTTGCACCAGCTGTTGGATCGGCTACTGCTAAGATTGCTGAATGTGTCTGTGATGAATGTCTCACAAGCACCACCTGCACCACTGCTGGCCAGGCTTGTTATGATGCTGACAAGACCTGTCCGTCGCAAAACGATTTCACTTGCGAGTGTCAGCCACCTTCAATTGATAACGCGGTTGGTGCTGCAGCTGTTTGCACCTTCGATGAGTGCAAAGTACATGCACCGAACTGCACTGCCATCGGACAATACTGTAATGATCCAGATCTTTTGAATGACAACACTTGGGTCTGTCACTGCCTTCCTCCAAACGTTGAGGTTGGCAGAGACATGAGCAACGCCAAGAACGCTATTTGTGAACTTGATGAGTGTACTATTATGAACTGCCCAACTTGTGCTAACACTACGTGCACTGCTGTTGGCCAGACTTGTGCTGATGTGAACAAAGACCCAACTAGCACTTCTGATTGGACCTGTACTTGTGTTGCACCAGCTGTTGGATCGGCTACTGCTAAGATTGCTGAATGTGTCTGTGATGAATGTCTCACAAGCACCACCTGCACCACTGCTAGCCAGGCTTGTTATGATGCTGACAAGACTTGTCCATCGCAAAACGATTTCACTTGCGAGTGTCAGCCACCTTCAATTGATAACGCGGTTGGTGCCGCGGCTGTTTGCACCTTCGATGAGTGTAAAATCCATGCACCGAACTGCACAGCTATCGGACAATACTGTAATGATCCAGATCTTTTGAATGACAACACTTGGGTCTGTCACTGCCTTCCTCCAAACGTTGAGGTTGGCAGAGACATGAGCAACGCCAAGAACGCTATTTGTGAACTTGATGAGTGTACTATTATGAACTGCCCAACTTGTGCTAACACTACGTGCACTGCTGTTGGTCAGACTTGTGCTGATGTGAACAAAGACCCAACTAGCACTTCTGATTGGACCTGTACTTGTGTTGCACCAGCTGTTGGATCGGCTACTGCCAAGATTGCTGATTGTGTCTGTGATGAATGTCTCACAAATACCACCTGCACCACTGCTAGCCAGGCTTGTTATGATGCTGACAAGACTTGTCCATCGCAAAACGATTTCACTTGCGAGTGTCAGCCACCTTCAATTGATAACGCGGTTGGTGCTGCAGCTGTTTGCACCTTCGATGAGTGCAAAGTACATGCACCGAACTGCACTGCCATCGGACAATACTGTAATGATCCAGATCTTTTGAATGACAACACTTGGGTCTGTCACTGTCTTCCTCCAAACGTTGAAGTTGGAAGAGACATGAGCAATGCCAAGAATGCTATTTGTGAACTTGATGAGTGTACTATTATGAACTGCCCAACTTGTGCTAACACTACGTGCACTGCTGTTGGTCAGACTTGTGCTGATGTGAACAAAGACCCAACTAGCACTTCTGATTGGACCTGTACTTGTGTTGCACCAGCTGTTGGATCGGCTACTGCTAAGGTTGCTGATTGTGTCTGTGATGAATGTTTAACTGATACTACTTGTGTTGACGCTAATCAAGCTTGTTTTGATTCTGATCAGAGCTGTCCTTCAACGAGGGACTTCACTTGTGAGTGCAAGCCTCCATCAAAAGATACAGCTACTGGATCTGTTGCAGTGTGTACACACGATGAGTGTATTGATAACGCAGCAACTTGTACTTCTGCAGACCAACTCTGTGAGGATCCGAACTTAACGAAGGCTGATGATTGGATTTGCAAATGTAAAACTCCATCAGTTCAAGTTGGTGTTAATGCCAACAAGACTGCTGTTTGTGAACTTGATGAGTGTGCCACTATGAACTGCCCAACTTGTGCAAATACAACCTGCTCTGCAGTAAGTCAGACTTGTGAAGATGTGAACAAAGACCCTTACAGTCTATCTGACTGGACCTGTACATGTCCACTTCCTGGTATTGGAGTAGCCACATCAAAGGTTGCTGAATGTGTTTGTAATGAATGTTTGTCAAATACTATTTGTAGTTCCGCTAATCAAACTTGTTACGATCCAGACACCAGTTGTACTTCAAGCAATGATTGGTCTTGTGAATGTAAACCTCCTTCATTTGATACTGCTCTTGGTGCGCCAGCTATCTGTACATTTGATGAATGTAAGGATCACGGTGCTACATGTGACGCCATCGGTCAAGTGTGCAGTGATACCGATCAAGTATCAGTTGGTGACTGGAAGTGCGAGTGCATTGCACCACAGGTTCAAATTGGAGTAGGTGTTGATGGCCACACTGCTATTTGTGAACTCAACGAATGTGTAGTTACCTGCCCAACATGTGCTGGTACTACCTGTTCTGCTGCATCACAGACTTGTGAAGATCTCAACAAGGACCCAGACAGTACTTCTGATTGGACCTGTACTTGTGTTGCACCAGCTATTGGAACATCTACAGCAAAGATTGCTGAGTGTGTCTGTGACGAGTGTCTCACAACTGATATCTGTACGAATGCCAACCAAACGTGCTACGATCCAAATACGAGTTGCATGTCAAAGAACGACTTTGAATGTGAATGTCTTCCTCCATCTTCTGACAGAGCCACGGCAGCTGTAGCGATTTGTACATTCGATGAGTGCAAAGACCGCTCGTCTACATGTATTGCCGCTGGTCAGGTGTGCAATGATCCAGATCTCCGTACCGGTGGAAACTGGGAATGTGAGTGCGTACCTCCAAGGACCCAAGTTGGAGCCACAATTCCAACGCAGCCTGTTGTTTGTCAACTTGATGAATGTGTTGTGATGGGTTGCCCAACCTGTGCCAACAACACCTGTTCTGCAGGTGGACAGACTTGTGAGGATGTGAACAAGGACCCTGACAGTACTTCTGACTGGACCTGTACTTGCGCATCTCCAGGAATTGGAGCCGCCACTGCCAAGTTGGCTGAATGTGTATGTGATGAGTGTTTGAACAATGATGTTTGCTCGAATGCCAACCAGACTTGCTTTGATGAGGTCAAAACGTGTCCACCAGGTAATGACTGGACTTGTGAATGTCTTCCTCCATCATTTGACAAGAATGTCACTCAGCCAGCTATCTGTACATTTGATGAGTGCAAGGATCACAGCTCAAAGTGTCTTGTGCTCGGACAGGTTTGTGTTGACCCAAGTTTAGTGACTGACAATGATTGGCGTTGTGATTGTGTCGCACCGGAAGTAAAGGTCGGCACTAACGCAACCGATGGCCATACTGCTATTTGTGAACTTGATGAATGTGTAGCTACCTGCTCAACATGTGCTGGTACTACCTGTTCTGCTGCATCACAGACTTGTGAAGATCTCAACAAGGACCCAGACAGTACTTCTGATTGGACCTGTACTTGTGTTGCACCAGCTATTGGAACATCTACAGCAAAGATTGCTGAGTGTGTCTGTGACGAGTGTCTCACAACTGATATCTGTACGAATGCCAACCAAACGTGCTACGATCCAAATACGAGTTGCATGTCAAAGAACGACTTCGAATGTGAATGTCTTCCTCCATCTTCTGACAGAGCCACGGCAGCTGTAGCGATTTGTACATTCGATGAGTGCAAAGACCGCTCGTCTACATGTATTGCCGCTGGTCAGGTGTGCAATGATCCAGATATCCACACTGGTGGAAACTGGGAATGTGAGTGCGTACCTCCAAGGACCCAAGTTGGAGCCACAATTCCAACGCAGCCTGTTGTCTGTCAACTTGATGAATGTGTTGTGATGGGTTGCCCAACCTGTGCCAACAACACCTGTTCTGCAGGTGGACAGACTTGTGAGGATGTGAACAAGGACCCTGACAGTACTTCTGACTGGACCTGTACTTGCGCATCTCCAGGAATTGGAGCCGCCACTGCCAAGTTGGCTGAATGTGTATGTGATGAGTGTTTGAACAATGATGTTTGCTCGAATGCCAACCAGACTTGCTTTGATGAGGTCAAAACGTGTCCACCAGGTAATGACTGGACTTGTGAATGTCTTCCTCCATCATTTGACAAGAATGTCACTCAGCCAGCTATCTGTACATTTGATGAGTGCAAGGATCACAGCTCAAAGTGTCTTGTTCTCGGACAGGTTTGTGTTGACCCAAGTTTAGTGACTGACAATGATTGGCGTTGTGATTGTGTCGCACCGGAAGTAAAGGTCGGCACTAACGCAACCGATGGCCACACTGCTATTTGTGAACTCAACGAATGTGTAGTTACCTGCCCAACATGTGCTGGTACTACCTGTTCTGCTGCATCACAGACTTGTGAAGATCTCAACAAGGACCCAGACAGTACTTCTGATTGGACCTGTACTTGTGTTCCTCCAGCTATTGGAACATCTACAGCAAAGATTGCTGAGTGTGTCTGTGACGAGTGTCTCACAACTGATATCTGTACGAATGCCAACCAAACGTGCTACGATCCAAATACGAGTTGCATGTCAAAGAACGACTTTGAATGTGAATGTCTTCCTCCATCTTCTGACAGAGCCACGGCAGCTGTAGCGATTTGTACATTCGATGAGTGCAAAGACCGCTCGTCTACATGTATTGCCGCTGGTCAGGTGTGCAATGATCCAGATCTCCGTACCGGTGGAAACTGGGAATGTGAGTGCGTACCTCCAAGGACCCAAGTTGGAGCCACAATTCCAACGCAGCCTGTTGTCTGTCAACTTGATGAATGTGTTGTGATGGGTTGCCCAACCTGTGCCAACAACACCTGTTCTGCAGGTGGACAGACTTGTGAGGATGTGAACAAGGACCCTGACAGTACTTCTGACTGGACCTGTACTTGCGCATCTCCAGGAATTGGAGCCGCCACTGCCAAGTTGGCTGAATGTGTATGTGATGAGTGTTTGAACAATGATGTTTGCTCGAATGCCAACCAGACTTGCTTTGATGAGGTCAAAACGTGTCCACCAGGTAATGACTGGACTTGTGAATGTCTTCCTCCATCATTTGACAAGAATGTCACTCAGCCAGCTATCTGTACATTTGATGAGTGCAAGGATCACAGCTCAAAGTGTCTTGTGCTCGGACAGGTTTGTGTTGACCCAAGTTTAGTGACTGACAATGATTGGCGTTGTGATTGTGTCGCACCGGAAGTAAAGGTCGGCACTAACGCAACCGATGGCCATACTGCTATTTGTGAACTTGATGAGTGTGTTGTGATGAACTGCCCAACATGTGCTAATAACACCTGTTCTGCTGCATCACAGACTTGTGAAGATCTCAACAAGGACCCAGACAGTACTTCTGATTGGACCTGTACTTGTGTTGCACCAGGTGTTGGTTCAGCAACTGCTAAGGTTGCTGAGTGTGTTTGTAATGAGTGTCTCACAACTGATATCTGTACGAATGCCAATCAAACGTGCTACGATCCGAACAGCAACTGTATGTCGAAGAACGACTTCGAATGTGAATGTCTTCCTCCATCTTCTGACAGAGCTGTGGCAGCTGCGGCAGTTTGTACCTTTGATGAGTGTGACGACCGCTCGTCTACATGTATTGCCGCTGGTCAGGTGTGCAATGATCCAGATATCCACACTGGTGGAAACTGGGAATGTGAGTGCGTACCTCCAAGGACCCAAGTTGGAGCCACAATTCCAACGCAGCCTGTTGTCTGTCAACTTGATGAATGTGTTGTGATGGGTTGCCCAACCTGTGCCAACAACACCTGTTCCGCAGGTGGACAGACTTGTGAGGATGTGAACAAGGACCCTGACAGTACTTCTGACTGGACCTGTACTTGCGCATCTCCAGGAATTGGAGCCGCCACTGCCAAGTTGGCTGAATGTGTATGTGATGAGTGTTTGAACAATGATGTTTGCTCGAATGCCAACCAGACTTGCTTTGATGAGGTCAAAACGTGTCCACCAGGTAATGACTGGACTTGTGAATGTCTTCCTCCATCATTTGACAAGAATGTCACTCAGCCAGCTATCTGTACATTTGATGAGTGCAAGGATCACAGCTCAAAGTGTCTCGTGCTCGGACAGGTTTGTGTTGACCCAAGTTTAGTGACTGACAATGATTGGCGTTGTGATTGTGTCGCACCGGAAGTAAAGGTCGGCACTAACGCAACCGATGGCCATACTGCTATTTGTGAACTTGATGAGTGTGTTGTGATGAACT
Source organism: Flectonema sp. DT1601 (assembly GCA_964019425.1). Classification (NCBI taxonomy): domain Eukaryota; phylum Euglenozoa; class Diplonemea; order Diplonemida; family Diplonemidae; genus Flectonema; species Flectonema sp. DT1601. The sequence goes on from OZ025838.1 coordinate 396,920, forward strand.
GCCCAACATGTGCTAATAACACCTGTTCTGCTGCATCACAGACTTGTGAAGATCTCAACAAAGACCCAGACAGTACTTCTGATTGGACCTGTACTTGTGTTGCACCAGGTGTTGGTTCAGCAACTGCTAAGGTTGCTGAGTGTGTCTGTGACGAGTGTCTCACAACTGATATCTGTACGACAGGTAACCAGACGTGCATTGATCCTAACAAGGATTGCGCGGCGAAGAATGATTTTCTGTGCGAGTGCAAGCCTCCGTCATCTGACCTGGCCAGTGGAAAACTTGCTACCTGTACCTTTGATGAGTGCGATGATCAGTCGGCAACTTGTATTGCTGTCGGTCAGTTGTGTAATGACACAGATAAGATGAATGGAGGTAATTGGAATTGTGAATGTATTCCTCCTCAGGTATTAGTCGGATCTATTGTAGACACTCAACCGGCAATATGTGAAATAGATGAATGCATTGCCACCTGTCCAACATGCGCGAATGATACCTGCACAGCAGGTGGACAAGCTTGCGTAGATACAAACAAGAACCCTGACAGTACTTCTGACTGGACCTGCACTTGTCCATCACCTGGTGTAGGAACTGCCACTGCCAAGTTGGCTGAATGTGTATGTGATGAGTGTTTGAACAATGATGTTTGCTCGAATGCCAACCAGACTTGCTTTGATGAGGTCAAAACGTGTCCACCAGGTAATGACTGGACTTGTGAATGTCTTCCTCCATCATTCGATAAGGAAGTTGGCCAACCATCAATTTGTACATTTGATGAGTGCAGAGACAATGGAGCGAAATGTATTGCACTCGGGCAGCTTTGTGTTGACAGTAATCAGACACATTATGGTAACTGGGAGTGTGATTGTGTTCCTCCACAAGTTGAAGTTGGAACTGGTCCAGATGGCCACACTGCTATTTGTGAATTAGATGAATGTATTTCTTCATGTCCAACATGTGCAAACAACACTTGTACTACTGGAATGCAAACATGTGAAGACGTTAACAAAGATCCAACCAGCACTACTGACTGGGAGTGCAGTTGTCAATTCCCAGAACTAGGAACTGCTACAGCTAAACTAGCTGAGTGTGTATGTGACGAATGTCTAACAACAGATGTTTGTGTTAACGGAAATCAAACTTGTTACGATCCTGACTGGAGTTGTGCTTCAAAACAAGACTGGCAGTGTAAGTGTCCTCTTCCATCTTCTGACAGAGCAACAGCTCAACTCGCAGTCTGTACATTCGATGAATGTGATGAGAACTCTGGAACATGTGTTGCTTATGGTCAAACATGTTTAGATCCGGATGTTCATATTGGTGGTGATTGGATCTGTGAATGTCAGGCTCCACAAATTCTCGTTGGGGGTATTTCTCCAGGAAAGGCTGCAAACTGTCGACTACCTGAATGTGATCTCGTTGGCTGTGCAACATGTGCTAACACAACTTGCAGTGCTGTTGGTCAGACTTGTGAAGATCCAAACAGCGACCCATCAAGTGTAAATGATTGGATTTGTAGATGTCCATCACCAGGAGTTGGTGAAGCCACAGCCAAGGCAGCTGAATGTGTTTGCAATGAATGCTTTAATAATACCGTCTGCTCTGATGCTGGTCAGGCTTGTCATGACCCTGACACTACTTGTTCATCAACAAATGACTGGGAGTGTAGTTGTCAACCACCTTCACTTGATCACAACACTGCAGCAATTGTTACTCAATGTACTCATGATGAATGTAAAGATAATGGTGCGACATGTACAGCTGTTGGTCAAACTTGTGAAGATAATAACGAGGCTGTACTTGGTGATTGGGAATGTATCTGTCCTTCACCTTCAAGAGGAAGAGACTATGTTTCAGCAGCGACATGTGAGTTGGATGAATGTATTGAGACGTGTGCTACATGTGCTGGTACAACTTGTTCATCAGTCGGACAGAACTGTGCTGATGCGTCGACCGATCCAAACAGTTTGGGTGATTGGGAATGTATTTGTCCACCACCATCATCAGGCAGAGCAACAACAAAACAAGCTTACTGTGAGTATGATGAATGTAAAGACAAGGGACAGCAATGTACTGCAAACTGTAAGATTGGATCACTTGACTGTGAACAGACTTGTATTGATCAAGACAAACATTTGAACTCAACAAACGACTGGAGATGTATTTGTAAACCCCCATCACTTAAGTATTCCACTGCTAAACCAGCGTCATGTACAGTTGATCCATGTGATCATCACAATGAAGCAGCTTGTCAATCTGATAACGCTGGATGTGAATGGTCAGTACTACCAACAACAAACTGTAAGAAGATCCCTTGTGAATATGATAAACCATCTACTTGTTCATCAGATGATAACTGTGAGTGGGATAACACTGCTGGAACTAGAGGTGGACTCGGTACTATTTCATACGAAGTAAACGAACCAACTGTACCATTCTCAACAGCTACTTGTGACTCTATTTCATTCAGTGGAACTTGTAACTGTGATATGCAACTTGGTACTGGTCAACGTGGAGGAGCCACAATCACTATCGAGATGGGATACCTCGCTGGAAAGGATTCTCTTATCTGTAAAAGTTGTTCTAATTTAGCGACTGAATGGATTCAGTCAGCAGGAACCTTAATCTTAAGACCGCTTTCTGGAACAGCAACAGCAAGAGAGTACGTTGCCGCCATTGCTAGCGTTGAGTTTGTAACAACCTCACCAGATGGTAACCTTCGAACTATTACTTGGAACTTAGGTAACGCGATGTACTCAACTATGACTGGTCACTACTACAGACATTTCCCTACTTCAGAGTGTTCAGGTTCGTGTAGTTGGGGAGATGCTCAGTCAGATTGCCAAAGTAAGTTGTTATTTGGAGTCCCTGGATATTTAATGACCATCACATCATTAAATGAAAACAGTATCGCAAATCATCACCTTACTGGGTCTGGTTGGATTGGTGCTACTGACTCTGGATCAGCCAACAACTGGAGATGGGTCACTGGACCTGACACACAAACAGGACCAACCCCTTGTAGATCATTGCAACCAGGAGTGACTAGCTGTGATTACACTGGAGTTGATTCTGGTAAGGGTCTTCCAGTAGGAACTGGTGTCGGTTCTGCTTTCACACCAGCAACAGTACTCGGATTATCAGTTTATAATAATTGGGATAATAATGAACCATCTGGTAATGGTGACTTTAGTTACTTTAAAATACCATCTGGAGAATGGTCTGATGCCGTAACAACAGTAGAAGGTTATATTTGTGAATGGGGTGGTATTGGTGATATGTGTTTAACAAATGTTGATGATCTTTGGGGATCTGTCAGTCTAACTGGAGGTGTCTGTAAAGAAAAGCGTTGCACTGAAACCAACCAAGCAGAATGTGAAGCCGATCCATTCTGTGACTATGTTGGTGGTAATGTCGACCCATGTGTGTTGAAGGAGTGCGCTGAGTACCCAGATGAGAAGAGTTGTGATAAAGACTCACGTTGTGATTGGGATACGAGTATCTCACCGGGTCTTTGTGGATTAACAACATGTTCAAAGCAATCGACTGTTGAACTCTGCGATAAGCAAAATGAATGCAAATGGGACGTCACAACCGGAACCTGCATCCCTAACATCTGCTCTGACATCTCTGACAAGTGTGCTTGTAAAGAAGAACCTCTCTGTTTCTGGAATGACGCTACCTCACCAGATGCACGCAGATGTATAGATGCTAACTACGCTCAGTGTCCAGTAATGGATATTGTTATTATGTTCTCAGGAACTACATTAATGAATGAAGCCTTTGGTAGACACCCTCTTGGATTTGATGCTCTGATGTCGATCTTAAGAGATTGGATATCTACTTTATACCTGACTGGTGAGAAGTATGTTATCAATCCTTCTACTGCATCAAGTGGTGGTGCTAGAGTTGGTTTGGTTCAGTTTGCTGGTACTCTTCCACCATTGTCATCAGTTGTAACAAATGCAGCTCTGACTTCACCAACCGGTACAGGTGAGAGTGGTCACTTGTCAGGTGACAGGAGTGAATTACTTCAAGGAATTACATTCCACGAAGCTAACTTCATGAATGGAAAGTCTGGATCATTTATAGCCCCAGCTCTTGACAAGGTTTCAAGTATGTTCTCAACATCACCAGTTCTAAGAAAGAAGGTTTTAATTATATTAACTGACAGTGCCATCACTGATATTGTTGCTGCTAAACAGTCTCAGAACCGACTGACTACCGCAGGTGTTGAAGTGTTTGGAGCAGCCATTCGAAGATTCTCAACGAAGACAACTTCCGACTTGAACGCTGAGTCTATTTTGAAAGCCGTGACATCAGACCCTGCAGTTGATCACGCGAAGAGTATTGTTATTGAAGACCTTGATTCTATTCTAACTGGTTTATGTAATCCTAACTCTGTATGGAATGTCGCTAACACTCCATCAACACCACAAGCTGGTGTTCACAAGCCATGTGGTCAATACAACAGTCAGGCTGACTGTACTTTTGATAAGGGTTGTGCTTACAGTTCTGTTTTCAAAACCTGTACAGACTCACCATGTGTTTCTCACTGTAATGACCAAGAGTGTCAGAAGGATATTCTTAATCACTGTGAGTGGAATTCTACTGATGCCAACTGTTGGAAAACAGAACTCTGCCCGCACTCAGACAAGTCTGCCTGCGAATCCGACGACCAATGCGACTGGAGCGCAACCGCTCCAGCAGGTGAGCAGTGCGAAGAAAGGAAATGTAATTACAACGAAGAAGGAGAGTGTGAAGCTGACAACTTCGTAAACTGTGATTGGGTCTCAAGTGATAAGAAATGTATAGTAACACCATGTCAACATAATAATAAATCATCTTGTCTATCTGACCCTGAACAGTGTGAATGGGATGACTGCGCTGGTTCTCACGGATCTCAGGATGCCTGTACAAAGAACAGATGTTTATCATATGGAGATAATCACACAATCTGTACAACTGACGCAATGTGTAGATGGAATCCATTATCAGGTCTTCATGGTGAATGTGAGAGAAAGACTTGCACTGAATACGGTGATGAAAGATGTTGTGGCAATCAAGACGGATGCTTCTGGGACATCAGCGTATCACCATCTCAATGTAGTGAAAAGCTGTGCGCTTCTCTAAAGGCCAACAAGAATGCTTGCGACACAGAACCAACGTGTGAATGGGATGCTAGCAACAATAATTGTATTGAAAAAGACTGTTCGGTTCTTGAACGTTGTGACTGCGAAAAGGACATCGACTGCTTCTGGAGAGATGCAAATGGTACCGAGTCCTGCACATGGAAATCATACGGACAGTGCCCTACGATGGATATTGTTTTATTAATTGGTGGCTCATCAATGATGTCACAACCATTCGGTCGTCATCCAAAGGGATTTGATGGACTCTCAGAAGCGTTGAAGAGATGGGCTTCAACAATCCCACTCAACAACGAACCGTCGTCAAAATCTTTAACTAGCAAACCAACGGGTATCAGAGTTGGTGTTGTTCAGTTCTCTGGTGTCAACAAGGTTGGTTCAAACGCTGGTACACCTGAAAAGCGTGTTTCCCCTCTCGGAACAGGAACTGGTGGAAGACTCAGCGGATTGATTTCAGAAATAAAATCCGAATTAGAATGGCAAGAAGATAATTTAATAGGAAAGGGTCTAATGATTCAAAGTGGTATCGCTGCAGCAGAACAAATGTTTAGAGACAACAGTCCTGCTGATGGACGTAAGAAGATTTTAATAATCATCTCAGAAGGTAAGATCCACGACATAGACACAGTCTCGAATACTATTTCTAACCTTCAAGTGTCTGGTGTTGAGATCTTTGGTACAGCAATTAGAAAACAGTCAATCAGTACTGGTATTGATATTGAAGCACAGACATCACTTCGACTACTGGCAACAGCTCCTAAAGACGGTCATGTAACAAATGTTGTGTTAGATGAATTAATTGATAGTTCAAAAGCTCTTGGTGGTCTCTGTGATGTAAACGCTCAATTCGGAAACTTTATTGTCGAAAGCAAAGCTGACACCACCGTTGTTGTTGGAGGTCAACATCTTCCATGTGATCAACACATTCAAACGACAACTTGCAATAATGATCCAGGATGTACTTGGTTTGATACATCACTGTCATGTGTTGAATCCGTCTGTTTACAACACAGCTGTAATGAATTGAACTGCACGTCTGACGTTGCTAATAATTGTTTCTATGATAAATCAACAAACAGATGTTGGAAACAACCACCTGGATGTGATTTAATAACAAACATGACAGACTGTAATAATAAACCAGATTGTCAAGTGTCAAGTGATAGTAACAGTTGCACTGATAAGAGATGTCTTCATAATGATGAAAAGGGTTGTTTATCTGATCCTATTCAATGTGTTTGGGACAACATAGCTAACACATGTGGCGAAAGACCTTGTAGTGCTACAACTCAAACTACCTGTGAAAGTCTCCCTGGTGATATCTGTGTTTGGAATACTCTTCTTCCAGTAAACGGAACAACAGAATCATTTGCGAAGGGAAAACAAATGAAACCATTCAATCAACCAGGACCAGGATATCCTTCTGACTGTACTCCAACGATGTTTAAATCATCACCTTCATGTAGTTCTTACAGCTGTACGATGACTATGACTCATTCTATTATTGCTATAGAGTCTGGTTACTCAAGTAGCACAGATGTATTAAGTTGTGATGGATGTCTTGCATTAGGAATTACAACAGAATGGTCTGTTTCTACTGGAATGTTAACTTTGAGGGGATCTGCTCCTCCAAATACATTCCTTCAGGCGATTAGAGAAGTTACATTTGAGAGTACTTCTGATAATGGATTACCTCGTACAGTAGCGTGGAACTTGGGCGAGGCATTCTATTCAACAAAAACTGGTCATTACTACCAATACTTTACAAAGTCTCAATGTGTTGGTATTGGTGGAGGATGTCGATGGGATGAAGCTAAAGCAGCATGTGAGTCAGACTCTAGAATGATATTCGGTCTAAGAGGATACTTAACAACAATTAGTACTCAACAAGAGAATGATGCTCTCCTTGGAAGACTATCAGGTGAAGGATGGATAGGTGCAACTTCCGCAGCAAACGTTCCAACTGACTCATGGAGATGGGTGACTGGACCTGAAGCTGCTTCATTAGTGGGACCACAACCATGTCAGTACCCAGCTACAATGTCTGGATGTGATGTTACGATTAATGTAGCTGATGGTAACTTAATTGGATTAGATTCAGCAAACGGTTACCCAATAGGTACTGGTATCGGTTCTGCATTCACTTCAGCTGTAGTCTCTGGAACTCCTTCCTTCAGCAATTGGGGAACTGGACAACCAGATGCCAGTCGCACTGCATGCCCTGGTTCATGTGCTGCATGGGGTGAACACTTTGCTCAGTACAGTCTTCCTTCTGGAACTTGGAGAGACCTTCCAGGAGATGCACAAGACATCTCTGGTTTTATTTGTGAATGGGGTGACATTGGTGAGCAATGTGCCAATGCTGATTCTGTAATTGGTTACAAGTTCTTATCAGCTGGTTCCTGCTCTGAGAAGAAATGTGTCTACCCGAGAGAAAACGACTGTAAGAGTGACCCATACTGTATTTGGTCTAACCAAACCTGTATTCCAGATGTATGTCCTGCACATCCAGATGAGGTTGTGTGTGATAGTAATGAAATATGTGAATGGAATCCAGCAGTCTCACCAGCCATATGTGAACAGAAAGAGTGTACTAAACACCTTGATAATTCAACTTGTGCAGCTGACAGTAAGTGTATGGTAGATCTATCAGGAAAAGCTTCAACGATATGTGTTGAGAAAGACTGCAATGAACTTGATAAGTGTAAATGTTTTAACGACATCGAATGCTATTGGCACAAAGATCAATCTGGAACTGCAACATGTGTGAACAGCAACTTTGGAGAGTGTCCAACCCTCGATATTGTTTCAATTATTGACGGCTCTGGTTCAATGTCTCAGTCATTTGGACGTCATCCACATGGATACTACGGATTAGTTTCAATTATAAAAGATTGGATTAAGAACCTTCCTCTTTCTGGTGAAGTAGCTGATATCGGAAGCAGTTCGACACTAACAGAAAGAACTAGAGTCGCTCTAATTCAGTTCAGTGGACATCCTCAATACAACGACCCAGTCACTCACGTATGGAGTGGACCAATCGTTAGCGACGTCGCACAATCACCAACTGGAACTGGAACTGGTGGACGCATCTCAGGAAACATTGCCGAACTAAATGCCGATCTTGTTTGGCACCAGTCAAACTATTTAGGTGCAGGTACTTACATTAGTAACGCACTTATTAATGCGGCAACTGTCTTTAAGAACCAATCACCACAAGATGGACGTGTTAAAGTATTAATTATATTCACTGATGGTGTTATTAGTGACATCAGTAAGACTTCGACACCAACATCACAACTTGAGGGATTGGGTGTTAAGATATTTGGAATTATGATTAGACGTGGTGATCTTCCATCTGCTACAGATATTGAAGCGGAGAAGACTTTAAAGAAAATTGCATCGGAGGACGACCACGTGTACAATCTTCAGATTGATGATATTCCAGATGTGTTATCAAAGGTCTGTGATCCTAATGATCTCTGGGGTAGAGAAATAGCAAGGATTGCATTATCACAATCAGGTGTTCATCTTCCTTGTGGTCACTACAATAACAGAGTTAGTTGTGATATCGATCCAGGATGTATCTGGAGTAATGTTTTATCTATTTGTGCTGACTCTCCATGTATTGCTCACTGTACTGAACAAGAATGTACTCCTGACACTGCCAACCACTGTGAATGGTCAACAGTTGATGATGCTTGTTTTAAATTCAAACCATGTACCTACGCTAGTAAGGCAGACTGTGAACTCGACCTCGACTGTAAGTTCAACGACACTTCTAACGAGTGCATTGAAAACCCTTGCAAACACCCTGATGAGAGCAGCTGTTTAGCTGAACCATCAACAGTCTGTGAATGGAAGCAACTCACCCAAGAGTGTATTGAGAACCCATGTCAGTACTCTGACCAGGGTAGTTGCACAGCAGACAATGAGTGTCTGTGGGATGACGATTGTGTTGGAGAAGAGGTCTGCATTGCCAAGCCATGTCAACACTCTGATCAGAATATCTGTTCAAGTGATCCTTTGTGTGAATGGACGACTTCATGTGTTGCTCGTGAGTGCAGCAACCTCCGTAGTGAACGCTGCTGTGCTGCTGCAGCTGATGATCGTTGTTTCTGGGATGTATCACAAGCACCAGGAGTTTGTAATAAAGATCCATGTTTGACTTATGACTCGACTAACTGTAATGATCAACGTCAGTGTAGATACAATGACGCCACTTCTGTTTGTCAGCCGAAGGACTGCTCGAAGTACGACCGCTGTGGATGTGAGTCTGATGCTGATTGTTTCTGGAATGACATCGCTGGATCAGCTCACTGCACTGCTCAGAGATACGGAAAGTGTCCAACTATGGATATCGTAGTGTTGATTGATGGTGGGGTGTCGATGCAGAAGACTTTCAGTCGTCATCCACACGGTTTCTACGCGTTGACTGATATTATTAGGAATTGGATTATTGGACTACCACTTAACGGTGAATCTGGTTCTGTTGTTAATTCTAAAACACAAACAGAGATGACGAGAGTAGCTTTAATCCAATTCGCTGGAAGTTCCATCTGGGCACCAGTTGACAACAGACAATGGAGAATGACACCGACTAATATCGGAACTGGTGGTAGATTATCAGGAATGAGATCAGAGCTACTCGCTGATTTAGTTGATCACGAGAACAACTTTATGGGTTCTGACGTTTCCTTGCAGCCATCTCCAAAACAGACATACCTACTGGGAGGTCTTAATAAGGCTGCCTCACTATTTAGAACATCACCAGTTAATAGAAAGAAGGTTTTGATCATCATATCTGATAATGAACTTAATGATAAAGATCAATACCAGTCTGTACGTTCTCTACTAGATCAGGTTCAGGCGGAGATCTTTGGAGCAGTAATTAGACCATTCAACGCCAGAGGACCATTAGACAAACTCGCTGAAGAAACTTTAACAAAAGTAACATCAAATATTCAATCTGATCACACAGTAAATGTTCAAATTGACTCTTTGTCATCTGTTCTTAATGAGCTATGCGAACCAAGCTCTAGCTGGGGTAAGTATATCGCAAAGGCACCGTCTGCATCAACTAAACAACCATGTCTAATATACAATGATAAAACTCTTTGCAATAAAGACGGAGGTTGTATTTGGTACGACAGTACTCTAAGCTGTGCAGACTCTCCATGTATGACTCATTGTGGACAGACTAATTGTACTGCTGATGTTACTAATTCGTGTGTTTGGAATGCAACTCTCACAACTTGTGAGAAGGAGAAGTTCTGTGACTACACTGATGCAGTTGATTGCAATGCTGATCCAATTTGTCAATTCGAAAACAATAACTGTGTTACCAGGACCTGTATCCACTCTGAGGAACAAGGATGTCTTGCTGACCAAGATGGTTGTACTTGGAACAATATCGATCAATCTTGTGTTGATAAGAAGTGTAATTTCAATATTCAAATCGAATGTGATTCACACACAAACTGCTCATGGAACTCTACCTCAGCAACATGCATCCTCGACAAGTGTCTTTGGAATACAAAAACTGAGTGCGAGAGAGATATTATTTGTGAATGGAACTCCCAAAGTAACGCCACTGATGCTTGCACTCAAAAACAGTGTACGCAGTTTGAATCCGAGTTGGAGTGTGGTAACCAAGAAGACTGCAAGTGGGACACCACAATATCACCTGGTATCTGTACTGTTCCAGTATGCAGAAGATACAAAGACAATACTATGGCTTGTGATTCAGATGGTCGTTGTATGTGGAGTGATACTAACAATAAATGTGTTGAAAAGGATTGTTCCGAATTTGAAGTTTGCAGATGTCAACAAGATCCGGAATGCTTCTGGGAAAGAACAGCTCCAGCAAGTTGTAAATCAGCTCAGTTTGGTGAATGCCCGACACTTGATATTGTAGTAATGATTGATTCTTCAAATACAATGAGTTCTTCATTCGGAAGACATCCATCTGGTTTTATTGGAATCACTGAAATGATCAAAGATTGGATTTCATCTCTTCCACTGTCTGGTGAGTCTGCTGGAACACCATCGACACCAACTGGTAACGCTAGAGTTGGTATCATTCAATATGGTGGCCTGTCTCAATTCATTCTAACTAGTTCAAAGAAATCACCATCTGGTGTAGGAAGTGAAGGTCGATTATCTGGAACTAAATCGCAACTTGTATCGGACCTCTCATGGCATTCTACTAACCCTGTTGGTGGTGAGACTTACTTATCAACGGCTCTGTCAATGGCTGCAGATATGTTTGACGCTTCCCCTTCAGATGGTAGAAAGAGAATTCTAATTATTCTAAATGATGGTAAGATTCTTGACGCTGACAAACTTTCATCACCGCGCACACGTTTAATTAATAGAAATGTTTACACAATGGGAGTTGTTTTAAGAAGATTCGATACTCAGAGCAATGTTGATATCGACGCTGAGAACGTTCTTTCTAAGTTGACATACTCACCGAAGGCGAAGTCTTCAATTGACGAGTTCATAACAAATATTATTCTTGATGACTTACCTGCAAAACTAAACACGTTATGTGATCCTTCAACTCCATGGGGTAGTCAGATTGTTGACAGAGCAACCCAACAGACTGGTGTTCATAGACCATGTACTAACTACTTAGATAAGGTATTCTGTGGACAAGATGCTGGTTGTGTTTGGAGAGATACCTTAGATGCTTGTATTGATACACCATGTACTCTTCATTGTGATAATCTAAACTGTACTTCTGATATTACCAACAGGTGTGTTTGGGATGACGCTGCTCAGGTTTGTTCGAAGGAACACATCTGCGCACACTCTGACTCCAACACCTGTAACAGTGACCCAGACTGTAAGTTCAACATCACATCAAACCAGTGTGGTGAGAAGCCGTGCAAACACATTGATGAGGGAAGTTGTGTTGCCGACACGACATCCATCTGCGAATGGATGCCACTCACCCAAGAGTGTACTGAGAAGCCTTGTCAGTACTCTGATCAGGGTAGTTGCACAGCAGACAATGAGTGTCTGTGGGATGACGATTGTGTTGGAGAAGAGGTCTGCATTGCCAAGCCATGTCAGCACTCTAATCAGAACAACTGTTCAAGTGATCCTTTGTGTGAATGGACGACTTCATGTGTTGCTCGTGAATGCAGCAACCTCCGTAGTGAACGCTGCTGTGCTGCTGCAGCTGATGATCGTTGTTTCTGGGATGTATCACAAGCACCAGGAGTTTGTAATAAAGATCCATGTTTGACTTATGACTCGACTAACTGTAATGATCAACGTCAGTGTAGATACAATGACGCCACTTCTGTTTGTCAGCCGAAGGACTGCTCGAAGTACGACCGCTGTGGATGTGAGTCTGATGCTGATTGTTTCTGGAATGACATCGCTGGATCAGCTCACTGCACTGCTCAGAGATACGGAAAGTGTCCAACTATGGATATCGTAGTGTTGATTGATGGTGGGGTGTCGATGCAGAAGACTTTCAGTCGTCATCCACACGGTTTCTACGCGTTGACTGATATTATTAGGAATTGGATTATTGGACTACCACTTAACGGTGAATCTGGTTCTGTTGGTATCAACTCTAAAGCACAAACAGAGATGACGAGAGTTGGAATTGTTCAATTCGCTGGAAGTTCTATCTGGGCAACTGGTGATGAACGTCAGTTCAGAGTTCCTTCGACTAATATCGGAACTGGTGGTAGATTCTCAGGAATGAGATCAGAGCTACTCGCTGATTTAGTTGATCACGAGAACAACTTTATGGGAACTGATCCAGTTCTTCAGCCATCCCCAAAACAGACATACTTACACGGAGGTCTTAATAAGGCTGTTAGTCTGTTTAGAACATCACCAGTTGACAGAAAGAAGGTTTTGATCATCATATCTGATAATGTTTTAGACGACAAAGATGAGTACACAACCGTAAAGACAGAACTCTCTCAGACTCAGGCGGAGATCTTTGGAGCAGTTATCAGACCATTCGATGCTCGTGGGCCTACCGACCAAATGGCAGAGCAGACTCTAACAAAAGTAACTTCTGTTCCACAGTCTGACCACATTGTTAATGTTCAAATTGATCGTTTGGCTGAAGTATTAAATGGTATCTGTGATCCAACTACTACTTGGGGATCATTTGTATCTCAAGATTCCAAGTCAACCAGACAACCATGTCCAATATACACTGGTAAAACTCTTTGTAATAAAGACGGAGGTTGTATTTGGTACGACAGTACTCTAAGTTGTGGAGACTCTCCATGTTTGATGCATTGTGGACAGACTAATTGTACTGCTGATTCAATCAACTCATGTCAGTGGAACTCAACTTTAGTAAGTTGTGAGAAAGAGAAGTTCTGTCACTCGACTGATAAAACTACTTGTGAACAAGATGTTCACTGTCAATGGGATGATGCTACTGTCAGCTGTACATCAAAGGTCTGTGACCATTCTAATGAACAGGGTTGTCTCGCTGATCCATCAAACTGTGTTTGGAACAACATCGATCAAGTCTGTGGTGAGAAACAATGCACCTTCGACAGCTCTGCTTCCTGCACCAATCACCCTAACTGTACTTGGAATTCAACATCTGCTTCGTGTTCATTAAAGAAATGTTTATGGACAGAAACTAACATGTGTAAGAAGGATCCATACTGCGAGTGGACCAACAACAAGTGTGTTCAAAAGATCTGTACTGAACACGATGATGAAACAACTTGTAGACAAGATAATAAATGTCATTGGGATACTTCTATAGCTCCGGGTATTTGTGATCAGAAATACTGTAGAAAGATTTGTGGAGATAGCTGCAGTGTTTCCGAAAAGACTTCTTGCGATGCCGATGAGAAATGTGCCATCGCTGATGACAACACTTGCGGAGAGAAGAACTGCAATGAGATGGATGTCTGTAAATGTCACGCTGACCTTTCATGTTTCTGGCTTTCAAAAGAAGCAAGCTGCGTAGATAAAAAGTACGGAGTTTGTCCAACACTTGATTTGGTTGTAGTTATTGACGGTTCAGGAACAATGTCACAATCATTCGGACGTCATCCACAAGGATATGAAGCTTTGATTAGTGGATTGATTTCATGGATTGAACTCCTTCCTTTGAGTGGTGAGGCTGCTGGCACCACCTCCTCCCCAAACACAAGAAAGATGCGTCTCGGATTTATTCAGTTCAGCGGTCTCTACGATCCTGCGACAAAGTTAGTCATCGATGGAAGTAGAAAGACTCCAAGTGGTGTTGGAACAAGTGGTAGATTATCGGGTGATCTTTCTGAACTAAAATCAGACTTAGAATGGCACAACATTAATTACATGGCTAAGGGTACATACCTTGCTAGTGCTCTTGGTTCTGCTGTTGATATGTTTAGGAATTCACCTCTTGATGGAAGAAGACGAGCAGTTGTTATCATCAGTGATGGTAAGATTCAAGATGTTGATTCATTAGATCAAAAGAGAAAGTCTTTGGATACTGTTGGAGCTGAAATCTTTGGAATCGTCGTCAGAAGGTTTGCTTCTCAAACAAACGAAGACCGCGCTGCTGAAGCGACTCTCAAGCCGATTACTTCACTTCCACAAGATTCACATTTCACAAACTTAGATATGGATGACTTGGTTAGTGAGAATGGACCTCTAACAAAGTTATGTGATCCAACATCTGAATGGGGGAAACACATGGCTATTCAATCAATTGGAGGAGTTCAACAGCCATGTGAACTATACGATGGTAAGTCATTATGTGTTCAAGACGCTGGTTGTAATTGGGCAGATACTACACTGTCATGTACTGATTCTCTTTGTCTTGCATACTGCAGTGAACAAGATTGTATTACTGATGTCGACAACAGATGTGTTTGGAATTCTACTGAACAGACTTGTTACAAAGAAAAGATCTGCCACGAAGTCAACCAACAGTTGTGTGAATCTTCATTAGATGAATGTGTTTGGGATGATTCTTTATCCCCTCCATGTCAAGAAAGACTTTGTCATCACACTGATGAAACAGGTTGCTTAAGCGACGTAGTTGAATGCGTTTGGTCAGCAACCGCAAACAACTGCTCTAAGAAACCATGTACCACAGACATTCAATCAGAATGTATTGATAATTGTGAGTGGAACACTACTTCATCAACGTGTGTGGAAAAGAAATGTTTCTACACATTAGAACAAGACTGCAAGTCAGATGTTCTTTGCTTCTGGGATCCAATAGCTGATTCATGTAATCCAAGACCTTGTACTGAGTATAATGATGAGAAGGAATGTAATCATCAATTAGAATGCCACTGGGATGTTACAACTCCTCCAGGAACCTGTCAACAACCATACTGTACGAAGTTTAATGAAAGTAAATGTAATGCAGAGCCAGGATGTGTTTACAAAACAGATCTTGTAGCTCCAGGTGGAAGTATTCAACAAACACTTTGTGTTGAGAAGACATGCCGTGATATTCCAACATCATGTGAATGTCAAAGAGATCCACAATGCTATTGGGCTATTCATAGTGGTGTTGGTGTTTGTGAAGATCAAATCTTTGGTCAATGTCCAACTCTGGATATGGTTCTTGTCGTCGATGGTTCCGGTTCGATGACTCAAACATTCGGACGTCATCCACATGGATTCTACGCTCTGATGGAAATGTTAAAGAATTGGGTTAAGACCCTCCCTCTGTCTGGAGAAGCAGCCATTGTCGGAAGCAAATCCTCCTTAACAGGAGCAGTCAGAATTGGAATTATCCAATTTAGTGGTAACCCAGTTTTGATATCTCCTACCACAGGAGGTGTTATTTTATCATCGCAGAGAGTTCCAATCGGTGTTGGAAGTAGTGGTCGCCTGACAGGTTTACTGTCGGAGGTTGAAGCTGACATGGAATGGCAAGAAAATAACTTCATGGCAGGGTCGACATACATCGAGGAATCCTTATTAGTGTCACTCGACTTCTTTAGTAACTCTCCTCTTGATGGTAGAAAGAAGGTTATGATTATTCTCACTGACGGAGCTATTAAAGACTCTAAGAGACTGACTGCTGTCAGATCAAAGCTTGATCAAGCTCAAGTCATTGTCTTTGGAGCTGTCCTTCGTAGATTCCCAGCACCAACACCGGTTGATGCTGCTGCTGAGGTTGCTTTAAAACCGATTGTATCAGAACCACAAGATGGTCATTTTATTAATCTTCTTATTGATGACTTGCCAGCTGATGTTCTAAACACTTTCTGTGATTCAAATGGAAAGTGGGGACAATATGTTATCGACATAGGTTTGGTAACACCTCGTCAGCCTTGTCCTCTATACTCATCAAAACAAGGGTGTAATAAAGACAAGGGATGCACATGGCATGACAGCACTTTATCATGTGGTAACACTCAATGCTTTGATCACTGTGATCAGAAGTCATGTGCAGCAGAGACTGTTGAAGAATGTGTTTGGGATTATAAATTACAAGTCTGCTTTAGAAGACCAGTCTGTGATTACACTACTCAAAATGATTGTATTGCTGATACAACTTGTCAATGGAAGAACAACAACACTTGTATTGAGATTCCTTGTCAACACGATTCTGAAGATGGTTGTCTTGCTGATCCAGCTGGCTGTACCTACGACACAGCAAAGAGAACTTGTGAATATAATCCTTGTAAGAACACTGAAAAGGTTGAATGTGAAACTCTGTCACCACTCTGCTTGTGGGATACAACTGCTGATGTTTGTAAGAGACAAGTCTGTGATGTCTGCGGCAATGATCAAAGTTGTTGTTTAGATGAAGCAATCTTCTGTGATTGGGTACCTGACAACGGAGGTAGCTGTCAGATGAAGCTGTGTGTTGATCTACCAACAGAGAACCTGTGCGCTGCTAACACTTCATGTGAATGGCTTGGATCTGTATCACCAGGTAGATGTGTTGAGAGATATTGTAATAGATATGTATCTGAAGTAGAGTGTGATATTGATTCTGGATGTAACTGGGCCTGGGGATACTGCAATGAAGCTACCTGTTCAAAGCATGAACACGGTAAAACTCCTCACTGTGATTGTAATGCTGACGTTAGCTGCTTCTGGAACAACGGAAGTTGTGTTGATCAGAATTACGGAGCCTGTCCAACTCTTGATATCGTTGTACTGTTTGATGGATCTCAGTCGATGGGTTCTCAGTTTGGAAACCATCCAAACGGATACTTCGCAGTAATTGAAATGCTAACTGAGTGGGTGACATTCCTTCTTCCAACTGCTGGAATAAGAGGACGTTATGGAGCACCTCCAAAGTACCCAACTGGATTAGCAAGAGTTGGTTTTATTCAGTTTAGTGGACTCACTACGAAGTTTGTAAAACCATTCTCTGAGTCTGCAATCTTAGCAGATGTTAAGATGAGAGGAGGACTGTCTGGCTATATTCCTGACATCACACCTGCACTGATGTGGCAAGAACAGAATTTCGCTGGAGGAGACACTTACATTGCTGAGTCTCTTGTTAAAGCTTCTGCTATTCTAAGAGCGAATGTACCTTCGGCATCAGATGGTCGTAAGAGAATGGTGATAATCATCTCTGATGGAAAGGTTGATGATGAACCTGCTTACTTATCTGATGGAATCTCAAGTATTAGATCAACAGGTGCTTACATATTGGGTATTGTAATTAGAAAGCTTCAGCTTCACACTAAGGTCGACCTAGACGCCGAAGCATCTCTCGCATCCATTGCTGACCATGTCGTTAACCACAAATTAGATGAAGTTAAAGACGCAGTGTTTACTAAATTGTGTAGTCCTGAGACAGTGTGGGGTCGTAGTTTAGTAACAATTGATTACACAAGTCACATTCCTTGTGGATTCCATTCAGTAGTGGACTCTTGTAATAAAGACGTTGGATGTATTTGGGATGATACCCTTCTAGTTTGTGTTGATAGTCCTTGCTTAAAGATTTGTTCTGAAACAGACTGTCGTGACGCTGTTTCTGATATGTGTCAATGGGATGGAACAGATCACACCTGTAGTAAGGTAAGTGTTTGTGGTCATGAACAAGCTGCTTGTGGTGATGATCCATCATGTCAGTGGGATGAGACTACTGATACTTGTCAGGTACTTCCATGTGACCATCACACAGAGAGTGCTTGCAATAAAGATCAACACGACTGTGAATGGGATTCTAACAAAGACCATTGCTCAAAGAAGAAATGTACTCATCCAACATCATCAGAATGTGTTGCTGACTCAAAGTGTGAATGGGATCAAAGTCTAACTATCTGCACACTAAAGAGATGTACTTACGACTCAGCTCTTACTTGTAAAGAAGACATCAAGTGTGAATGGTCTAATGACAAGTGTCAACAGAAGATGTGTGTTGAACATATTGATGAGATCCTTTGTGGTGAAGATCCTTCATGTGAATGGGATATCACAACCTCACCAGCATTCTGTAGTCAAACATTGTGCTCAAGATGGAACAATCAAACAGACTGTGCGATCGATGCTGGATGTACTTGGGGAGGTGCATCAGCTAACCCATCAGTAGCTGAAGTTTGTGTTAAGAAGAATTGTGATGTTTATTCACACGATTCTTGTTTATGTAGATCTGATCCTCACTGTTTCTGGTCTGAGGAAGCTAAAGAGTGTGTGGGTTCACAATTTGGTGCCTGTTCTGGAATGGATATCGTTGTTGGATTTAGTGGTCAGAAAGTTATGGATGAATCATTTGGTAGATACCCTCATGGATTTACAGGCCTAATGGATATTCTAGCTGAGTGGTCAAAGACACTTCCTCTAAACAAGGACAGTCACACTGTTTCATTAGCTGACGCGCTAACAACTGGAATGAGAGTTTCTCTAATTCAGTTTGCGCAATCTCCTCTGACTGGTTTTGAAACAACCTCAACTTCAGCACTCGGAACAGGAGGTCAACTAACCGGAAAGATCTCTGAGCTACTAACTGATCTATCGTTCTTTAAAACCAATCAGTTGTCAGCTCACACGAATATCATTTCACCTTCACTTCAATTAATTCTAAACATGTTTAAGAGGTCTCCAGTTAGCCGTAAGAAAATGTTAGTTCTATTCTCTGGTGGTAACGTTGAAGACGCTGATAGAATAGCAGCGATTAGACAAGCTCTTGATACTCTTAATGTTCAAGTGTTTACTATTTATTTAAGGAAGGCAGCTATGAAAACACAACTTGACTCTGATTCAGAATTATCTGTCAGTGGTTTGGCTTCTGCAAGTATTCAAGATCACTTTGTAAGTAAACAGCTTGAGGATATTTCTGAACTACTTGAGGGAATGTGTTCTCCATCATTTGACTGGGGTAGAGCTGTGTTACAGTTTACTGAAAAGGTCTCTGCTGATCCAAATGTTAAAACCAGAACCTGTTCATACTACTTATCACCAAGACAATGTGAATCAGATCCAGCTTGTACTTGGGGTGAATCAGTCTTAAGTTGTATTCAGTCAACTTGTTTACTTCATGAGTGTGATGCTGATGAGTGCAATGCTGATACTGCTCACAAGTGTAAATATGATGTTGCCAGCAAGGCTTGCTTTAAAGAACCTCCATGTCCAGCTGACACAAAGTCTACTTGTTCTCTACTACCATCATGTGTATGGGAGAACAACTTGTGTTTGAAGAAGGAATGTCTACACACAACTGAAGGAAGTTGTCTATATGACATTGCTGGTTGTGAATGGTCATCAGTAAACAAGACATGTTCTGTAAAGTTGTGTAGATACTCAACAGAAACCACTTGTAAGAATGATGATGAATGCATGTGGGTACAGAGTACTGCATCGTCTTGTGAAGCAAAACACTGCAGCAAAACAACACCTCAAGAGTGTGCTGCTGACACTAGATGTGAATGGAAATCTGGTACTTGTGACTACAAGAAGTGTAGAAACCATCTTGATGAAATCCTCTGTGATAAGGATGACTCATGTCAGTGGGATACTACTAACTCACCACCAGTATGTGGACTGAAGTACTGTTTGAGGTACAATGATGAAGGCGAGTGCTCAGCTGATCCTGAGTTCGCATGCTCCTGGGACAGCACCAACAATAAGTGTATTGATAAGAATTGTGACAAGTACAAGACTGAACCATGCAAGTGTAACTCAGAGCACGCTTGCTTCTGGGACGATGCAGAAAAGGAATGTCTCTCAGCGAAGTACGGAGGATGTCCAACAATGGATATTATTATCCTCATCGATGGTTCTGATTACATGGCTGCTCCATTCGGACGTCATCCTGACGGATTCTACGGAGTTCTGGAGACAATTAGAGATTGGCAACAAACACTTTCTTTAGGAACAGTAAGACTTGCTCTTATTCAATACGCTGGTCCAAAGGAAGAGCAATTAACAAAACCTGGAACTGGTACTGGTGGTAAATTATCAAACAGTAGCTCTGAGATAACAGCAGACATTGATTGGCATGAGGGCCATAGAATATCTGGTTCAAAAGACCTTTACATGGCTGGTGGTCTTGAACTTGCTGGTCGTCTATTCTCTTCCCAATCTCAACCAGGAAGGAAAAAGGTTCTACTTATGATCACATCATCCAGGATCTCTGATATTGGAACTGACTTATTCGAAGCTGAGAAGAAACTTCATGCTGAAGGTGTTAAGATGTTTGGTGTTGTTCTTCGATCCTCTCCATCATACCTGAGAAAAGATCAAGAGGCTGCAGCATCATTAAAGCTCATGACTTACGATGAGAGTTACATTTTAAATATCGAACTTGACGACTTGAAAACAAAAGTACTCCAGGGAGTATGTGATGCTCACAGTCAGTTTGGTTATATTATAACATCGACTACTAAAGCTAAAGCAGAGAATCCTTGTCACACATACACTTCTAAATTCTATTGCAATGTTGACATCGCCTGTAGATGGAATGATGAACTTCAGCAGTGTGGTGACTCTGCTTGTCTTGTTCACTGTTCTGAAAACTCATGTGAGTCAGACTTCTCAAACCTCTGTCAGTGGGATGGTTCAAGAGGACTTTGTTACAAACAACGTCTCTGTAATCACGAATCATTATTAACTTGTGAATCTGACCCTGGATGTGAATGGAAGAAGGAAGCCAACGCAACATCTGTCTGCGTTGATAAGGAATGCCAATACTCAACACAAGACGGATGTAAGAGTGGTAAGGAAGGATGCACATGGCTCGGTAACACCGAAACATGTGTACCTCGGCCATGTAGATACGTCTCTAAGAAGGCTTGTAACGTACCAACATCAGGTTGTATGTGGGACAGTAAGTTAGAAGCTGGTGAAGAACCATGGGCTGCTTGTATTGAGAAGCCTTGTCTATCAGTTACTATCTTCTCGGATTGTATTGATGACTCAAGATGTCAATTCAAACCTTCAAGTACTCCACAATGTCAAATGAAGAGATGTGTTGCTCACCCAGATGAAGCAGAGTGTAATCATGATGAAGACTGTCACTGGGACACTAACGGATCACCAACTGCTTGCATGTTAAGAAGATGTCCAGCACATCTAGACGATCAGGCAGGATGTGTTGGTGACTCAGAATGTTTATGGGTTAATGGAAAGTGTGTTGACAAGGTCTGTAAATTTCTTGATAGATGTGCATGTGCTCATGAACCAGCATGCTTCTGGGATACCAGAAATGCAGGAGCAGCTGTTGTAATCCCTGGTACTGGTGCTGACTCTGATGGAAGGTGTATTGTTAATAAGTTTGGAGGATGTCCAGAAATGGATGTCGTCGTGTTGTTAGACGGATCAGGTTCCATGTCACTTGGATTTGGACAACACCCTCACGGATACTACGCCATGCTTGAAGCTCTTCGTGACTGGATTCGTTTAATTCCATTAACTGGAGAACCAGGTACTGTTCAAGGTAAAGATTCAAAGGCTCCAAATGGAGGAATCAGAGTAGGAATGATTCAATTCTCAAAGGAAGGTGAAGCCATCAAAACTCCGGCAAACATCGGAACTGGAGGACGTCTTTCAGGAAGCATCAAAGAGCTACTCGTTGACCTCGACTACCATGAGGATAACTTTATGCATTCATCAACTTATATTTCAAAAGCATTGGAATGGGCTGACAACATGTTTGGAAGCTCTCCAGCAACTCGTAAGAAGATATTGTTAATCCTAACTGATGGTAAGATATACGACGCTGGTACTCTCGGTAAAACAAAAGGACTCTTAGCCAGCAGAGATGTCACCATCTTTGGAGTTGTTCTCAGAAGATATGGTACTCACACGACTATTGATAAGAATGCAGAAGTAACAATTAAAACAATTGTTACTGATCCTGTTGATGATCATTACATGAACCTTCCAATGGATGAATTCTCTGATGTACTTTCTGGAATATGTGATCCAACTACTATGTTTGGAGCTCAGGTTCTTGCTCAACAGTCATACGAACTTCCATGTCAATTCTACACTGAATCAAGATTATGTCTTGGTAATAGTATGTGCATGTGGAATGCTCAAAACTTACATTGTGAAGACTCAGATTGTCACAAGCAATGCGATTCTAACTCTTGCACATCAACATCAGGAGTGACATGTGTTTGGGAGATAACTGGTTCTTACTGTAGACGTGTTTTACAATGTGAAGCATCTGATAAGACAACATGTGAATCAAAACAATGTTACTGGTATGACGAACAAGAGCTATGCTCAACTCCACCTTGTATCAACGCTGATACTGAAGACGCTTGTCGTGCTGATCCATTTGGATGTGAATGGGACGATACTATCGATGTGTGTAAGACATTCCCATGTAACCATCCTGTTCTTGAAGAATGTAGAGCTGATGTTCACTGTGTTTGGGACACTACCGGAAAGATGTGTCTACACAAACCATGTGACTTTGGTGATGAATCCTCGTGTAATAAACACGACAGTACTTGTCAGTGGGCTTCTGGATCTTGTCAAATGAAGATATGTGTTGAACACATTGATGAGAAGTCATGTATTGATGATAATAATTGTGAATGGTTTACTAATCACGCTCCTGGTTCATGTGGTCAGAAAGTCTGCCACACTTACGGAGCTGAAACTGACTGTTCATCTGTTTCAAGTGTAGCTGCTGGATGTGCTTGGGAACAGACATCAGGTAAGTGTGAATACTCTGTTGAGATTTGTAAATTACGAACAACAAAATGTGATTGTAAATCAACAATTGGATGTACTTGGGATTCAGACAACACAAACTCAGGTAAAGATCAATGCTTCCCATCAATTTATAGTAACTGTGAACCTCTTGATGTGATCCTCTTATTGGACGGATCTTCTGATATGAGTCAACCATTTGGACGTCATCCAAGTGGATACATAGGTCTTGTTGAACAGCTAACTGAATGGGTCCAGACTCTTCCACTAACTGGTGAGGAGGCTGGTATTCCAAAGTCTGTCGCTGTTGGAAGAGGTATGCGTGTTGGTGTCGTTCAATACAACGTTAGAACAAGTGCTAAGAAAGTACCACAATCATACACTGGAAGTACTCAAGGAAGACTCAGTGGAAATAGAGACGAGTTGAAGAAAGACTTTGAATGGCATGCTGAGAATCAGATTTCAGATCTACCGAGCTTACAATCATACGAAAAAGATGATCATTTCTTACTTCACGCCATGGATATGGCAGCTAAGATGTTTGAAGCATCACCTGTAGAACGTAAGAAGGTAATGTTAATATTCAGCGCTGGTCGTATTAATGACAAAGACTACTTAGAACCAGCTAAGCTAATCCTCGACACGTTAAACGTTCAAACCTTTGCCGTCTCTCTCCGTCGTCACGATGCAATGATTCAGGCAGATGAACTCGTTAAAGATGACCTTCACGCTATTGTAACATCTCCAAAGGACGGACATGTTCAGTCCATTTACTTCGATGATTTGAGTTCTAAAGTTCTAACTCAAGTTTGTAATGAAAACACTCTATTTGGATACTTCTTTGTTAAACACGGACAGTCTATTCACAAATTGTGTAGTACTTGGCCTACAGAAGAAACCTGTTTGATTGATTCAACATGTAATTGGGATAAAACATCAGCTGCGTGTGTACCAAGTGTTTGTCCAACTTTATGTGATAAGGCTGCTTGTGATACCAACACAGAGTGTAGTTACTATGATGAAGACTCAATGTGTAGAAGAGGAGTGTGTCACTATGACAATAGTCAATCATGTGGACAAGATACTCTCTGTTGGTGGGATGCTATAGTTGGAGATTGTAAACCATCAGTTGGATGTCATCAACACAAATACGACTACGACTGTGACAGAGATTCTACTTGCAAATGGAGTGAAATATCACAAAAATGTAACGACAAACGCCGATGCGTAATCCACTCAACAACACACGAATGCCGTAATGACACCGCTTGTGCCTGGAACACAGCAGCAGGTGGCTGCCAAGATCGAACTGGCTGTGCCATTCACCTTGATGAATCATTCTGTTTTAGTGATGATAAATGTATGTGGTTATCAATTGAAGGAGTAGGTGCCTGTATTATAAAGAACTGCGCAGGTTACAATGATCAACAAAAGTGTGATGACGAATCCGTATGTAAATGGCAGACTAACGGAGATGTTGGATGTGCTAACGCTCAAGGATGTATACTTCACATGGGTGACAGTTCACCAGAAGCTGGATGTGAGAGTGATAGAATGTGTATTTGGGATAATCTACGACAGAACTGTTTAGACAACAATGGATGTCAGAGATTCAATGGAAGAGTTGAATGTATTGTTGACTCTGAATGTGTTTGGGTTGATGATGATGACGTTTGTGTATCAAAGGGATGCCCAGCCTACAGAGATCACACTACTTGCGTCACAGCACCTGAAGGAAACTGCGCTTGGTTTGATCTCTTTGGAGGAACATGCGACGTCACCTGCACTATCTATGCTAATGAAACGTCATGCTCTAACGAACATCGTTGTCAATGGAAGAATGACCAGTGTGTTGGAAGCAATAAATGTACATTCCTTGAGGTACAAGACTGTATGTACACAAGGGATTGTGATTGGTATGTTCCTATTGAGTTGATAATTATTACTTTTAAATTATACGATACTATCAAAGTAACAACAACAAACAGGGACTCAAAGAACCAAACTTGCGACATAGTTAAATGTAACGCCCATGCGCAACAATCTACCTGTGATGACTTCAGTAAGTGCAGTTGGACATCAAGTGGCT
Source organism: Flectonema sp. DT1601 (assembly GCA_964019425.1). NCBI lineage: Eukaryota > Euglenozoa > Diplonemea > Diplonemida > Diplonemidae > Flectonema > Flectonema sp. DT1601. Next base: position 422,234 of record OZ025838.1, read on the forward strand.
GCATTGAAGTCTCACAGTGTACATTCTACACAAGTGATATTAATGTATGTTTTTATTATAGTAAGTCACTGTGTGAATATGTTTAAAGGAATACCAAAATAAAATAAAAACCAACAGCGTTGCCTCTCTGACTCGGGATGTCTTTGGAAGGACGATGCTTGTGTTGAGAGGTACGACCCATGTAGTGGTTTAGATAAACCAGATTGTTACCTTCATGATGAGTGTCTTTGGGATAAGGATTCAGGAAGCTGCAAGCAGACCTGTGAGTCGCATTGCAGTTCTGAGGGAGGAACTTGTAATGGAGATTGTTGTGTTTGTAAAGAAGGTTTCTATGGGAGAGATTGCAACATGTGTATGTTCGACAGAGATGCTGATGGAAGTTGTAATGTCTGCTCTGCAGAGTTCTGCGGTGCGAACGGAAAGTGTGACAGCGATACCAACGAGTGCGTTTGCAACAACGGATGGGGAGGACCATCTTGCAGCGAACACCTCTGCAGCACTGAAGATTCTGACTTCATTTGGTACACAACATTCCCTTTGAGGCCGTTTAGAGGAGAAAGATTCACATTCGTTATTCATGGTTGTTGGGAACAATCACCAACATCAACAGGAAGGAATATCTCAATAGTACCTGCTGACCAGGACTGTGATCAACTAGTTGATTCTCAATGTGGTATGTGTTTATATTTTATTTATAATATTCTGACTGACTCTTACTTTTAAAAAAACTAAAACAGACTTCCGTAAGCCAATGACTGCTACTGATGTATTGAGTCTTGGAGATGGAGGCTGCAACAATGGAAGAGTTCAATTGGCAACATTAGAACCCCGTAGTGGAATGGAATTATTGATTAACGTTACTGCTAACTCATATGATCAAAGAGATCAAGAATTTAAGATTTGTTGGAAATCTCGTAATGGTAAATGGAGAGAGCTTGAGACTCACAACAAGAATGGCACAGCAACACCTGTAACAATTGTTCAAGGCTCAGCCACTGAGGATACTGGTTCTCGTGCAGCCCCACTGCTATTGGGATCTGGTGAATGTTGTGAAGGACTTCGTCTTGGAGAAATATGCTTACCAGGAGGCTTAATAATATTCTTGTGGATCATTATTCTTCTTACCTTACTCGGAATGTTTCTTCTGCTAAGACGCAACAGAAATGAGAATGACGCGATACTGGCTGAACGTCGTAAACGTGTTTATGAAGGTTTCGATGTCGAGAATGATGCCATCACTGGATTGTTAACTCCTGATAATCGCAACCTTTAAAAACTTCTAATTAAGATTAATTCCACACATTAGTTAGTTTATATTATATTATTCTTTACCTTTTTCTTTTTTTTTTTTTTTTTTTTTACTTCTTTTTTTTTTTCGTTTTAGTTGTTGTTTCTTTAAGAAATAACAGCACCTCTAGCGAAGAAAAAAAAAAAATAAATAAAAAAATAAAAATAAACATATACTACCATTGTTTGAATGCTTGACGGATTATTCACCTTCCCTCCCACTCTTGTCCCGCATTCATGTTACGGTGAGTTATTGCAGCGAGTCATTCACTTTGAAATTCTTCTGTGCTCACTTGCAAGGTGAGATGTTTTTCTACGTTGTTTTGTAAATTTTCATTCTCATTTTTCTCGATGTTATTACTTTGCAAATGTGCCCTGCATTCATGGTATTTAGCGCATTTTTTTTTTTTAAATTTTTTTTCCCTTCTGTTTGTCTTGCCAATGGGTTGAAGTCTGTTTGCAGACATTTCCCACTCTTTTTTTTTATTTTTTTTAAAACCCTAGGAAGACCAGAAGATATCAAGTTGAGGCTTATACTTTGCGATATCACCACCTCCTTCTGTAACAAAAAGGGAGCGAAAGAAAAACTAACAACTTATGAGCCGAAGTGGTTCTGACTTGCGATTCGACAACAAAAAAAAAAAATCTGTTTTTGCTTTGTATTGGTATTGGTCCGTCTACTATATTTTTCTTGGAAGGCTTTATTTTACTTATTAAAAAGGGCCAAGGAAATTAAAAAAAAAAATAAAAAACTCCGAATTGAAATTTCATTTTCTATCCCCCAAGGAACACATAAAAAGGGTCACCCTGGATTTATTTTAAACCTGTTTTTTCGAAGCGAGCTTACAGGAGTATATTTTTTTTTTTTTTTTTTTTTTTTTTTTTACTATATTTTCTTTATTTAATTAATAAATAAATAAATAAATAAATAATTTTTAAAAAAAAAATTGCTATCAGATTAGAAAGGTTCCCGCAAACCCAACTGAAGCTTTTAGCCTGACAAGTACACTGGAACCGTTCTTTCTTTGTTTGCACAATTAGTTTTGTTCAAAGGCACGGAAACATGGACATTTCACCTTGTCAGTGGTTCTCCTTCACTCCCTTCTCAGGATTCTGCTGTTGCTTTTTTTTTTTTTTTTAAAAACTTTAATACTAATAATTGTCTTCGTTGATGCTTATCGTTGATTAGTAAGTAACGATAGGTCGGTATTGTTATTTTCTTTATATTATTCGTTTATTATTATTTTTCTTTATTATTATTGTTCAGTATTTATTTGCGAAGATTGTTATTCCTTTGTTAAAAGTCCCTACTCGGAGGGGACCGTAGACAAGGAAATATAAAAAAAAAAATAAAAAGGAAAACAAATTTTTACTTTGATAGAAATTTCTTATTCATGTACAGTGACAATACCCGGTAACATTTTTAACAGTAAGATCTGTTACGCTCCCTGTCCCCATCCCTCCAGCTCCTCTTCCCTCTTCCTCCTTATCCCCCGAGCATCCCAGCTTGCCCCTAAAACCAAATGTGGTCCTCCAACCCATCTACGTGTACGTTTCGAAAAGGAAAAAAAAGAGAAAAAAAATAAAATAAAATAAAAAAATCATTTTATGCGAGCCCAGCTGAAAAGTAGCCGGAAGAAAAAAAAAGGAAATAAAAAGAGAAAAAAAAAGGAAAAAAAAAAAAGAACAAAAAAAAAAAAAATAGACACAATCATCATAACTGGCTATAGTCTGCAAGACAAGACTGTAAAACTGATAAAACATTATCGGTTCCAAGGGTTTGACCCTGTCTTACAGCCTGCCGTATCGCTCCCTTACAGGCAATGTTGTAAAAACAATGCTGCCTTTTCTTTCTTCATGTATTACCGCATGGTATTTTTATGTGAAATTAGTTAAGCCTTGTGATCAGGGAACTCTGAGGCTGAATTGGATTGGCGTCGGAATTTTTTTTTTCTTTTTTTTTTTTTTTCCCCTCTCTTTATCTATTTTTTTTTTTTTAAACAATTCTGACAAAGGCTCTGCAAAACTATCAGAAACTAATCTGAGATGCTAAGAAAAAAAAAAAAAAAAAAAAAAAAAAAAAAGTTCCGTCAAAAATTATTGTTGTCATCATCGTTCTTCTTCTTTTCAATTTTTGTCAAAAATGATGCACTAAGCTTTTATTGAGGCTGTGTATGTCTCTCTTTTCCATCTTTTATTTACCTTTTAGATGTGTTGCAGAATTCTACGCGTCTATACCGATTTACAGAACAGAAGTTGATCCTGTTTCTTAAGAACAAATCGTGAGAGATAAGGTCAATATTTTCTCTTCATTTTATTTTATTTTATTTCCTTTTTGTCTTTTCATTTTATTATGTTCGTGCACGTTGACAGACAGGTAAAGACAATACTTCAATGAAAAACTTACGTGCATATTGCTCGCTCGCATTCTTGCGAGATGATAAAGCAATGTTAGTAGCGCCCAGTGGGGTTATTATTAATTACTCAATCGAAACAGGCTAACCCGCACAAGCGGCTTTGTGTGTGTCTTTTGCTCTGGTTTTTGCCTTTATAAATCTTTCTTTGAGCCGAAAAAAAACTGCGAATTTGTATCTTTTTAAAAAAGAGAAAAAAAAACATGTCAAAAAAATCAAAATTAAAAAAAAGAATTCTTTTTATTGTCTATTCTGGTATTTCATCATTGCTCACATACTTCTTTGAGCATTGCAGTTTTTCTTAGGGTCCCCTCCATCCTCCTCGTTCTGTTCCTGTTTTCTACAAAAGGGACAGAAAAAAAAAAAAAAAAAAAATCAACCTTCATTGCCCGTGAGGAGCTTTTGTTTTGTGTGTGTGGTCTGTCGCTGTAAAGGCTTTGTGGCTGTGAAGTGATGTACAACTTCAGCCATGGACAAGTGACTTATACCTAATAAAAGCACAAAGATCTGACGAAACCTTTTTCTGTTAGTTAGAAAAAAACGCTGCCTTTTATTGGCTTTTTTGCACCTAATTTCATAAAAATGATCGAGATGGTCGCTTGATTATATTTTGTTGTTGGATTCAGATAGCTTTTTAGCAGCGTTCTTCTCTTCTTTTATCAGGTGCCATTGAAACTTTTAAGCATTATTGAAAAAAGAAAAAAAAAAAACGTGAGTCAGATGCGTTTTTTTTAATTTTTTTTTTTTTTTTGTTATTGTTTTATTAGTTTTTCAGTGGACGGTTTCGGGGTATTGGAGGAAAAGGCAAAAAAAAAAAAAAAAAAATCTTGAAAACCACAAATCTGCGAAAATACCCCCATATTAGTAAGTTTAATAGCTAAAAAAAAAAAGTATTTATTCGTCCCTTCCGTTCTTCTCAAATCCCATTATTCGTTGCTCAAAAAACTTTTTCTTTTTTCATGTATTCTAAGGGTTCATAATAAACTTGTTATTTTCCCTGATACTGAAATTAGTTTTTTTTTTTTTTTACCCCCCTCACTTAGTTGCTCTTACTGTTTTTTTCTTGCTTACTTATCTTCAATTCACTAAAGGACCTCAATTTCTAATCGTACTGGAGGGGGCTATATTGATCGCTACTTCGGTTTTTAGGTTGAGAGGAGAAGTACAAAAAAGTGAGGCTTTTAAGAATCTTTTATTTTATTCCTTTTTTTTTTTTTTTTTTTTTTCTTCTCGAAGACATGTTTGCGTGAAAGAGAATTTTTGGTAAGCGTAACGTTAACGATGTTACTCCTGTGAGATTGTTTTCAGGTTACAAACCAAAAAAAAAAAAAAAATATATATATATAAAAAAAATAAAACGGTCAGAATTATCGGTGAATTTGCCGATTCTTTCAGTCATTAAAAGATGAATTGTGATTTTCCTTCCCTCGATTTTCCTCAATTCGCGCAACAATGACATCGCCTATTCACATATTTTGTATTCTCATTGCGTTAACATTTTTCCTCTTCTTTTGTTTGTTTGTTTTATCGGTCGGTAAGGTTTCATAACGTAAGTGACGTTGTCTTCCCTCCGTTGACCAAAAGCTGCGAGTGTTCAGCAGCGATGGTTTGAAAGTCGTTCGGAATCCATCTGGACGCTGATTATGAATCGGCTGTAGCCTGCGTAGTGTTCCTAATGTATCAAGCAAAAAAAAAAAAAAAAAGGAAAAGGAAAAGGAAAAAAAAAAAAAAAAAAAAAAGCATCATTTGCATTCAATCAACAAGCCTTAACCTTAATTACGCGACATCCTTCGAATCCAAAACAATGGGATGAGTGATTGTTAATTTGTTCAAGCAACGAACAACTTCCCCTTCTCCCCAGCTAAGGAAAATTAAATTTAACGACCCCACTTCTTCTTTTCGTATTAAGAAATCGACGAACATGGTGGTGCGTGTATTTTGTTATGTTGGCAATTTTATCAAAACTTCTCCTTCTTCCTTTTCTTTTGTTCTTCTTCGTGCATTTATCAAAGGGAGGGGGTTTCTTTTTTGCCTCTCCCGCTGTGTCTCTTTTTCTGTGAGAAAAGGTACTCTCGCATTATGAGGGTCCCTGGCTCCTACTAATGCATGAATATGCTAAGCTGTAGATTCTTTCCTTCTGAAGGCTGATTTAGTTAGTTTTGATAGTTAACGTTCCTGTCTTTATGTACCAATTATCTGGTGGTTAGGAGATGATTGCGACAAATAAAAAAAATAAAAAAAAAAAAAGAAAAGGAAAAGATAAGGACAGTGAACGAACTACTTACTAGCTAATTGTTATTTTTTCTTCTCTTTTTTTTTTTTTTTTGTACTCTTTTCGTTGACGTAAGAAGAAGGGGACATCCTTATACTTGCGCAGTGAAAGAATAATAATAATAAAAAAACAACAACAACAACAATCAATATTTGTGTTATTGTTACTGATAGGTTAGTGACTTTATTTTCTTCTCGTTGGGTCTCCTGCTGGGAACTGTGGCCTTATGCGATGTATTTTCTTTCTCTCATTCCGTTTCTGTTGCTCTGGAGTTACAATTACAGTTAAGCTATTACCTTTAAAATAGGGGCACTCAGCTTGATTTTTCCTCCCCCCAGTCGGAATAATCGAGTGAGACATACTGTACTCTTGGGGTTTTTTTTTTTGTTTTTTAAGTTTTTTGATTTTAAACTTTTTTTTTTTTTAAAAAATGTTAAGGGGGAAAAAAAAACTTGTAAATCGCCCAGTATCAAAAGCAAGAGAAAGAAAAAAAAAAAAAAAAAACATGGGAGGAGAAAAAACAAGTGACAAACAAACAAAAAACCCTTTTAAATAAACATAACAGAATTGGTTTAATTAATTCGTAAGTTTATTTATGATAATTTATTATATAAAAAAAAAAAACAAAGAAAAAAAAAAAAAAAAAAAACAACCTTCTGTGGAGAGTCGCACTTTAATGCGACACGCCTATGATGGAATGAGCTAGCTAACGTAACACGTGTTACGAGCAACTTAGTAGGAGATGGGGTGCTCTATAGTGCTTATGGTGCAATACAATCAAGGAATCAATTCTTATAATAAGCGGATTATGTGCTGGAAAGACTCTTCTCGAAAGGCTAACTGCTATTACTCGTTTTATATGAAGAAAAGATTGTTTTTTTTTTTTTTTTTTTTTACTTTACACGTCATGATTATTATTATTATTATTTTTTTTTTTTTTTTTTTCCCCCTCCTGCATGTTTTCCAAAGAAACCCCGCTCTAGTCTTGTGTAGGTTAAGTATTCGATTTTGCAATGGTTTCTGACTCGTGTAGTATCGTGATCCTTTTTGTTCCCTCCCCCCTTCTTGTGATGTTCTTCTTCTATTTATTTTCTCCCTTCATCTTTCCGTCTCCTACTTTCCCCCCGGTGTTTTCTTCCGTCCTTGCGACGCGGCCTGTGCGCCAGGTGAAAGACTACACAAAATTACCATTATCTTTGTTACCGCGAGTAAGTCTGGCATTTCAAACCAGTATAAATTTATGTAGATTTGATTGGCCTTTTCTTTTTTTGAATTTATATCTACTTCGCTAAAAAAACAGGTGAAAAGTTATCGTTGCTACAGACCAGGAACCACACCATACCAATCTAAGCCAGAACCCAGTGTTGCTTAGTCTAACGGAGCTTGGATTTTAAAAAATGCGGGGAGATGTGAGGCACACCACCACCTGGATTCTTGTATTACACCCAATCGTTTTATTATAAAAAATAACAGTTAGCACTTATCCAGTAGTATTTGTGAAACATTTTTCTTTTTTTTTTTTCAACCATATTTCCAATAGGTACGGGGATTTAAGAGAAAAAGAAAAAAATGCGACCAACACTCTACTTGGCGGTACTCCTGACGGGAATATCAATTTCTAGCTGCCAGACTCATCGTCACCATGCTGCCACAATAAAGAATACTGAACCTGGAATTCCATTTAAGCACATATGGAAGGAAGCTGTCGGAAGCAGCCATGCAAAAATGGGAGAAAGAACTGACTGGAGAGCACAACTAAAAACAGCAGTCGATGACCTTGGGTTTAAGGGAATTCGATTTCATGGTATCTTTGATGACGAAATGAACGTCGTCAGCGGCACATGGGAAAATCCATCATACAACTGGACTCAAGTGGATGGGTTGATTGACTACCTGGTTCTGTTGAAATTACATCCCATTATGGAACTCAGTTTTATGCCATCTGTACTCGCTAATTGTATTCCAAATCAGAATTGCACAACTCAATTTGCTTACAATTTAATAAAAATGCCTCCTTGGGAAGAACGTTGGTACCTTTGGCATGACCTGGTCAAGGCTTTCGTCATTCACTTAACTGAAAGATATGGTGAACCTGAAATATCTAAATGGAGGTTTGAAGTCTGGAATGAAATGTGGGGCATCAGTTTTCCATCACAATACATGCCTCTGTATAATGCGTCGGCAACAGCGATACGATCTGTTTCCAGTAAGTACAGAGTTGGGGGACCTACAACAGCGGAGTTGACAAATATTCCGCAATTTCTAAACTTATCAAAAGTAAATGGAAAGACAGACTTCATAACAAGTCACTTTTATCCAATGGATATTTGTTTTGGAAAAGATGATAGAAATTGTTTTACCGATTCGATTAACCAAGCCAAGGCATCCATTCCTTCAGACAGTCCTCCACTTTACATAACTGAATACAGCTCTGGTTGGAAAGATGGTGGGTTTAGACTTTCAACTTATTTCGGTTCATCTTTTTTTATTTATAATATTCCAAGAGTTCTTCAAACTCTTGATGTGTATTCTTGGTGGTGTTTCTCAGATGTTTTTATGGAGAGTGGTATGCCTACCGGAGAGTGGGAAGGTGAATCGATGGGTCTTCAAACCCTCTACGGTGTTGCTAAGCCGTCGTTTAGAGCACATCAAATGATTACTAATGCTGGTGATGTGCAGCTGAAGGTTGATCAAGATGAGACACCAAATAACTCCGGTATTCAGGTATTCGCAACAATAAATAGCACAGATAATAGTCCTACTAGGGGATTACGAATTGTAACAACGTTTTATGATTATCCGGACCAGGTTTCGTTTGATGGTGTTCCCATCAACTCCACTACTGTTCATTTTTCAATACCATCTGCAGAGAACTTTCCCAACACTGCAACACTAACCACCATTAACAGCACTTGTGCTAATGCGTTTGCTGGTTGGAAATCAATTGGATCTCCTCCCCATCCAAATTCCCAGCAACTTGCTTTATTAAAACAGTTTTCTATTCCATGTTCTGAGAGCATTGTACTGTTAAAGGACGACAGTGACACGATTCGTTTCAGTGTTAAGTTGGAATCCTATGCTGTCGTATTAATAAACTTTTAAATAAATGTTACTGCTGTTTTCGTTTTTTTTCGGGTTGAGAGTTTTTTCTTCTTCTTTCTTTTTCTATTTCTTACACATATTTCTTCTCCTTTTCAACTATACTCTTACTCTCTTACTCTTGGTAGGGTACGTTTTTTTTTTTTAAATAAAACTTCCCTTCGATTAATTTTGTTGTGTGTCCACGAATGAAAAATACGTAAAGTAAAAACCCCCCCTTCCCTTCTTTTGTCAGAATAAAATAGAATTTAGCTTGTTCGTGAATCTGATCAAAAATCGACTCCCGAACACCTCATTTTTTTTTTTATGATTTGAAAAAACGTTTAAAGTAAAACCCTTTGAAGAAAAAGCTTTTCCATTTTATCTTTAACAAAGGGGAAAAAAAAAAAAAAAAAAAAAAAAGTAATAAATTATAATTATGATAAAAAAATAAAAATAACAAATGACAAGTAGTGATATTAATGTAATAGAGCTTCGAAGAGTTGGTGATTGTCTTCTACAAGTACTGCCGTCATCGTGGATGTCTGATATTGCTGTTGCACGAGAAGTTGAAAGAATTCAAGATATTATATCAAAACGATCATCGCACTGCCACCATCCAAATTTTGAAAATAAAAGTAATCAAACTGACGATCTATTTTTCTCAACAAGAGTAAGGAGTTCTTCTCCAAAAAGACTTCGTCCGCTTCTTCTACGCAGACCCAGAACAGCACCTGTCAGAACACAAAATCGACAATCAATAAGAGAAACGGATATAAAAAACGAATCATGTCTGTCAGAACCCATCCTCTGCATTGTTAGTAAAACAGACGAAGTAATTGACTCTCGACCAGAGTATTGCAAGTCGTTTAGAAGAATGAGGTCAGACAACGCTTCTATTTTGGATATTATTTTAGTGCAAATAATTATGTCTGATTCAGAAAGTTGTATCAACATTCCGAGAGAGGCGTTTCAATTACATAAAACTGTTGTGAATATGAGTTCAGAAGCTCACCATAAACAATTGTCAAAGTTGCTTAGTGATATCGAAAATTTGTTCATTTCCACTGATGATCTGGTTGCCAGTGTCATTCTAATCAGTTCTGTTGATGTTGTGAGAGGTTGTCATTTGTTTGATCAGAATTTTCCAAAACCGTTTTTTATAAATGATGACGATCATCGAATTAGGATTATCTCATCTTCTACAAGTGGAGAATCAGGTGCGGTAGAAGAGCTCGTCAACAGTGAGCGATCACCACATTTACCTCCTCCGTTCTTTTTGTCTCGTGATGAGGTAAACAGCTACATAGAATTGACCCTGAGAGACGAACTAATATTACCCAAATCATACACTTTATGTTCAGCACATCCAATCATATCTGGGTACCACCTCAGGTCTTGGAAGTTACTTGGTACCTGTACATTAGAAGGTCATACGCGTCCCTGGACGATTCTTAGTAGTCATTCAAATGATAAAAGTCTTTGTCATACTTCATCACATGAAACATGGGATTTGGATAATTCTTTAACATTTACTGATAAACAGTTGTTCTTTAATAAGTTTCGATTGCAGCAGACTGGACCAAATGCGTTGGGTACGTATTCACTGCAGCTTTCTGGGATTGAAATTAGAGGGAGGGTTGTGTACACGTCAAGACCTGTCACTGAACACTGGCCAGCACCTATCCCAATAGAGTTGGCTGTTATTAAGGAACCAGTTGTGATAGCGCCAGCGTCTAGCTCTCCAGCTCAATCCCCGAGACAGAGGCGGGTACTCAAAACTGCAGTTCAATCCTGTCAAAGTATTCTCAGAATGGCCAGGGCAGTGGAAAGTGTGGTGGAGGTGAAAGCAGCAAGACGGGGCAGCTTTACTCCATTTCCAGGCATGCCCGAAATTCCAATTACACCGTTGGGAAGAAAACCTCCACCAAAAAAGAAAAAGAAAAAGAAATAAAATCCACTTGTACTGTTCACTAACACCCCTTTACTCTGTTACTCTTATAGTTTGTATTCTGGAACAATTACACAGGTTTGTAAATTTATAGTATTTTATTCCTCCCCAACTCTCATCGAAACATATCCTCTCTTTTAAAAAGAAGTAGCAGCTGTTTTCTTCTTTTTTTAAATTACTATTTTTTCAATTTGAACAGGGCATGGGACGCTCAACATGATAGCACGTGGGGGGGTCCCCTTTACTCAGTCAATATTTTATAAGTACATTATTTATGTCAGTGGAACCAGCGTATTACATTTGTTTTTTTTACCTTTTTTATTTTTTATTTTTTTTTAAAAAAAAAGTATTTTTTTGCATCTCACTCATAAAGTAAAAAAGATGACGCACCCCGGAATGCACGACAACCTGTCGAATACTTCAACTACAACAAGTGATACCATGAAGACGTTAGACACTCCAAAAGCACCAGCTGTGAATTCAGCAGTTGTGGGTCCAAACGGACATGTAATCCCAACAGAAGGAGCGAATAAAACATTGGGAGTTGTTCACCCTTCTGGAAAGATGTTGTGGGTCAACTACAATGAAGATTGGACTACGCTATCGAACTTAAAACAAGAAATATCAAGTGCTTGGTGTTTAGGTGATCAAGATTTCCAAGTAGCCAGAGCGACACCCCTCCTATCAGACGCTCTTATTGACCATCAGTGTATGGATGGTGAGATATTATGTTTGTTGCCAAAGGTTCAAGCTAATTCAAAAGTCGTAAGCTCTAACTTACATACCAATGTTGTTCCAGATGTTTGCCACTCATATGCTGCACAGCAAAATTCAAATTGGTGTGCTCCACCAATGGGAAGCAGTGACACATACTGCTTGCCTTTAGAAGAAAAACTTGCTCATGCTGCATTCAACCTTTTAAAAGTAATTGGTAATCCGAAACAATGTACTGAGCTTCAAGGAAATCTCGAATTAGCCTGTAACATAGGTGTTGACTGCAGTTTAGTGTTTCAAAAGGTTGAGGAACATTTGGGAGAGCTGATCACCCATCCAGCTGGAAACTACCTCGTGTCAAAATGCTTTGATTACTGTCCTGCTTTAATTACTGTTGTTACCAACGCTATTATAAAAGATGTGAAGGCATACGCGTTACACAAACATGCATCCTACATCATTGAGGCAGTGCTATTACACCCTTCTGGTAGCAACCATGATAAGAGTATTATTATAACTGAGGTGTTCGATCCTCAAAACAGAGTCGCAATTGCTACTCACGACAGTGGGAATTTTGTAATTCAAAAAGCAGTGGAGGTGTGTCCTGATGAATTACTTCCAGTGATGGTTGAGGGTGTGTCAGCTGTGTCGTTACTTACATGTCACGGTGCTAAGATGCAGAAGAAGGTTCAAGCTCGTATGTCACGAAGAACTCATGGTAAGCACCAGGGCAATCAGAGTACTGTTCGTCATCAACCACCAGTTGTTCAACAACAACAACAGGTTGATTACAATGATCCATACGATCCTACCTTCCATCAACAAATTCCAACAAGTGGTTACTACTATCAGGCTGATCCATACACACAGATGCCAGCTCAGCCTGTTCAGTACCAACAGCCGTGTCCTCCAAACCCGGATAATTCTCAAGTTCAAATTTCTGCTCCTCACGCAGCCCATCCTTCAACTCAAAGTGAGTCAATCGCTTCATCAATGCCCGGTCATTCAAACTCTTCTGCTCCTCCGTCATCAACTTCTGCTCCAGCATCATCATCACCAAGTTCAGTAGAAGAGGGTTTGTAATTTTTCTCATTAATTATTGTCATTTAGTATAAACCAGTAGTGGATAATAATAATAATAATAACAACAGAAACTTTGAAACTTCAATCAAAGATCATTCACGCTAAACTTGAAAGCAAACAAAACTCAGAGAAGCCTGTTCTCTCCTGGGCTGATGATTTGTAAAAGCTACTGTCAGTCTTGCAGTTTTCTTTTTCTCAGTAGTCTATTACCTGAATGAAAAAAAAGAAGAAAAAAAAAAAATAATAGAAATTTTTGTTACATTGTCTCCTAATTTAGTTATTTTGTTGTAAGAATATTTTTTTTTGGGTCCCTCATTGTCACGTACATGAGGATGAAAAATATAAAAAAAAAAAAAAATATAAAAAAAAGAATTACGGCTTCAAAAAGGTAGTGTGGCTTCCACATGAAACTGTTATTTTCCTTGCTAAGTCTTTTTTTAAGTTTTTTTTTTTGTTCATTTTGTGTTTAGAACGTAGCTATCTTAATTTTGATGGCGGCAAGTACCATGCACCATGTGTTGCAATTATTGCCTTGTGCAGCTTATCACCCTTTTTTAACTTAAAGGGGAGTCGGAATGGCCTTTTTCTTCTTCTTCCTTCTTTTTTTCTTTTTTTTTTTCTTTTTTGTTACAAAGAAAAAAAAGGGAAAAAAAACAACAACAACAGGAACACTTTAAAACATGTAAAAGAAGGAATTGTCAGACAAGTTTTTGTCTTTTATTTTCTTTTTTTCTGTTTTGTTTTGTGGTTTTTTTTTTTCCTCCCTCTTTAACGTTGTTTTACTACAACGTGTGATGGTATTGCATGAGGGAATGAAAAAAAAAAACAAGGGAAAAAAAAAAAAAAAAAAAAAAAAAATTGTACACCACTCCCACTCGTTTAAAACCTGTATCCCTGATTAGAATTATTAGTAAAAATTCCTGTTCGTATCCCCCACCTCCCCTTTTTTTTTCTCACCCTTCCTCTCTTTCGAAAAAAAAAAAAAAAAACTTCTCTCGACCTGTTTTTTTATAATTGTTGAGATGAATGCCAAAAAAAAAAAAAAAAAAAAGAAATTTGTCCGCTGTTTCCTTCTGCTATTCAGTACTGAATTAGTCAGGTCAGGATGAGGGGTCAGGTTTTTCCGTATCCACCCCTTCGCAGTCCCACCCTTAGATATTTTTTCCTTTTCTTTTTCCAAATTGTGATATTATTTGTTGTTAGTAAAAAAAAAAAACGAAAAAAAAATAAAATAAAAAAATAGCAGATTCTCTCGACTGTCAAAAAAAATAAAAAACAGAAGTCATGCTGCTGTTCTTTCTCTCTCTCTCTCTCTTCGTTTGATTTCTGAGTGACCCTTCTCAATCACTAGTCGTGATCGAGAATTCGCAATCAGATTTATTTTGAGAGTTCATTTTTTTTTTCTTTCTTCCCTTTTTCTCTCGTGCCCCCATTTCACCTTATTATCCCTCACTTTACCCTTGTTATAAAAGTTTTAGATTCTGTTCCCCTCTTGTTTTTCCCCTATTCCACAAAAAGTATATTTAAATTAGTGACATATATTTATATTATCTCTTATAGGAATTTATCAAGCGGGTAGTAGGGAGTAGGGGGGTACTTGGTATTAAATGAATGAAGTAATTTTGTTTTATGGTTTTTTCTTTTTCTTCTAGATATCGGCAACAAGAATAAATAAGAATGTCGATGTTGCTGAGTGTACTAGTCGTGTCTGTTGTCACTTCGTTTCCTCCTCATGATTTGATCAAGGAACGGTTGCAGATTATTGCAACAAGTAATTCCCCTCAGTGGAACCAATCTGGTATTGAAATTACATATCTCGATAGTGAAGGACATGTAGCTGTTGCTGGTGGATATGCAGATGAGAGACCAAAAGAATTAGCAAAACCTGGAGACGCAGTCCTGTATGGTTCTGTAACCAAGTTGATTACAGCAGCGACCGTTCTAAAACTGATTGAAGAAAAGATTTATAATTTCAACACGAAGGCAGTCGATGTCCTTGACGGTTATTTTAAAATTCACAACGGAACGACTCTAACCGACTTGTGGAACTCTACTTTCATAACAAAAGTTACTCTAAGAGACTTACTTCGTATGACAAGTGGAATCCCCGACTACGACACTCCTGGTCTGCGTAAGTATCAAAATGATAATCCGTCACTTACAATCACCCCTTGGGATATTGTTCATTCTGCTAACAAGACGTGTAATTGTCAGTCTCGCAGTACGTCATGTGCCTCATACAGCTCTACTAATTATGTTTTATTAGGATTCGTTCTTGCTGCTCATCAAAATGTTACTTGGGATAAATTAGATCAAAGGATAATTCTACCAAGACATTCTGATCCAGCTGTCTATAAGACACTACAATTTGTTACTAATGGTGAGTTAAGGTCTTTTAATAAAGAACCAGAGCTGACGGTATCTCACGGGTATCAACCAGATGGGTCTGATGTGTGGGGAATATCTGCAGTTGGAGGATGGACATGTGGAAACATGCTTGGATCTCATATAGATGTCGCGCAGTTTCTTGTCGATTATCTCGAATCATATTTAATACTGTCTGAAAATTTCATTAAGTCGGAAGTATTTAAATTTACTTATCTACCAGAGTTGCATCTACCGTATGGAATGGGAATTCAAAATGTTACACTTAATAATTCAGGTAGTTTATATGGTCATTTGGGATCGACTTATGGATTTTATTCAGCGGCTTTGTACAATAGTGAGTTCAAATATTCAATTGTGTTGTCGATGAATTACGAGCAACCCCAACCCTGGATGGGAATGTGGAATGTGATGTCTTTTGTTATAGGAAACTTAACCCAACTTTTTCGAAAGTAATTATAGCATTTATAAAGATGTCGTTTTTTTAATTTTTTTTATTATTTTTTTTATTGATCTGTTCATTCGCTCCATCATTCTGATGAGGTTGCTAGCTAACTAACATTCCGACCTCTTGTTTTTTTTATGTTTTTTTTTTATCTTTTTGTTGATGAATTGTATTCACATTCCAGCAAACAAAACTTTTTAATTTTACATCTAATATTCCAACCTCTCTTTTTATGTTGGTTTCTCCCTCTCTCAATCGTTTCTCATGGCTTACTTTGCCACATATTTACCTTTTCCTGCTTGTCTTTAACCAGTAGCGGGATTGTAGTAATCTCGTAGATCACATCCGAGCAGACAGTGCTGGGATAGACTGACAGAGAAAATATTAAAATATTGAAATTCTGGGAGCTTAGTTCGTCTTTCCAAACCAGGTTAGTTGCTGAGCTCTAGCTGTTGTTCTGTTTTGTGTAATAGTGATAAAACCCTTTTATTTTTTATGACAGCATTCTATTTTAGAACACCTTTTTTTTTAACCATGCGGTCCGTGGCCTTAATGGCTCTTCTTGGGATGTTTGCAGGAACAGCGGTTTCTTCACCTTCAGCTTCACCTGTTCCTGTCACTGTCGCAACAGTTCCAACTCAGGCATTCACAACTTCAGAAGCCTCAGGAACTTCTCGTTATGTGTTAGAGAAGATGTCTCAAACTACTATTCCCGGGTCAACTGCTACTAACGTTGGTGCTGCTGAGTTCATGACGTGGGGTAAGAAGCAGCAAGAAATTTATGTTGTTAACGTACCAGAAAAGGTTGTTGACATCTTCGGTCTTGCAACTGATGGCTCGATTACAACGACTGGGAAGAAGTTCACAGCAGAGACTGCTGATGCGACACCAAACTCTGTCTGCTACAACGAAAGAGATGATGTTGTTGGTATTGCTTATGGAAGTACTGGTAAGGGATGGATTGAGTTCTTCAACGCGGAGACTCAGGAACACATCTCTACTCACATGGCACCGAATGGTCTCACCTTGGCTGCCCACTGCAGTTTTGGTCCTTCTGATGCATGTGCTTACATCGCATTAGAAGGAGAGCCTTACACGAACATTATTAGTAGTGTTGAGACTAACCCTTATGGTGGAGTTCTTCAGGTCTGTGCTACAGACTTTAAGAATAGTATGACTCATGTTGCTTCTTCATCGACCTTTGCAGGTTTAACATCCTCAACCATAACCGAGTTGGCATCAAAGAAGGGATGGCACAATCCTCAAAAGTCTACAAACGGCAACGGAATCACCGATTTGGAGCCAGAGTACATCACCTACTCAAGCCAAGGTTCAAACAACAAGTACGAAGTTTACGTTTGTCTTCAGGAGGCTAACATGATTGCCGTGTATGAAGGAACTACTGCAGCGACTTCAATTGCTCTTACCACTGAGCCAATCCGATTCATGCCAATCGGATTTAAGGACAACAACTTCGTTGGTAACGAAATCGATCTCGCCAACGACAACAAAATTGACATTAAAACTTTTAAGGGAGTGAAGTCAATGTACCAGCCAGACAGTATCGTGTCATTTAGACAAAACGGAAAAGATTATATTCTCATGGCCAGTGAAGGTAAAGTGTCATCAACTGAGACTACTAACTCACTAAATGTTGAGGCGAGTGTATTAAGTTACGAAAATGGAGTCGTGAACAGTCCATTTGGTGTTGAAGGAGATGTCATGGTCTCAAGATCATCTCCTGGACTTCAAGCTAATGGTAATTATGATGGTATTTATCTATTTGGAGGTCGTTCCTTCGTAGTCATGGACGCAGCCAGCGGTGCAGTTGTACACGAGAGTGGATCACAGTTCGAAAAGTTGATTGAGAAGTACGCTCCTGTGTTCTTTGGAATTGACGATGGAGTAGTCGTTGGTGGTGAACAGAGATCGACGACAAAGGGACCTGAACCTGAGTCTCTTACTGTTGGTGAGGTTGGTGGAGTTCCTTTAATGTTTGTTGGTTTGGAAAGAACGGGTTTAATCGCGGTTTACGATATTGCTGATGTTACCGCACCAAAGTTCCACTCCTTCGGATCATCTCTTGACGAAACAAGTATGTGCGATGCGAGATCGAAGATGGTTGACCCTGAGGCACTAAAGTTTATTGCAGCAGCTGATAACCCAACCAACCAGGATATTTTAATTGCTTCCGGTTCAGTTTCCAACTCGCTTACTATCTTCAAGGTTGTTAAAAAGGAAAACCCTAACCTCCAGATGTGTAGGGAGGAGAGTAAAAGATCTGTCTACTCATTCCTTGCTACCTCTGAGTTGGTAACTCTACGAGGTCAAGTTAACGACCTTATTCGTGAAACAAAGGTCGCTCAGGGAACTGACTTCAATCCTGTTTGTGAGAAGATCTGTACTACAACGGGAACAATTACCTGTGTGAGTTGCACCATCACAGCAGGGGAAACTATACCTGTTGGGGTTATGAGATACGAAATTCATTTCAAAGGCAGTACTGCGTACTCCAGGTTGGTGACTGCTGTGCGTGTAAATGTCGCCGCGTTTGATATAATTGGAAGCTCTTTTGGAATTTCTATATCAGATGTCTCAATACCTGTCACTACCGCCACCGTTCCAACTGAAGCATTCCCTGCTGGAGAGGCTCCAGGAAGTTCTCGTTACGTGTTGGAAACTTTGTCGCATACTATTGTTCCTGGTTCTACTCTTGCGAATGATGGTGCTGCTGAGTTCATGACTTGGGGTAAGAAGCTCCACCAGGTGTACGTTGTAAACGGACCAGCTAAGCAAGTTGACGTTCTGGACATGAAGGCTGACGGTACCTTCGAGTCGTCTGGAAAGAAGTTTTCAAGCGCGGACGCCGATGCTGAACCAACCTCTGTCTGCTACAACGAAAGAGATGATGTCGTTGGTGTTGCTTACGGAAGCACTGGTAAGGGATGGATTGAGCTGTACAACGCGGAGACTCAGGCACGCATCTCTACTTACATGGCACCAAATGGCCTGACCCTTGCTGATCATTGCAGTTTTGGTCCTTCTGATGCATGTGTCTATGCAGCCTTGGAGGGAGAGCCTTACACGAACGCCGCCGGGGTGGCTGTCAACCCTTACGGTGGAATCATTCAGGTCTGTGCTACGGACTTCAAAAATGAGGGGACTCACGTTTTCTCTTCAACGACTTTTGAAAGTTTGACCACCGCAACTATGGACGAATTGAGGATAAAGAAAGGATGGCACAACCCTCAGTTATTTACAAATGGTGACGGAAAAAGTGATTTGGAGCCGGAGTACATCACTTACTCTTCCATAGCCTCTGACAACACGTACGAAATCTACGTCGGAATTCAGGAGGCTAACATGATTGCCGTGTTCAAGGGAACAGCTGCGACGCCTTCTGTGCCCCTGTCGGTTGAGCCAATCAGATTCATGCCAATTGGATTTAAGGACAACAGTTTCGTTGGGAACGGAATTGATATCGTCAACGACAAGATTATTGATATTAAAACCTTCAAGGGAGTGAAGTCAATGTACCAACCAGACAGTATCGCTTCATTGAGACTAAACGGAAGGGATTACATATTCATGGCCAGTGAAGGAGACGAATCATCATACGAAGACGATAACGGATTGTCTGTACAGGCGAAGGAACTTACATATGAAGACGGTGTAGTTAACAACCCGTTGGGTGTTGAGGGAGATATGAAAATGAGTAAATCCTCACCTGGACTTCAAGCTAACGGTAAGTATGATGGTATTTATCTATTTGGAGGTCGTTCCTTCGTAGTCATGGACGCAGCCAGCGGTGCAGTTGTACACGAGAGTGGATCACAGTTCGAAAAGTTGATTGAGAAGTACGCTCCGCAGTACTTCGGAATTGACGATGGTGAGTTCTCTGTTGGAGAACAAAAATCCCAAAAGAAAGGACCTGAACCTGAGTCTCTTGATGTTGGTGAGGTTGGTGGAGTTCCACTTCTGTTTGTTGGTTTAGAGAAGTCCAGCTTGATTGCTGTTTATGACGTGAAAGACGTTGCCGCACCAAAGTTCCACTCGTTTGGATCAGTTCTGGATGATGAGAAGCTGTGCACAGTCAACTCTAAGTTGCTTGGACCTGAAGCACTGAAGTTCGTACCAAAGGCTGATAATCCAACTGATTTTGATTTATTGATTTCTTCAGGATCAGGTTCGAACTCCATTACTGTCTTTAAAGTTTACAAAAAGGATAACGCTGATCTTACTCCTTGTGCTGCTGAGACATCGGCACCGGAGACTCCAATACCATCGTCTCCAACTCCAGCTCCAACTTTAACACCACCCCCAACTCCGGTTCCATCGAGATCAGCAAATGAACGTGCAGCTGATTTTAATGTTTTAGTAGACATGGAATTGGTAGATGTCGTTAAAAATATTAACTCAATTGGAAATGCTGCAAGAGGAGCACTTGGGTCTTCAACAACCCCAGCTTGCGGAACCATCTGTGAAATTGAAACGAGCGCTTGCTTCACATGTGCAGGTACTGCCACCACCACAGGAGAAATTGCGTCAACGGCAGCAAAGAGATACAGCGTAGCCTACAAGGCTTTCACTGTGTATGGGGATGCTGACTCTAAAAATAGACTAACAGCTGCCTTAAAGCCTGTTGTTGAAGCTGCAGGGGGTGTGTTCGTAGGTGTTAACGCCGTATTTGGAGATGTCGTTACTGATGATGATGATGGTCTTTCAGGGGGAGCCATTGCAGGGATCGTTATTGGTTCAGTCAGCTTTGTTATTGTTGTTGCCGTCATCGCTTACTGCTGCTTTTGTAAACCTGTTGAGGAACTAGAAAACTGTGAGGATCCAGTCCAAAAGACTAGTCCTGATGAAGAGGCCTAGAAAAAAACAAAAAGAAGAATCGGCAAACTTCACTTTTTTACTTAAAGAATGATATCTCGTTCACTTTTTTCTCTGGTTGTGGGGTCAGACTATCTGCCAACGATATGATGCTTTTTCTTTAACTAATGGAAATCACTCATAGGTCTGCATGTTTGTGCTTCTCCAATCTCACACTTGTTCTTCTTTTTTTTTTTTGCGTGAAAATTCTTCAGCAAAAAAAAAACATTTCTCTTTTTATTAAAGAATTATATTAAATCAATTTCACCCCTTTTTGTGATTCAATCAAACATTTTCCTCCTTCACTTTTTTCTCTTGTGAAGTCAGACTATCTGCCAACGATATGATGCTTTTTTTTCTTTAACTAATGGAAATTATTAGTTGAGGGATCTCATAGGTCTGCATGTTTGTGCTTCTTTTTACTTCTCCTCTATCTCCATATTTATATTTATGTGTTTATGTTTTTTTTAAAAAACCTCCCGTTCCTTCTTTTCCCTTCCCTTCTTTTTTTATTTTTTTTTTTTTTGAGGAAACACTTCAGCAAAAAAAAAAAGAAAAAAAGAGGAGGGAAGGAATATATCGCAACGTACTCTTTTAGTTTATTGCACACCGAGTTGAACTTTTACTTCTGAAAGGCACTATTATAGTTGATCTCTTGTGAGGCTATCGTAGTAAAAATGCTGTGAGTAAATTCTTCGGTTGCAATAAGCCTAGGTAGAGTATTTGTGCCCAATCACTTCCCCCTTCCGTGTCCAGTCTGAGCGAATAACGTAAGATTTAAAAAAAAAAAAAAAAAAATTAAAAAAAAATAGTACTCCTCAAACTCTGTTCTCTTCGTTCAATAAGTGACGGTTGGTAAATGAAAACTGAAGCGACGAACACAAGAAAAAAAAAGAAAGAAGGAAGGAAGGAAGGAAGGTTTTATGTTTTATGTGGATTGTCTACAGGATGTGCTTTCAACAAGCTACTCCACAAGAAAAGCAAGATTCACAGTTATATTTAACCATTCCTTTTTCTTCTTCTTTTTGTGCCTCCAAAGCTTTATTGTTCGATAGAAACAGAATTGTGTCAGCGTAACTAACCTATTCCTTTATTAGGATTTTGTTCCAGTTGCGCACAAACAAAGATGTGAGTAAAAAAACGTGTGGAACGGGGAAAATCATTTTTTTCTTATCACAATCCGCTAGTATCGTGGTTGTCATGGAAACTGACTTCTCATTCGATAGCGAGAACGTAGTTTCTGCGTTCGATTAGTTCTTGTCCTTACTTTTGTTTATTCCGACTTCCTTTCTTTAAAGAGATAACTTCCATGTTGTGGTTTGCAATCTTGTACTACGCTGCCAGTTTTAAGATCTCACTTTCTTCTTTCTTTCTTTCTTTTTTTTATTGTGATTTTCCTAAGAAAAAATTGGTATTATTGCATCCGCGGGCCATCCGCGTTTTTTCATTTTTAAAACGACAAAAAAAAAAAAAAACTTATTTCTATTTGGGGAGGCGACGATGTTTGTCTCTGATCAAGAGATAGTCATCTTCATCGTACCCTTGCGTTCATACTTAAAAAGGTATACAAATAAACTCGTATTCCAAGACAGGTATGTTTTTTTTTTATATCACTTTTTTTAAACGTTTGTTGTATTTCCTCCTTTCTTTTAGTTTATTTTTCTTCTTAAAACGGAACACTTTATTTTTGTTTTGTTTTATTTTATTTTAGTTCGATAGAGTAATAAGCTACGGCGAGGCGGAAAGCTGG
Source organism: Flectonema sp. DT1601 (assembly GCA_964019425.1). Taxonomy (NCBI): domain Eukaryota; phylum Euglenozoa; class Diplonemea; order Diplonemida; family Diplonemidae; genus Flectonema; species Flectonema sp. DT1601. The sequence continues at coordinate 444,485 of OZ025838.1, forward strand.
AGATTGGTATTTATTAATCTTTCAGTCGATGCTGCTTCCACAATCCATGCGAAATCTTCGGATATGGCTACGGATTGGGTCCTCTGTTACTGTGAGTTACCTAGCACTCATAATATACAGTAACGTTGGATTATATCACTAACTAACACAGTTATACGCAATTGTTGATTACTGGTTCTTGGAGTCTTTTTTTCAATGGTGTTGAAGTAATTCTTTTTGTTCTTTGTCTAACAAATATAAGTATTGTTGTCACTCGCAAACGGAATCGTGAAATCAATTCATGTTTGTTGGCTTTCACACTCCATGTTTATTTTATTTTATTTGTTTTGTTTTTTTTTCGTCGTCTATTCCGACCATTACATATTAAGACTGTAAATTTTTAGGGAGGATTTTGCCCCCCAATCGCGCAGCTTTGTAATTTTGGTTTTTTTTTCTTCCTCTCCCTTTCCTCTTGTTTTTCCTCTCCCCTTCACCATTTTTTACTCAACTCAACTCAAATCTTCAACAAACACTTTATCGATATTATTTATTATAAAATAACTACATAGAGATAGTTGAAGTCTCACAAATTGGGAAACGATTATTTACAAGGTATCAAAAATTAGGTTATTTCTTTAAACAGGTAGGAATGAAAATGAGGAGGATTTCATTTTTAATTGTGGTAATTTAAAAAAAATATATATATCAGTCAACTGATGGAAATTATTAGTTGAGGACTCATAGGTCTGCATGTTTGTGATTCTTTTTACTTCTCCTCTATCTCCATATTTATATTTATGTGTTTATGTTTGTTTTTTAAAAAACCTCTTGTTCTTTTTATTTTTCCCTTCCATTCCCTTCCCTTCCCTTCTTTTTTTTTTTTTTTTTTTTTTGGGGGGGAGCTTAGTTCGTCTTTCCAAACCAGGTTAGTTGCTGAGCTCTAGCTGTTGTTCTGTTTTGTGTAATATTGATGAAACCCTTTTATTTTTTATGACAGCATTCTATTTTAGAACACCTTTTATTTTAACCATGCGGTCCGTGGCCTTAATGGCTCTTCTTGGGATGTTTGCAGGAACAGCGGTTTCTTCACCTTCAGCTTCACCTGTTCCTGTCACTGTCGCAACAGTTCCAACTCAGGCATTCACAACTTCAGAAGCCTCAGGAACTTCTCGTTATGTGTTAGAGAAGATGTCTCAAACTACTATTCCCGGGTCAACTGCTACTAACGTTGGTGCTGCTGAGTTCATGACGTGGGGTAAGAAGCAACAAGAAATTTATGTTGTTAACGTACCAGAAAAGGTTGTTGACATCTTCGGTCTTGCAACTGATGGCTCGATCACAACGACTGGGAAGAAGTTCACAGCAGAGACTGCTGATGCGACACCAAACTCTGTCTGCTACAACGAAAGAGATGATGTCGTTGGTATTGCTTATGGAAGTACTGGTAAGGGATGGATTGAGTTCTTCAACGCGGAGACTCAGGAACACATCTCTACTCACATGGCACCGAATGGTCTCACCTTGGCTGCCCACTGCAGTTTTGGTCCTTCTGATGCATGTGCTTACATCGCATTAGAAGGAGAGCCTTACACGAACATTATTAGTAGTGTTGAGACTAACCCTTATGGTGGAGTTCTTCAGGTCTGTGCTACAGACTTTAAGAATAGTATGACTCATGTTGCTTCTTCATCGACCTTTGCAGGTTTAACATCCTCAACCATAACCGAGTTGGCATCAAAGAAGGGATGGCACAATCCTCAAAAGTCTACAAACGGCAACGGAATCACCGATTTGGAGCCAGAGTACATCACCTACTCAAGCCAAGGTTCAAACAACAAGTACGAAGTTTACGTTTGTCTTCAGGAGGCTAACATGATTGCCGTGTATGAAGGAACTACTGCAGCGACTTCAATTGCTCTTACCACTGAGCCAATCCGATTCATGCCAATCGGATTTAAGGACAACAACTTCGTTGGTAACGAAATCGATCTCGCCAACGACAACAAAATTGACATTAAAACTTTTAAGGGAGTGAAGTCAATGTACCAGCCAGACAGTATCGTGTCATTTAGACAAAACGGAAAAGATTATATTCTCATGGCCAGTGAAGGTAAAGTGTCATCAACTGAGACTACTAACTCACTAAATGTTGAGGCGAGTGTATTAAGTTACGAAAATGGAGTCGTGAACAGTCCATTTGGTGTTGAAGGAGATGTCATGGTCTCAAGATCATCTCCTGGACTTCAAGCTAATGGTAATTATGATGGTATTTATCTATTTGGAGGTCGTTCCTTCGTAGTCATGGACGCAGCCAGCGGTGCAGTTGTACACGAGAGTGGATCACAGTTCGAAAAGTTGATTGAGAAGTACGCTCCTGTGTTCTTTGGAATTGACGATGGAGTAGTCGTTGGTGGTGAACAGAGATCGACGACAAAGGGACCTGAACCTGAGTCTCTTACTGTTGGTGAGGTTGGTGGAGTTCCTTTAATGTTTGTTGGTTTGGAAAGAACGGGTTTAATCGCGGTTTACGATATTGCTGATGTTACCGCACCAAAGTTCCACTCCTTCGGATCATCTCTTGACGAAACAAGTATGTGCGATGCGAGATCGAAGATGGTTGACCCTGAGGCACTAAAGTTTATTGCAGCAGCTGATAACCCAACCAACCAGGATATTTTAATTGCTTCCGGTTCAGTTTCCAACTCGCTTACTATCTTCAAGGTTGTTAAAAAGGAAAACCCTAACCTCCAGATGTGTAGGGAGGAGAGTAAAAGATCTGTCTACTCATTCCTTGCTACCTCTGAGTTGGTAACTCTACGAGGTCAAGTTAACGACCTTATTCGTGAAACAAAGGTCGCTCAGGGAACTGACTTCAATCCTGTTTGTGAGAAGATCTGTACTACAACGGGAACAATTACCTGTGTGAGTTGCACCATCACAGCAGGGGAAACTATACCTGTTGGGGTTATGAGATACGAAATTCATTTCAAAGGCAGTACTGCGTACTCCAGGTTGGTGACTGCTGTGCGTGTAAATGTCGCCGCGTTTGATATAATTGGAAGCTCTTTTGGAATTTCTATATCAGATGTCTCAATACCTGTCACTACCGCCACCGTTCCAACTGAAGCATTCCCTGCTGGAGAGGCTCCAGGAAGTTCTCGTTACGTGTTGGAAACTTTGTCGCATACTATTGTTCCTGGTTCTACTCTTGCGAATGATGGTGCTGCTGAGTTCATGACTTGGGGTAAGAAGCTCCACCAGGTGTACGTTGTAAACGGACCAGCTAAGCAAGTTGACGTTCTGGACATGAAGGCTGACGGTACCTTCGAGTCGTCTGGAAAGAAGTTTTCAAGCGCGGACGCCGATGCTGAACCAACCTCTGTCTGCTACAACGAAAGAGATGATGTCGTTGGTGTTGCTTACGGAAGCACTGGTAAGGGATGGATTGAGCTGTACAACGCGGAGACTCAGGCACGCATCTCTACTTACATGGCACCAAATGGCCTGACCCTTGCTGATCATTGCAGTTTTGGTCCTTCTGATGCATGTGTCTATGCAGCCTTGGAGGGAGAGCCTTACACGAACGCCGCCGGGGTGGCTGTCAACCCTTACGGTGGAATCATTCAGGTCTGTGCTACGGACTTCAAAAATGAGGGGACTCACGTTTTCTCTTCAACGACTTTTGAAAGTTTGACCACCGCAACTATGGACGAATTGAGGATAAAGAAAGGATGGCACAACCCTCAGTTATTTACAAATGGTGACGGAAAAAGTGATTTGGAGCCGGAGTACATCACTTACTCTTCCATAGCCTCTGACAACACGTACGAAATCTACGTCGGAATTCAGGAGGCTAACATGATTGCCGTGTTCAAGGGAACAGCTGCGACGCCTTCTGTGCCCCTGTCGGTTGAGCCAATCAGATTCATGCCAATTGGATTTAAGGACAACAGTTTCGTTGGGAACGGAATTGATATCGTCAACGACAAGATTATTGATATTAAAACCTTCAAGGGAGTGAAGTCAATGTACCAACCAGACAGTATCGCTTCATTGAGACAAAACGGAAGGGATTACATATTCATGGCCAGTGAAGGAGACGAATCATCATACGAAGACGATAACGGATTGTCTGTACAGGCGAAGGAACTTACATATGAAGACGGTGTAGTTAACAACCCGTTGGGTGTTGAGGGAGATATGAAAATGAGTAAATCCTCACCTGGACTTCAAGCTAACGGTAAGTATGATGGTATTTATCTATTTGGAGGTCGTTCCTTCGTAGTCATGGACGCAGCCAGCGGTGCAGTTGTACACGAGAGTGGATCACAGTTCGAAAAGTTGATTGAGAAGTACGCTCCGCAGTACTTCGGAATTGACGATGGTGAGTTCTCTGTTGGAGAACAAAAATCCCAAAAGAAAGGACCTGAACCTGAGTCTCTTGATGTTGGTGAGGTTGGTGGAGTTCCACTTCTGTTTGTTGGTTTAGAGAAGTCCAGCTTGATTGCTGTTTATGACGTGAAAGACGTTGCCGCACCAAAGTTCCACTCGTTTGGATCAGTTCTGGATGATGAGAAGCTGTGCACAGTCAACTCTAAGTTGCTTGGACCTGAAGCACTGAAGTTCGTACCAAAGGCTGATAATCCAACTGATTTTGATTTATTGATTTCTTCAGGATCAGGTTCGAACTCCATTACTGTCTTTAAAGTTTACAAAAAGGATAACGCTGATCTTACTCCTTGTGCTGCTGAGACACCGGCACCGGAGACTCCAATACCATCGTCTCCAACTCCAGCTCCAACTTTAACACCACCCCCAACTCCGGTTCCTTCGAGATCAGCAAATGAACGTGCAGCTGATTTTAATGTTTTAGTAGACATGGAATTGGTAGATGTCGTTAAAAATATTAATTCAATTGGAAATGCTGCAAGAGGGGCACTTGGGTCTTCAACAACCCCAGCTTGCGGAACCATCTGTGAAATTGAAACGAGCGCTTGCTTCACATGTGCAGGTACTGCCACCACCACAGGAGAAATTGCGTCAACGGCAGCAAAGAGATACAGCGTAGCCTACAAGGCTTTCACTGTGTATGGGGATGCTGACTCTAAAAATAGACTAACAGCTGCCTTAAAGCCTGTTGTTGAAGCTGCAGGGGGTGTGTTCGTAGGTGTTAACGCCGTATTTGGAGATGTCGTTACTGATGATGATGATGGTCTTTCAGGGGGAGCCATTGCAGGGATCGTTATTGGTTCAGTCAGCTTTGTTATTGTTGTTGCCGTCATCGCTTACTGCTGCTTTTGTAAATCTGTTGAGGAACTAGAAACCTGTGAGGATCCAGTCCAAAAGACTAGTCCTGATGAAGAGGCCTAGAAAAAAACAAAAAGAAGAATCGGCAAACTTCACTTTTTTACTTAAAGAATGATATCTCGTTCACTTTTTTCTCTGGTTGTGGGGTCAGACTATCTGCCAACGATATGATGCTTTTTCTTTAACTAATGGAAATCACTCATAGGTCTGCATGTTTGTGCTTCTCCAATCTCACACTTGTTCTTCTTTTTTTTTTTTGCGTGAAAATTCTTCAGCAAAAAAAAAACATTTCTCTTTTTATTAAAGAATTATATTAAATCAATTTCACCCCTTTTTGTGATTCAATCAAACATTTTCCTCCTTCACTTTTTTCTCTTGTGAAGTCAGACTATCTGCCAACGATATGATGCTTTTTTTTCTTTAACTAATGGAAATTATTAGTTGAGGGATCTCATAGGTCTGCATGTTTGTGCTTCTTTTTACTTCTCCTCTATCTCCATATTTATATTTATGTGTTTATGTTTTTTTTTTAAAAAACCTCCCGTTCTCTTTCTTTTCCCTTCCCTTCCCTTCTTTTTTTATTTTTTTTTTTTTTGAGGAAACACTTCAGCAAAAAAAAAAAGAAAAAAAGAGGAGGGAAGGAATATATCGCAACGTACTCTTTTAGTTTATTGCACACCGAGTTGAACTTTTACTTCTGAAAGGCACTATTATAGTTGATCTCTTGTGAGGCTATCGTAGTAAAAATGCTGTGAGTAAATTCTTCGGTTGCAATAAGCCTAGGTAGAGTATTTGTGCCCAATCACTTCCCCCTTCCAGTCTGAGCGAATAACGTAAGATTAAAAAAAAAAAAAAAAAAATTAAAAAAAAATAGTACTCCTCAAACTCTGTTCTCTTCGTTCAATAAGTGACGGTTGGTAAATGAAAACTGAAGCGACGAACACAAGAAAAAAAAAGAAGGAAGGAAGGAAGGAAGGTTTTATGTTTTATGTGGATTGTCTACAGGATGTGCTTTCATCAAGCTACTCCACAAGAAAAGCAAGATTCACAGTTATATTTAACCATTCCTTTTTCTTCTTTTTTTTGTGCCTCCAAAGCTTTATTGTTCGATAGAAACAGAATTGTGGCAGCGTAACTAACCTATTCCTTTATTAGGATTTTGTTCCAGTTGCGCACAAACAAAGATGTGAGTAAAAAAACGTGTGGAACGGGGAAAATCTTTTTTTCTTATCACAATCCGCTAGTATCGTGGTTGTCATGGAAACTGACTTCTCATTCGATAGCGAGAACGTAGTTTCTGCGTTCGATTAGTTCTTGTCCTTACTTTTGTTTATTCCGACTTCCTTTCTTTATAGAGATAACTTCCATGTTGTGGTTTGCAATCTTGTACTACGCTGCCAGTTTTAAGATCTCACTTTCTTCTTTCTTTCTTTCTTTTTTTTATTGTGATTTTCCTAAGAAAAAATTGGTATTATTGCATCCGCGGGTCATCCGCGTTTTTACATTTATAGAACGACAAAAAAAAAAAAAAACTTATTTCTATTTGGGGAGGCGACGATGTTTGTCTCTGATCAAGAGATAGTCATCTTCATCGTACCCTTGCGTTCATACTTAAAAAGGTATACAAATAAACTCGTATTCCAAGACAGGTATGTTTTTTTTTTATATCACTTTTTTTAAACGTTTGTTGTATTTCCTCCTTTCTTTTAGTTTATTTTTCTTCTTAAAACACTTTATTTTTGTTTTGTTTTATTTTATTTTAGTTCGATAGAGTAATAAGCTACGGCGAGGCGGAAAGCTGGAGATTGGTATTTATTAATCTTTCAGTTGATGCTGCTTCCACAATCCATGCGAAATCTTCGGATATGGCTACGGATTGGGTCCTCTGTTACTGTGAGTTACCTAGCACTCATAATATACAGTAACGTTGGATTATATCACTAACTAACACAGTTATACGCAATTGTTGATTACTGGTTCTTGGAGTCTTTTTTTCAGTGGTGTTGAAGTAATTCTTTTTGTTCTTTGTCTAACAAATATAAGTATTGTTGTCACTCGCAAACGGAATCGTGAAATCAATTCATGTTTGTTGGCGTTCACACTCCATGTTTATTTTATTTTATTTGTTTTGTTTTTTTTTCGTCGTCTATTCCGACCATTACATATTAAGACTGTAAATTTTTAGGGAGGATTTTGCCCCCCAATCGCGCAGCTTTGTAATTTTGGTTTTTTTTTCTTCCTCTCCCTTTCCTCTTGTTTTTCCTCTCCCCTTCACCATTTTTTACTCAACTCAACTCAAATCTTCAACAAACACTTTATCGATATTATTTATTATAAAATAACTACATAGAGATAGTTGAAGTCTCACAAATTGGGAAACGATTATTTACAAGGTATCAAAAATTAGGTTATTTCTTTAAACAGGTAGGAATGAAAATGAGGAGGATTTCATTTTTAATTGTGGTAATTTAAAAAAAATATATATATCAGTCAACTGATGGAAATTATTAGTTGAGGACTCATAGGTCTGCATGTTTGTGATTCTTTTTACTTCTCCTCTATCTCCATATTTATATTTATGTGTTTATGTTTGTTTTTTAAAAAACCTCTTGTTCTTTTTATTTTTCCCTTCCATTCCCTTCCCTTCCCTTCTTTTTTTTTTTTTTTTTTTTTTGGGGGGGAGCTTAGTTCGTCTTTCCAAACCAGGTTAGTTGCTGAGCTCTAGCTGTTGTTCTGTTTTGTGTAATATTGATGAAACCCTTTTATTTTTTATGACAGCATTCTATTTTAGAACACCTTTTATTTTAACCATGCGGTCCGTGGCCTTAATGGCTCTTCTTGGGATGTTTGCAGGAACAGCAGTTTCTTCACCTTCAGCTTCACCTGTTCCTGTCACTGTCGCAACAGTTCCAACTCAGGCATTCACAACTTCAGAAGCCTCAGGAACTTCTCGTTATGTGTTAGAGAAGATGTCTCAAACTACTATTCCCGGGTCAACTGCTACTAACGTTGGTGCTGCTGAGTTCATGACGTGGGGTAAGAAGCAACAAGAAATTTATGTTGTTAACGTACCAGAAAAGGTTGTTGACATCTTCGGTCTTGCAACTGATGGCTCGATCACAACGACTGGGAAGAAGTTCACAGCAGAGACTGCTGATGCGACACCAAACTCTGTCTGCTACAACGAAAGAGATGATGTCGTTGGTATTGCTTATGGAAGTACTGGTAAGGGATGGATTGAGTTCTTCAACGCGGAGACTCAGGAACACATCTCTACTCACATGGCACCGAATGGTCTCACCTTGGCTGCCCACTGCAGTTTTGGTCCTTCTGATGCATGTGCTTACATCGCATTAGAAGGAGAGCCTTACACGAACATTATTAGTAGTGTTGAGACTAACCCTTATGGTGGAGTTCTTCAGGTCTGTGCTACAGACTTTAAGAATAGTATGACTCATGTTGCTTCTTCATCGACCTTTGCAGGTTTAACATCCTCAACCATAACCGAGTTGGCATCAAAGAAGGGATGGCACAATCCTCAAAAGTCTACAAACGGCAACGGAATCACCGATTTGGAGCCAGAGTACATCACCTACTCAAGCCAAGGTTCAAACAACAAGTACGAAGTTTACGTTTGTCTTCAGGAGGCTAACATGATTGCCGTGTATGAAGGAACTACTGCAGCGACTTCAATTGCTCTTACCACCGAGCCAATCCGATTCATGCCAATCGGATTTAAGGACAACAACTTCGTTGGTAACGAAATCGATCTCGCCAACGACAACAAAATTGACATTAAAACTTTTAAGGGAGTGAAGTCAATGTACCAGCCAGACAGTATCGTGTCATTTAGACAAAACGGAAAAGATTATATTCTCATGGCCAGTGAAGGTAAAGTGTCATCAACTGAGACTACTAACTCACTAAATGTTGAGGCGAGTGTATTAAGTTACGAAAATGGAGTCGTGAACAGTCCATTTGGTGTTGAAGGAGATGTCATGGTCTCAAGATCATCTCCTGGACTTCAAGCTAATGGTAATTATGATGGTATTTATCTATTTGGAGGTCGTTCCTTCGTAGTCATGGACGCAGCCAGCGGTGCAGTTGTACACGAGAGTGGATCACAGTTCGAAAAGTTGATTGAGAAGTACGCTCCTGTGTTCTTTGGAATTGACGATGGAGTAGTCGTTGGTGGTGAACAGAGATCGACGACAAAGGGACCTGAACCTGAGTCTCTTACTGTTGGTGAGGTTGGTGGAGTTCCTTTAATGTTTGTTGGTTTGGAAAGAACGGGTTTAATCGCGGTTTACGATATTGCTGATGTTACCGCACCAAAGTTCCACTCCTTCGGATCATCTCTTGACGAAACAAGTATGTGCGATGCGAGATCGAAGATGGTTGACCCTGAGGCACTAAAGTTTATTGCAGCAGCTGATAACCCAACCAACCAGGATATTTTAATTGCTTCCGGTTCAGTTTCCAACTCGCTTACTATCTTCAAGGTTGTTAAAAAGGAAAACCCTAACCTCCAGATGTGTAGGGAGGAGAGTAAAAGATCTGTCTACTCATTCCTTGCTACCTCTGAGTTGGTAACTCTACGAGGTCAAGTTAACGACCTTATTCGTGAAACAAAGGTCGCTCAGGGAACTGACTTCAATCCTGTTTGTGAGAAGATCTGTACTACAACGGGAACAATTACCTGTGTGAGTTGCACCATCACAGCAGGGGAAACTATACCTGTTGGGGTTATGAGATACGAAATTCATTTCAAAGGCAGTACTGCGTACTCCAGGTTGGTGACTGCTGTGCGTGTAAATGTCGCCGCGTTTGATATAATTGGAAGCTCTTTTGGAATTTCTATATCAGATGTCTCAATACCTGTCACTACCGCCACCGTTCCAACTGAAGCATTCCCTGCTGGAGAGGCTCCAGGAAGTTCTCGTTACGTGTTGGAAACTTTGTCGCATACTATTGTTCCTGGTTCTACTCTTGCGAATGATGGTGCTGCTGAGTTCATGACTTGGGGTAAGAAGCTCCACCAGGTGTACGTTGTAAACGGACCAGCTAAGCAAGTTGACGTTCTGGACATGAAGGCTGACGGTACCTTCGAGTCGTCTGGAAAGAAGTTTTCAAGCGCGGACGCCGATGCTGAACCAACCTCTGTCTGCTACAACGAAAGAGATGATGTCGTTGGTGTTGCTTACGGAAGCACTGGTAAGGGATGGATTGAGCTGTACAACGCGGAGACTCAGGCACGCATCTCTACTTACATGGCACCAAATGGCCTGACCCTTGCTGATCATTGCAGTTTTGGTCCTTCTGATGCATGTGTCTATGCAGCCTTGGAGGGAGAGCCTTACACGAACGCCGCCGGGGTGGCTGTCAACCCTTACGGTGGAATCATTCAGGTCTGTGCTACGGACTTCAAAAATGAGGGGACTCACGTTTTCTCTTCAACGACTTTTGAAAGTTTGACCACCGCAACTATGGACGAATTGAGGATAAAGAAAGGATGGCACAACCCTCAGTTATTTACAAATGGTGACGGAAAAAGTGATTTGGAGCCGGAGTACATCACTTACTCTTCCATAGCCTCTGACAACACGTACGAAATCTACGTCGGAATTCAGGAGGCTAACATGATTGCCGTGTTCAAGGGAACAGCTGCGACGCCTTCTGTGCCCCTGTCGGTTGAGCCAATCAGATTCATGCCAATTGGATTTAAGGACAACAGTTTCGTTGGGAACGGAATTGATATCGTCAACGACAAGATTATTGATATTAAAACCTTCAAGGGAGTGAAGTCAATGTACCAACCAGACAGTATCGCTTCATTGAGACAAAACGGAAGGGATTACATATTCATGGCCAGTGAAGGAGACGAATCATCATACGAAGACGATAACGGATTGTCTGTACAGGCGAAGGAACTTACATATGAAGACGGTGTAGTTAACAACCCGTTGGGTGTTGAGGGAGATATGAAAATGAGTAAATCCTCACCTGGACTTCAAGCTAACGGTAAGTATGATGGTATTTATCTATTTGGAGGTCGTTCCTTCGTAGTCATGGACGCAGCCAGCGGTGCAGTTGTACACGAGAGTGGATCACAGTTCGAAAAGTTGATTGAGAAGTACGCTCCGCAGTACTTCGGAATTGACGATGGTGAGTTCTCTGTTGGAGAACAAAAATCCCAAAAGAAAGGACCTGAACCTGAGTCTCTTGATGTTGGTGAGGTTGGTGGAGTTCCACTTCTGTTTGTTGGTTTAGAGAAGTCCAGCTTGATTGCTGTTTATGACGTGAAAGACGTTGCCGCACCAAAGTTCCACTCGTTTGGATCAGTTCTGGATGATGAGAAGCTGTGCACAGTCAACTCTAAGTTGCTTGGACCTGAAGCACTGAAGTTCGTACCAAAGGCTGATAATCCAACTGATTTTGATTTATTGATTTCTTCAGGATCAGGTTCGAACTCCATTACTGTCTTTAAAGTTTACAAAAAGGATAACGCTGATCTTACTCCTTGTGCTGCTGAGACACCGGCACCGGAGACTCCAATACCATCGTCTCCAACTCCAGCTCCAACTTTAACACCACCCCCAACTCCGGTTCCTTCGAGATCAGCAAATGAACGTGCAGCTGATTTTAATGTTTTAGTAGACATGGAATTGGTAGATGTCGTTAAAAATATTAATTCAATTGGAAATGCTGCAAGAGGGGCACTTGGGTCTTCAACAACCCCAGCTTGCGGAACCATCTGTGAAATTGAAACGAGCGCTTGCTTCACATGTGCAGGTACTGCCACCACCACAGGAGAAATTGCGTCAACGGCAGCAAAGAGATACAGCGTAGCCTACAAGGCTTTCACTGTGTATGGGGATGCTGACTCTAAAAATAGACTAACAGCTGCCTTAAAGCCTGTTGTTGAAGCTGCAGGGGGTGTGTTCGTAGGTGTTAACGCCGTATTTGGAGATGTCGTTACTGATGATGATGATGGTCTTTCAGGGGGAGCCATTGCAGGGATCGTTATTGGTTCAGTCAGCTTTGTTATTGTTGTTGCCGTCATCGCTTACTGCTGCTTTTGTAAACCTGTTGAGGAACTAGAAAACTGTGAGGATCCAGTCCAAAAGACTAGTCCTGATGAAGAGGCCTAGAAAAAAACAAAAAGAAGAATCGGCAAACTTCACTTTTTTACTTAAAGAATGATATCTCGTTCACTTTTTTCTCTGGTTGTGGGGTCAGACTATCTGCCAACGATATGATGCTTTTTCTTTAACTAATGGAAATCACTCATAGGTCTGCATGTTTGTGCTTCTCCAATCTCACACTTGTTCTTCTTTTTTTTTTTTGCGTGAAAATTCTTCAGCGAAAAAAAAAAAAAAAAAACATTTCTCTTTTTATTAAAGAATTATATTAAATCAATTTCACCCCTTTTTGTGATTCAATCAAACATTTTCCTCCTTCACTTTTTTTCTCTTGTGAAGTCAGACTATCTGCCAACGATATGATGCTTTTTTTTTCTAACTAATGGAAATTATTAGTTGAGGGATCTCATAGGTCTGCATGTTTGTGCTTCTTTTTACTTCTCCTCTATCTCCATATTTATATTTATGTGTTTATGTTTTTTTTTTAAAAAACCTCCCGTTCTCATTCTTTTCCCTTCCCTTCCCTTCTTATTTTTTTTTTTTTTTTTTTGAGGAAACACTTCAGCAAAAAAAAAAAGAAAAAAAGAGGAGGGAAGGAATATATCGCAACGTACTCTTTTAGTTTATTGCACACCGAGTTGAACTTTTACTTCTGAAAGGCACTATTATAGTTGATCTCTTGTGAGGCTATCGTAGTAAAAATGCTGTGAGTAAATTCTTCGGTTGCAATAAGCCTAGGTAGAGTATTTGTGCCCAATCACTTCCCCCTTCCAGTCTGAGCGAATAACGTAAGATTAAAAAAAAAAAAAAAAAAAAAATTAAAAAAAAATAGTACTCCTCAAACTCTGTTCTCTTCGTTCAATAAGTGACGGTTGGTAAATGAAAACTGAAGCGACGAACACAAGAAAAAAAAAGAAGGAAGGAAGGAAGGAAGGAAGGTTTTATGTTTTATGTGGATTGTCTACAGGATGTGCTTTCATCAAGCTACTCCACAAGAAAAGCAAGATTCACAGTTATATTTAACCATTCCTTTTTCTTCTTTTTTTTGTGCCTCCAAAGCTTTATTGTTCGATAGAAACAGAATTGTGGCAGCGTAACTAACCTATTCCTTTATTAGGATTTTGTTCCAGTTGCGCACAAACAAAGATGTGAGTAAAAAAACGTGTGGAACGGGGAAAATCTTTTTTTCTTATCACAATCCGCTAGTATCGTGGTTGTCATGGAAACTGACTTCTCATTCGATAGCGAGAACGTAGTTTCTGCGTTCGATTAGTTCTTGTCCTTACTTTTGTTTATTCCGACTTCCTTTCTTTAAAGAGATAACTTCCATGTTGTGGTTTACTATCTTGTACTACGCTGCCAGTTTTAAGATCTCACTTTCTTCTTTCTTTCTTTTTTTTATTGTGATTTTCCTAAGAAAAAATTGGTATTATTGCATCCGCGGGCCATCCGCGTTTTTTCATTTTTAAAACGACAAAAAAAAAAAAAAACTTATTTCTATTTGGGGAGGCGACGATGTTTGTCTCTGATCAAGAGATAGTCATCTTCATCGTACCCTTGCGTTCATACTTAAAAAGGTATACAAATAAACTCGTATTCCAAGACAGGTATGTTTTTTTTTTAATATCACTTTTTTTAAACGTTTGTTGTATTTCCTCCTTTCTTTTAGTTTATTTTTCTCCTTAAAACGGAACACTTTATTTTTGTTTTGTTTTATTTTATTTTAGTTCGATAGAGTAATAAGCTACGGCGAGGCGGAAAGCTGGAGATTGGTATTTATTAATCTTTCAGTCGATGCTGCTTCCACAATCCATGCGAAATCTTCGGATATGGCTACGGATTGGGTCCTCTGTTACTGTGAGTTACCTAGCACTCATAATATACAGTAACGTTGGATTATATCACTAACTAACACAGTTATACGCAATTGTTGATTACTGGTTCTTGGAGTCTTTTTTTCAATGGTGTTGAAGTAATTCTTTTTGTTCTTTGTCTAACAAATATAAGTATTGTTGTCACTCGCAAACGGAATCGTGAAATCAATTCATGTTTGTTGGCGTTCACACTCCATGTTTATTTTATTTTATTTTATTTTATTTTATTTGTTTTGTTTTTTTTTCGTCGTCTATTCCGACCATTACATATTAAGACTGTAGATTTTTAGGGAGGATTTTGCCCCCCAATCGCGCAGCTTTGTAATTTTGGTTTTTTTTTTTCCTCTCCCTTTCCTCTTGTTTTTCCTCTCCCCTTCACCATTTTTTACTCAACTCAACTCAAATCTTCAACAAACACTTTATCGATATTATTTATTATAAAATAACTACATAGAGATAGTTGAAGTCTCACAAATTGGGAAACGATTATTTACAAGGTATCAAAAATTAGGTTATTTCTTTAAACAGGTAGGAATGAAAATGAGGAGGATTTCATTTTTAATTGTGGTAATTTAAAAAAAATATATATCAGTCAACTGATGGAAATTATTAGTTGAGGACTCATAGGTCTGCATGTTTGTGATTCTTTTTACTTCTCCTCTATCTCCATATTTATATTTATGTGTTTATGTTTTTTTTTTAAAAAACCTCTTGTTCTTTTTATTTTCCCCTTCCATTCCCTTCCCTTCCCTTCCCTTCCCTTCTTTTTTTTTTTTTTTTTTTTTTTTTGGGGGAGCTTAGTTCGTCTTTCCAAACCAGGTTAGTTGCTGAGCTCTAGCTGTTGTTCTGTTTTGTGTAATATTGATAAAACCCTTTTATTTTTTATGACAGCATTCTATTTTAGAACACCTTTTTTTTTAACCATGCGGTCCGTGGCCTTAATGGCTCTTCTTGGGATGTTTGCAGGAACAGCGGTTTCTTCACCTTCAGCTTCACCTGTTCCTGTCACTGTCGCAACAGTTCCAACTCAGGCATTCACAACTTCAGAAGCCTCAGGAACTTCTCGTTATGTGTTAGAGAAGATGTCTCAAACTACTATTCCCGGGTCAACTGCTACTAACGTTGGTGCTGCTGAGTTCATGACGTGGGGTAAGAAGCAACAAGAAATTTATGTTGTTAACGTACCAGAAAAGGTTGTTGACATCTTCGGTCTTGCAACTGATGGCTCGATCACAACGACTGGGAAGAAGTTCACAGCAGAGACTGCTGATGCGACACCAAACTCTGTCTGCTACAACGAAAGAGATGATGTCGTTGGTATTGCTTATGGAAGTACTGGTAAGGGATGGATTGAGTTCTTCAACGCGGAGACTCAGGAACACATCTCTACTCACATGGCACCGAATGGTCTCACCTTGGCTGCCCACTGCAGTTTTGGTCCTTCTGATGCATGTGCTTACATCGCATTAGAAGGAGAGCCTTACACGAACATTATTAGTAGTGTTGAGACTAACCCTTATGGTGGAGTTCTTCAGGTCTGTGCTACAGACTTTAAGAATAGTATGACTCATGTTGCTTCTTCATCGACCTTTGCAGGTTTAACATCCTCAACCATAACCGAGTTGGCATCAAAGAAGGGATGGCACAATCCTCAAAAGTCTACAAACGGCAACGGAATCACCGATTTGGAGCCAGAGTACATCACCTACTCAAGCCAAGGTTCAAACAACAAGTACGAAGTTTACGTTTGTCTTCAGGAGGCTAACATGATTGCCGTGTATGAAGGAACTACTGCAGCGACTTCAATTGCTCTTACCACTGAGCCAATCCGATTCATGCCAATCGGATTTAAGGACAACAACTTCGTTGGTAACGAAATCGATCTCGCCAACGACAACAAAATTGACATTAAAACTTTTAAGGGAGTGAAGTCAATGTACCAGCCAGACAGTATCGTGTCATTTAGACAAAACGGAAAAGATTATATTCTCATGGCCAGTGAAGGTAAAGTGTCATCAACTGAGACTACTAACTCACTAAATGTTGAGGCGAGTGTATTAAGTTACGAAAATGGAGTCGTGAACAGTCCATTTGGTGTTGAAGGAGATGTCATGGTCTCAAGATCATCTCCTGGACTTCAAGCTAATGGTAATTATGATGGTATTTATCTATTTGGAGGTCGTTCCTTCGTAGTCATGGACGCAGCCAGCGGTGCAGTTGTACACGAGAGTGGATCACAGTTCGAAAAGTTGATTGAGAAGTACGCTCCTGTGTTCTTTGGAATTGACGATGGAGTAGTCGTTGGTGGTGAACAGAGATCGACGACAAAGGGACCTGAACCTGAGTCTCTTACTGTTGGTGAGGTTGGTGGAGTTCCTTTAATGTTTGTTGGTTTGGAAAGAACGGGTTTAATCGCGGTTTACGATATTGCTGATGTTACCGCACCAAAGTTCCACTCCTTCGGATCATCTCTTGACGAAACAAGTATGTGCGATGCGAGATCGAAGATGGTTGACCCTGAGGCACTAAAGTTTATTGCAGCAGCTGATAACCCAACCAACCAGGATATTTTAATTGCTTCCGGTTCAGTTTCCAACTCGCTTACTATCTTCAAGGTTGTTAAAAAGGAAAACCCTAACCTCCAGATGTGTAGGGAGGAGAGTAAAAGATCTGTCTACTCATTCCTTGCTACCTCTGAGTTGGTAACTCTACGAGGTCAAGTTAACGACCTTATTCGTGAAACAAAGGTCGCTCAGGGAACTGACTTCAATCCTGTTTGTGAGAAGATCTGTACTACAACGGGAACAATTACCTGTGTGAGTTGCACCATCACAGCAGGGGAAACTATACCTGTTGGGGTTATGAGATACGAAATTCATTTCAAAGGCAGTACTGCGTACTCCAGGTTGGTGACTGCTGTGCGTGTAAATGTCGCCGCGTTTGATATAATTGGAAGCTCTTTTGGAATTTCTATATCAGATGTCTCAATACCTGTCACTACCGCCACCGTTCCAACTGAAGCATTCCCTGCTGGAGAGGCTCCAGGAAGTTCTCGTTACGTGTTGGAAACTTTGTCGCATACTATTGTTCCTGGTTCTACTCTTGCGAATGATGGTGCTGCTGAGTTCATGACTTGGGGTAAGAAGCTCCACCAGGTGTACGTTGTAAACGGACCAGCTAAGCAAGTTGACGTTCTGGACATGAAGGCTGACGGTACCTTCGAGTCGTCTGGAAAGAAGTTTTCAAGCGCGGACGCCGATGCTGAACCAACCTCTGTCTGCTACAACGAAAGAGATGATGTCGTTGGTGTTGCTTACGGAAGCACTGGTAAGGGATGGATTGAGCTGTACAACGCGGAGACTCAGGCACGCATCTCTACTTACATGGCACCAAATGGCCTGACCCTTGCTGATCATTGCAGTTTTGGTCCTTCTGATGCATGTGTCTATGCAGCCTTGGAGGGAGAGCCTTACACGAACGCCGCCGGGGTGGCTGTCAACCCTTACGGTGGAATCATTCAGGTCTGTGCTACGGACTTCAAAAATGAGGGGACTCACGTTTTCTCTTCAACGACTTTTGAAAGTTTGACCACCGCAACTATGGACGAATTGAGGATAAAGAAAGGATGGCACAACCCTCAGTTATTTACAAATGGTGACGGAAAAAGTGATTTGGAGCCGGAGTACATCACTTACTCTTCCATAGCCTCTGACAACACGTACGAAATCTACGTCGGAATTCAGGAGGCTAACATGATTGCCGTGTTCAAGGGAACAGCTGCGACGCCTTCTGTGCCCCTGTCGGTTGAGCCAATCAGATTCATGCCAATTGGATTTAAGGACAACAGTTTCGTTGGGAACGGAATTGATATCGTCAACGACAAGATTATTGATATTAAAACCTTCAAGGGAGTGAAGTCAATGTACCAACCAGACAGTATCGCTTCATTGAGACAAAACGGAAGGGATTACATATTCATGGCCAGTGAAGGAGACGAATCATCATACGAAGACGATAACGGATTGTCTGTACAGGCGAAGGAACTTACATATGAAGACGGTGTAGTTAACAACCCGTTGGGTGTTGAGGGAGATATGAAAATGAGTAAATCCTCACCTGGACTTCAAGCTAACGGTAAGTATGATGGTATTTATCTATTTGGAGGTCGTTCCTTCGTAGTCATGGACGCAGCCAGCGGTGCAGTTGTACACGAGAGTGGATCACAGTTCGAAAAGTTGATTGAGAAGTACGCTCCGCAGTACTTCGGAATTGACGATGGTGAGTTCTCTGTTGGAGAACAAAAATCCCAAAAGAAAGGACCTGAACCTGAGTCTCTTGATGTTGGTGAGGTTGGTGGAGTTCCACTTCTGTTTGTTGGTTTAGAGAAGTCCAGCTTGATTGCTGTTTATGACGTGAAAGACGTTGCCGCACCAAAGTTCCACTCGTTTGGATCAGTTCTGGATGATGAGAAGCTGTGCACAGTCAACTCTAAGTTGCTTGGACCTGAAGCACTGAAGTTCGTACCAAAGGCTGATAATCCAACTGATTTTGATTTATTGATTTCTTCAGGATCAGGTTCGAACTCCATTACTGTCTTTAAAGTTTACAAAAAGGATAACGCTGATCTTACTCCTTGTGCTGCTGAGACACCGGCACCGGAGACTCCAATACCATCGTCTCCAACTCCAGCTCCAACTTTAACACCACCCCCAACTCCGGTTCCTTCGAGATCAGCAAATGAACGTGCAGCTGATTTTAATGTTTTAGTAGACATGGAATTGGTAGATGTCGTTAAAAATATTAACTCAATTGGAAATGCTGCAAGAGGGGCACTTGGGTCTTCAACAACCCCAGCTTGCGGAACCATCTGTGAAATTGAAACGAGCGCTTGCTTCACATGTGCAGGTACTGCCACCACCACAGGAGAAATTGCGTCAACGGCAGCAAAGAGATACAGCGTAGCCTACAAGGCTTTCACTGTGTATGGGGATGCTGACTCTAAAAATAGACTAACAGCTGCCTTAAAGCCTGTTGTTGAAGCTGCAGGGGGTGTGTTCGTAGGTGTTAACGCCGTATTTGGAGATGTCGTTACTGATGATGATGATGGTCTTTCAGGGGGAGCCATTGCAGGGATCGTTATTGGTTCAGTCAGCTTTGTTATTGTTGTTGCCGTCATCGCTTACTGCTGCTTTTGTAAACCTGTTGAGGAACTAGAAACCTGTGAGGATCCAGTCCAAAAGACTAGTCCTGATGAAGAGGCCTAGAAAAAAACAAAAAGAAGAATCGGCAAACTTCACTTTTTTACTTAAAGAATGATATCTCGTTCACTTTTTTCTCTGGTTGTGGGGTCAGACTATCTGCCAACGATATGATGCTTTTTCTTTAACTAATGGAAATCACTCATAGGTCTGCATGTTTGTGCTTCTCCAATCTCACACTTGTTCTTCTTTTTTTTTTTTGCGTGAAAATTCTTCAGCGAAAAAAAAAAAAAAAAAACATTTCTCTTTTTATTAAAGAATTATATTAAATCAATTTCACCCCTTTTTGTGATTCAATCAAACATTTTCCTCCTTCACTTTTTTTCTCTTGTGAAGTCAGACTATCTGCCAACGATATGATGCTTTTTTTTTCTAACTAATGGAAATTATTAGTTGAGGGATCTCATAGGTCTGCATGTTTGTGCTTCTTTTTACTTCTCCTCTATCTCCATATTTATATTTATGTGTTTATGTTTTTTTTTTAAAAAACCTCCCGTTCTCATTCTTTTCCCTTCCCTTCCCTTCTTATTTTTTTTTTTTTTTTTTTGAGGAAACACTTCAGCAAAAAAAAAAAGAAAAAAAGAGGAGGGAAGGAATATATCGCAACGTACTCTTTTAGTTTATTGCACACCGAGTTGAACTTTTACTTCTGAAAGGCACTATTATAGTTGATCTCTTGTGAGGCTATCGTAGTAAAAATGCTGTGAGTAAATTCTTCGGTTGCAATAAGCCTAGGTAGAGTATTTGTGCCCAATCACTTCCCCCTTCCAGTCTGAGCGAATAACGTAAGATTAAAAAAAAAAAAAAAAAAAAAATTAAAAAAAAATAGTACTCCTCAAACTCTGTTCTCTTCGTTCAATAAGTGACGGTTGGTAAATGAAAACTGAAGCGACGAACACAAGAAAAAAAAAGAAGGAAGGAAGGAAGGAAGGAAGGTTTTATGTTTTATGTGGATTGTCTACAGGATGTGCTTTCATCAAGCTACTCCACAAGAAAAGCAAGATTCACAGTTATATTTAACCATTCCTTTTTCTTCTTTTTTTTGTGCCTCCAAAGCTTTATTGTTCGATAGAAACAGAATTGTGGCAGCGTAACTAACCTATTCCTTTATTAGGATTTTGTTCCAGTTGCGCACAAACAAAGATGTGAGTAAAAAAACGTGTGGAACGGGGAAAATCTTTTTTTCTTATCACAATCCGCTAGTATCGTGGTTGTCATGGAAACTGACTTCTCATTCGATAGCGAGAACGTAGTTTCTGCGTTCGATTAGTTCTTGTCCTTACTTTTGTTTATTCCGACTTCCTTTCTTTAAAGAGATAACTTCCATGTTGTGGTTTAACTTAATGTGTGTTCATTAGTTACAGTAACACATGTTCACGTGGCCTGCGGTATTTTATTTTGTAATCTTGTACTACGCTGCCAGTTTTAAGATCTCACTTTCTTCTTTCTTTCTTTCTTTTTCCCTTTTTTTTTTGTGATTTTGCTACCAAAAAATTGGTATTATTGCATCCGCGGGCCATCCGCGTTTTTACATTTATAGAACGACAAAAAAAAAAAAATTATTTCTATTTGGGGAGGCGACGATGTTTGTCTCTGATCAAGAGATAGTCATCTTCATCGTACCCTTGCGTTCATACTTAAAAAGGTATACAAATAAACTCGTATTCCAAGACAGGTATGTTTTTTTTTTAATATCACTTTTTTTAAACGTTTGTTGTATTTCCTCCTTTCTTTTAGTTTATTTTTCTCCTTAAAACGGAACACTTTATTTTTGTTTTGTTTTATTTTATTTTAGTTCGATAGAGTAATAAGCTACGGCGAGGCGGAAAGCTGGAGATTGGTATTTATTAATCTTTCAGTCGATGCTGCTTCCACAATCCATGCGAAATCTTCGGATATGGCTACGGATTGGGTCCTCTGTTACTGTGAGTTACCTAGCACTCATAATATACAGTAACGTTGGATTATATCACTAACTAACACAGTTATACGCAATTGTTGATTACTGGTTCTTGGAGTCTTTTTTTCAATGGTGTTGAAGTAATTCTTTTTGTTCTTTGTCTAACAAATATAAGTATTGTTGTCACTCGCAAACGGAATCGTGAAATCAATTCATGTTTGTTGGCGTTCACACTCCATGTTTATTTTATTTAATTTTATTTGTTTTTTCGTCGTCTATTCCGACCATGACATACTAAGACTGTAAATTTTTAGGGAGGATTTTGCCCCCCAATCGCGCAGCTTTGTAGTTGTGGTTTTTTTTTTTCCTCTCCCTTTTCTCTTTGTTTTTCCTCTCCCCTCTCCCCTTCACCATTTTTTACTCAACTCAACTCAAATCTTCGACAAACACTTTATCGATATTATTTATTATAAAATAACTACATAGAGATAGTTGAAGTCTCACATCACAAATTGGGAAATCGATTATTTACAAGGTATCAAAAATTAGGTTATTTATTTAAACAGGTAGGAATGAAAATGAGGAGGATTTCATTTTTGATTGTGGTAATTTAAAAAAAAGCACATATAAAATATCTGAATAGGAATGTGTGAGACATATAATCTCAAGTATATTGTTCATAATAACATTAAATTTCCGAGTTTGTTGTAATCTGTCGAGAAGTTAGTTGTCGACTGAATTCGAATTATTATACACAAAGTCTATGCAATTACTTTATATTATTTTTTAAAAATAAAAATCAGAAATAGCGTATTTTTATGACATCTAGTGATGTTGCTTCGTGGCCGTTAGCGGTTGTTGTGACGGGTATTGTTGTCCTCTTGGGAGGAACCATCGCATTCTTGTGGTGGATTCGAAGAAGAACTCAAAAACCTGCTGAGACCGGAAAATACGCAGCGATAGTAGCAAAGGCACCACCGATTAACTATGGGGGAACATCGAGTCATGGTGGGAGAGATCCATCACGTGCTGCCTCATCTATCCTTTCTTCACCAATAGTTTGTCACATTCAGGGTGATATACTCCCACCTCCACCTTCATCACGTCCAGCTGGATTGAGAGGAAGTACTGCTTTACAACATACGGAGCGGATTTTTTAACCACCTGCTGAACTGATTGACACCGTGATAATATTGATAGTCGTTAGAATATATGAATTATGGAGTCGTGTGTGAAGCTTCTTTTGTTCACCCGTGTGTGTATTGTGTTCTGTTGTGAAAACAACAGGAATAAGAAAAAAAAAAAAAAAGAAGAAAAAAAGAAAAAAAAAAAAGAAGAAGAGGAGGAGAGGGAGAATAGTTTAACGCAGCACGCAATTTATTATTTTGGTGCCTATGGTTCTTTTTTTGTTCTTCTTCCCTTTTTTTTTTTCTTCCCCCCCTCTCTTTAATTTTTCATTCCCTTACTTCTTGCTTCGTAAACCGAGAAAGGCCTCCCAATTAATAATAATAATAATAATAATATTGTCCTATTTAACTAAATTTTCAGGAGTCTTTGATCGGTAATTGCACCATCGTTTATTCAAGAAGTGATTATATGATTTTCCAAATTCTGTTTATCTTTATGTTCTCTCGGTACTTACACGTGAGACTACACACACCACTTTTATTGCGACTCCAGCTTCCCTCTGATAAGATAAGTCCAGCAGCACTAATAAGAAGTCAGTTTTCGTTATGTCTTCTCTCTTTAGTATGTTTATCACTAGTCTCTTATAGCTTATAAGTGATTAGTGTATCCGAAGCTTCCTTCAAGATGTGAAGCGTAATGGTTTAATTTTTTTTTTTTTTTTTTTTTTACTTGTCGGGGTTCACTCCTGCTGATTTTGTTTGTTAGTTAATTTGTGTTTTGTTTATTTTTAATACTTTATTATCAAAGGCAGTTTTGTAGTTTGGAATTTTTCCTTTTCCTTTTTTTTTTTTTTTTTTAAAAAAACTTTTTTTTTTTCCTTCCAGGAAAATTTTGGAGAAAAAAAAAAAACACAACAAAAAATGACGACTAATAAGCGACAGAATGATTTCCCACCTCCGGATGTCACTCGTCGAAAGGTAACAGCTTCTGGGGGACTTGAGATCGTCGAAGACAGCAGCATGTCCAATGAAATGATTGTAAGACAAGCAGTAGCATCACTAAAATCAAAACAATCCATCAATATAAAAAAAAGAAATACTTACTACAATGAACCAATGAAGTTCGTTGACTCAGAAGTCGATCTTGAAGAGGAGCTACAAAACTTTCGAGTCGTATCAACCGTCCCTGAAGTCAGCAACATAATAAAGTTGGGAGCTGTACCTCTACTTGGTCAACTTTTAGTTCACGAAAATAATGACATTATATGTTCGACTGCTGAGGTAATTCAAGAACTGACTGATCAAGAACGTATTGAAGATCCAGCACTTCATCAAATATGTCAATCCTTTGCTAAGGAAGGTATTTTTCAGTGTTTGTATGAGGCATTGAGACGTCTTGACGACACCAGCGATGATGAAAAAGAAGGAATTGAAATTATTTTGTCAATCGTAGAACAGCTGACTGAGTCTGTCGATGATTGCGTTGAGAGTGATGAGCTTAATTGTAAGCAACTTGCGATCTTCTTTTTATCAAAATTAACTCAACACACGAACGTCAGTCGAACTGACACAGATGTCTGCTACGCTGAAGCGTTATCGTCCCTTGTTCAGACATCTGATTTAGTAGCGATTCATATTTCCAAAGCATTAGTGGACAAGGATGGTCTTTTACACGCTTCTGAGAAGTCGGAAAGGGTTTCGGGAATGCATTTACTCCTCAGCAATATTTCGAAATATATAAAAAACAGAGACGCTGTATCTGATTTTGACCTCGTTGTTACCGAAAACATTATTGATACTTTGTGTGCTATCCTTCTGAGTGCGGAAGGGAAATCAGCTTTTGTTGCATCTCACGGTGTGAAGCTGCTGCTGCTTTTAATTGAACCAAGGAGGAAAAAGAAAAGCGGAAAATCAGAAAAAAAAACCAAAACAGCGAAAGCTTTTCAACACATGCTAAAGCACTCGTCTCTGAAATGTTTGTCTTTTTCAGTTCAAGAGAATGTGGAATCTTGTAAGGCGCTTGTGGAGGAAGACGGTCTTGGTATATTATTCGGTTTTTACATGTTATGTGGTCCTTCGTCTGTCCAATCAAAGAACGCAGAAGAGATTAAAGACACAGAGAGCAGGGTAATCTCTATTGTTAATGATTTGCTTGAGAACTTGGCACCTCCATCTCACTCTGATCTTCTTCGAAGAGTTGTGTTAAAGTTTAATGACGTGGCAAAGATTGAAGTTTTAGTTCGGATGATTGAAAGCACTCAGAGTCGTCTTCAGGCTTTTGAGTCTCATTTAGAATCGAGTAAGAAAATGATTGCTGAGCAATATCAACTTCCACCTGAAGAAGAAGAAGTCGAACGTCTTAATTCAGGAAAATTACAACTACAACAACTGGCATGCATTACTGCTGTGGTCTCAACTTATGATATGAAAATATCATCTCTCATAGAGACTCAATTATCGGATTCAAGCACAACCAGTCAAACCGTATTAACAATTCTGAAGTCTAGTGCAGATGAAAAACCCAAATCAAATTATCTGAGTGACTTAATTAATGAATATTCACAACTTATCAACAAAACATCTTAATGTTATCTTTCGAAGGGGGGGTAGCCTTGCTTATAGGTCGGTTCAAATCCGGTTATTGCTTTTCTTTTTTTAACAAGTCAACAAGAACTACAGCGTGATTGTGTGTTGTGTTATTTAATCTGTTTTTTTTTTTTTCTTCAGTTTATAAAGATCCAACAATGGACCTATCAAACCCAAATAGCCCATGGAGAACTGCACGTTGGCCTTCACCGTCACAATCACCACCACAATCACCACCACATGTTGAGAGTACTGTGATTCCTTCTCCTGTTGTTCCCATGTTAAATCAAGCAACACCTGCGGATGCTCCGATAGCAACAGCACACCACTCACAGCAAAGAGAAATGTCACCTCACGAGGAAGATATAATAAGAAGACACGTTGTAAGGGAAGTCCCTTCTAAATATATTCCTTACTTAGGCAGTAGATTTAAATTTCATGGATTCAAATGCGGCGCAGAAGTCGAAGCATCGACAGATATTTATATTGATGGCGAGCTAGCTATAAAAACAGGAGTTCAGGGAATCGTAAGAGGACCCTCCGATGACACGGATTACACCAGGCTGCTTGTAGATTTTTATAATTTCCACACTGCTATTAATATTACCCCCGCAGAGATAAAGTTAAAATCAGAAATATCATCCCATTGTCCAGGTTGTGGAATGACTCTACCTGACTCCGTGGAGGCTGCCGCTCCAATAGCAGCAGCTGTTGAGCCTCCGATGCAACCCGCGATAGCTGCTGATGTTGGTAGCAATATTGATTATGCTGAGGAAGGGTTTTCACCTGCACCTCCAGAGAGTGAGGTTGGGAGTGTCGCGCCACCTCTTAGTGTAGCAACTGCTGATATAGCAGTTGCAGAAGAGGGGATGCAACCGGCACCGCCTTCTGAAAATCAACAACCTGCTCCTCTTGATGAAGTGCTGGAAATAACTTCACAGCATCCATCAGAGAATCAGATGGAAATTGCTGAGGAGGGACTTTCACCAGCTCCGGCAACACCTGCAGTTGATCCATTGGAAATACCTCAGGCGCCGTCATCTTTTTACTCTCGTTTTCCTGAAGCTCGTGTTTCACGAACTGAACACGAAGCGTTAAAGTCTGAGCTTGAACAACTAAAGGAAGAGCTTGAGAGATTAAAATCTGCTGGTAGTGCCCAACCTACAGTTACGGAACCAGTCACAGAACTGGAAGCTGCTGTTTCTCAACCAAACGACGATGAGGTTCAGTCGTAGAGTTGAGTATTATAGATTATTTATTATATATTGTATTCTTGCATTGTTTTTTTCTTTTCTTTTAAATATAACATTATATATATTTTTTTTTATTTTGTACTTTTGTTGGAATCGTATTCTTGCACTCTTTTCTGTAACAATTATTAACAATGTTTTTTTTTTTTTAGTTTACTGGAACCAATTTAATCAAATATCTATTAATCAGGTCGTGTAAGGAACATGGAGTCAGGCAGGGGCGAGTCAACTAGTTCCTTCCTAGCAAGCTTTGGATCAAAAGCTCATACTGTCAGAGAACTTCTTATAGAGTTGGGACATGCGAGTGCTCGTGAGAAATATCCATCTGGTAAGATTTGTTTACGGGATGTGAGAGACCTTATTAGGGAGGTTTCATCATCTGCGGCAATACGAAGACAAGATGAAGGAATAGAAGACATTATTGGAATTAATATAATGAAAAGATTATTTGATTGTTGTCGACGTGAATCACCAAAAGTAACAACCGACCAACTGAGACAAAAGATTCAATCGGAACTCGCTGAAGAATGTGACAACGATGACATCTCTGAATACATCATACTCTTGAGAGCTACTAAACAACTCGACAACGACACACCGTTAACATGGAAGCGAGTTAGAAGTTGCTTATACAATGCAAGCAGCCCACCTAGTCATGTCGCCAGCGTGGCTCGTGAGCCTGATAGGAAAACGGTATCTCAAACAGCTCAAACAGAACCGTCAAAGCGCAATAAAAGTCATGCTTTTTTTACACCAGAAGCATTCGCTGAGGAAGCAAGCAAAAAGAAAGTAATACGAGAGGAGCGAAGTAGACGTCGAAAGGAACATCGATCAGAGTTCAGTGATCAGATTGATACTGATCGTCGTAGTTGGCAGCAAGCACAACAAGCTGCTAAGTTACAACCGTTGTTTGGAGGGAGAGATGTAACATCAACAACACAGAGTAGTACTGCTGAGATTGTGAGTAGCCGTAGAAGGGCACCTACACCACCACACAGAAAAACTCTAACACCACCCGGAACTCCAACTCCGGGCCCTAGTATAAATATATCTCAGATTCATGATGTGGTTAAAGATGTACTAAAACAATTAGGGGTCGCTCCTCCTCCTCAAATTCGTACTCCAGAACCTGCCCGACCAGACCCGGAACCAGACCTAGATAACACCAGTCAAAGCTCTGTTCCTATTTCTGTTAAATTTGAACAAGTTCAAGTCCTACCAGAGGACGCTTCAATATGGGCTGGTCAGGAATGTATTCAACGAGAAGTGCTACAGGACTTAGCTAACCCTGGTTACTAATAATTACTGAAAAAAAAAAAAAAAAAAAAAAAGGGCTTCACAGAGCACTGTGTCTCAGCTGTACTTAACCCTCCTCCCCCCTTTTGTATACCAATCCATTATATTATGGGCTCTCGTAGGGTGTTTTCTTAATTCTCTCAAAAAAATCATTTGTTCATTCATACTCAACAGAATTTTAAATTTGATGGATGAGGCGCAACGAAAGAACTACCGATCTCTATTCCGAAAAGGGTTAAATACAACCAAAGTTGTAAACGCTCTCAAAACCTCCCATGAGGATGATCATGAGGATGATATGCGAACGCCACAAAAAATAGAATCAACAGGACGACTAACATTCAGAGACTTAGAACGTCTTGGAACAGCCAAGGGAATGAACAAACAAGATACATCACCAAAGGCTGAGAATGCTGCTGTAGAGGTGTTGGTAAAAAATAAACTACTGCGTAAGAAACAAGAAGAGATAGACATTATACTGAGAAGGGAACAACTTCAAAAACAAAAATCCGCAACTGCCATACAAAACCTAAAAGACGAATTGCAATCTACGCGAACTGAACTACAAGAACTAATCACAGCTCAAGAATCAATGCCGACTTTACAAAATTTCGGTAGTGGTGGTGATAATGCAAGTCAAGAAGCTCAGTTAAGAGAACAACTCACCCAACTAGCTAAGCAGTGTGGAAAGCAAAAAGTTAACATTATGGAACAACAGTCAGAGATAAACACTTTGAATGGATCACTGGAATTATTAAAGTCAAAATTCTGCTCAATAAAATCATCACTACTGGGATTAACAAGCGACTTAAGAGATCAAATAGAAATCACAACAATTGAAATATCCGAACGGTTTACAATGCTTTCTGAGGAATTGCAAGAGGGATTTACAGAGATTCTAACCAGAGTACCACCACCACCAATATCGTCTATTGATACGTTTTTGCTGACTAAGAAAATTGCAATGTTAGCTGTTGAGGTGGATTTATCATTTAAAAACCTTCCTGGTGAAATATCCCATTGCAGTGACGGAATAAACCTACCAGTCATTTCTATTGATGGAGATGTGTGGGATGATTTCATTGTAGAACAGTACACGAATCAATTTCATGAATCACTTACAGTATTATCAACCATCCCAGATGATGTTATACTACTTAGAGATTCAACAACTGAAATTATATCAACTAAAGACTCACTCATAGATACACTCAAATCAGATTTAGATGAGTCGATGCACATGGCCTCTAAGATCACGTTGGAACATTCAAAAGAAATAATGTCAGTAAAGAACATCTTTACTGACTTAGCAGCAATATTAGAAATGGAAGATAACGTGACCGGGATACTACCTCTGAAACCATCATCTGTGAAGGAAGTTAATGAGCAGTGTTGTTGTAATTACGAGACGTTGCGAGAGCTTGAGTCGGGACTCGAACTGATGGAATCGAACATACAAAAGTTAGTCGATTCTAATAAATTAGTCTCTCTGTTGCAATCTCAAGTTCATAATCTTCAACAAGAAAAATTAAACTTTTCAGAAACAGTAAAACACTTGGAACTTCAACTTTTGGAAGCTGAGAAACGATCACAGAATGACTTAACAGACATAGTTAGTGAAGCCCGCAGAGCAACAATCGAAGCAAAAGATCTACAGAAAGAATCTGCGCAAGCAAACTGGAACATACTATATGCGAAAAAACGTGTAGATGACGCTGAGAAGATTGAATCTGAAGAAAAAATACCACAATTCATCAAAGAAAGACTCGTATACTGCTACAAGTGTTCGACAGGTCCATACTCTTTACCCGATACCCACTGCACTAAGTGTAATCAAAAACTGTATTATCCCATAATAGCGACCATTCCTTTAGGTATTAAGCAATCACAGTATTGGTCTAACGTAGTAGAATCTTGGGTTGATACAAGAAGGAGTATTAGAGGTAAGAAAGGTGCCTTACAACGCAGACTATCGAAGCTTACTGCGGAATTTGATAAGCGAATACGACTCGGAGAATCGCTTCCAGAAAGAAAATCAATTCATGATAATAAACAACAACAATCACATAGTGGTATTCCTCCGTTTATTATGTTGGATAAAGAAACAAAATCTACATACGTATCAACCTTGACAAAGAGTACACCTACTCTAAGCACTTGTATTATTGGTGAAAACATATATCCCGTAAGCAATGGAAAACAGTTTTTTTCTAAATCGCCTCATACTCACCAGTCAGTTCATCCTCCGCTACTTAAGGAAAGTCGAATTGAAAATTATAAATCTCCGTCGGAAAAACCCGCCGACGTTCAAAAAAAATCTCCAGTTCAATTCCCGGCTGATAAAATATATAAGCAGCCTGATAAGATAATTGGAGTTGGGTTTTTATCAACGATTGGGAATTGTAATTCTGGAACAACGGCATCGGTTGTTACAAACAGTAATAACATTAAAACTTTCTCTCATGATTTAAAGAATCATGAGAGTAACGATGATCCATTGTTTAATGTCCCAACAGGTTGTAAAAATAGACCGGTATCTGCCGGGTTTGTTGACAGGACAACAAGACCAACACCACCTCCAGCTGCACCGCATTGCAATTGGCCATCTGAAACTGGTATTAGAGCAAGTATGAAATGGGTTACTTGTAATCCACAGGATAGATATGCTGAGGGGTATATTCGAGCCGCAGAGTTTTTTGATGAAGACCGACTTCCAGAGATGGTCAGGGAGTTACCTCCAGACAAGGGTCTAGTAGTGGGTGATTTAACTGCCGTAAAGAAACGACGTCCAGTCACAGCTCAGGTCAGATCCATTCCAATGAGAGATTGCTATGCTACAAAGCCAAGTCAAGTTATAGATGTATCAAAAACTAATACTACGGTAGCAGCATTCACTCCTGTCTCTGAAAAGCAACACATAGTAAGTAGTTGGACTCCTGGTAGTACTTGTCCCATATCAAATATTAAAGACTTTTATATTAGTGAAGTTCCTTTATCAAATATACCTTCTGCTCCTCCACAGAACAGGCCTCTCTCAAGTAGACCAATCTCATCTCGAGTTAAGATTAATAAATTTGCTGTTCCGCAGTCGTCACCTGTGATTGATTGTCTTGCATGGGGAAAAGAATCACCTCTAGCATTAGAATGGTCAGAATATAGGGCACTTACTCAACGAAAGAGATAACGCTCGTTTTTTTTTGTTTTGTTTTTGTTTTTTGTTTTGTTAGCATTTACACATTTCATCGTTATTTATTTATTTATTTGGTTTCTTCTTCTTCGAGATTTTGAACTTCTTATTTTACTGCAACAGATACCCATTGTAGGGTGGCACATGCCCGATTCGAGGCTTCTTGTAGACGACACTGATCCCTTCATAATAGAAGCTGTTCGTAGAGGAGTTTTTGAGCTTGATGATGGTGAATACCAAGAAGAAGCATATGATGACTACAGCGTGAGTGAGGAGATGGAAGTACCGGTAGAGTCAGAATCTCAGAAACCCCAACTTGAAAATCAAAGTCAAGAAAAACTTATTGAAAATGACAACATCTTACAAACTATCTCTTGTGATATCAAGTCAGCTCTCGTAGACTTAACGGGACTACTTTGGGGTAGTGATTTCACAGCTAATCAAAAACGTTTATCGCAAGTGACGAGAGAATTAGACCACCGAAACAGCAAAGACGTGAAAGAATTCCACATAACAGATCAACAAGCAGGCTCTCTTAAACAATTAGTACCATACATACTAGGAAGGATGGTTGCTATGATTTCTGCTATTGAAACTCAAACAAAAAAAGATGCACTATGGCATCACCTACTTGACTGTAAAGACCAACAGCTTGTATACGTCTTGAAGAGAGAAGAAGCACATACTCGATTACTTCGTTTAAAACGCAGCTGTCCATCACTTGATGGGTATAATGTTAATCAAGTGACGTCGATGGGGAATTCGACTATTCCAAACAACGAACGGTTGTTTGAAATTCAACAAGAACAAAAGAAGCTGTTGAATCAGTTCGCTAATACTGCATCGGTTCCAGACACCAGAGAAATGGAAAGAAAACTTTTAATTGCGAACATTGAAACTGATAAGCAATCAATTCAAATTGAAAATTTACACAAACGATTACGTGAAGTAACCGACACGTCACTATTCAGACAAGACATATCAAACAAACTAAAGACCGCATGTACAACCAACTCTCATATAAAATCAACTGAACAACGTCTCTCATCAGTCACTGAATTGGTTAAGTCAATGCGACGCACATTAAAACAACATTGCATAGTAATGAGGGATATTATTAAGGGAATGAGGCAAGCGATTTTTCAAAAAAAAAAAGAAGGAGTTCACGCGACTCGTCAAGCTGATTGTCAAGTCCAGTGTATGTTGAATACTATAAACCTATCAGCGAAAAAGAACTCAATAACGATAAGTAGAAAAGCATCCATAACCGACTGGTCATGGAAAGACATTGAAGGAAACACTGGCATTTCCGCACCACCAGCCATCTCTGTAGAGCTACACAGAGTTGACCTCAGTTTGAGACCGCTATTACGTCTTTGTGGAGTGAAACCACGAGATAGACCTGTAAAAGGTG
Organism: Flectonema sp. DT1601; assembly: GCA_964019425.1. Classification (NCBI taxonomy): domain Eukaryota; phylum Euglenozoa; class Diplonemea; order Diplonemida; family Diplonemidae; genus Flectonema; species Flectonema sp. DT1601. Next base: position 476,805 of record OZ025838.1, read on the forward strand.
AGCCACCAGTTACTGAACAAGGCATGATTGGTCTTAGTCGATGTTTACAACAAGATGTTGGTGAAGTTGTTGCGATACTTAGAGCTAAAATAAAAGAATTATTTATTGAGGATGATGCAGTTGGAAGATGTAACTCTTGGTGTATCGATTCTCTATCAACTTTATCAGATCCAAAATATGATCTCTCAGAACTACAAGCAATGATTACGGCATCTGTTCATAACTCAAAGATTGTCAAAGACATTGAAGGAGTATTCGATACTTTTATTTACGCAAATCATGCAGCGCAACCTCCTCCTTCGATACCAGTCGTTCCTCCTCCCAAATCTGATAATTTAAAGAGAGTCACTGCTGGTCAAGTTACCAACAAGAAAAGAACTTTCTTAGCGAGCATCGGTATTCAATGTGATCTAACACAGGCAACGAACAACACTGCTGCTAAGTCTGAAAAGAATTTAAGAAAATCACCAAACAAGGCAACAGGTCGTAAAAGTATATTTGATGGTTTCACATTACCAAACACAGCTGTTGGGAAGTCACCTCAAAATAAGAAAGTAATTAAATCGGTAAGTCCTGTCACTTCCCCAAGGTCTCCTAGTTTGGTACAGAAATCACCAAAGCAGGTTGCATCGGTGCCGTTTATCGAAGTTTCTAAAGATCAAGAAAAAGATGAAACACTTTCCCGAGAATCCACACCAAATCGAAAACCACCATCACGTGAGCACAAGAGGGAGTTGAGATCAAAATCAATTGCTCGCGGAAGTATCTCACCAAAGCCGAACACGTCAAGAGCGAATAAGGTAAATCCAAGTCCGGGGCGACAAGAGACTAAAGCGGAAACAAATGTTACCGCGCATGTCGATTCATCATTGACTGCTACTGCTACAAGAGCACCTATTGTGAGCTCTACTCCACCTCTACCTCTGGCTCCACCCTCACCGTCACCTCCACCCCCGCCAATTATCAATACCGACACAGCAACTCCTCCTCTTAGTAGCGAGTATAATGAATCACCTGATCAATTTCAGAATAACAATTCCGCTCAGCAGCAACAGCAACAGTTGCTCAGTCCATCATTTCAGCCGCCCAGTCAACCTGATCACAATCTGGTGGATACCAACCTCATGAATTTAGTAATCACACCAGTAGCTGAACCGACAGCTGACCAGCTCAGAGAAACTTCTTTGCAGCTACAACAGAATTGGAAACTAGTTGGAGCTGAAGGGAAGATCGATAATGAGTTCTCTCAATTTTTTGATATTGCTGCTCGCGCTGTGTTAACCAGCTGCACTATTAAGAATTTCAACGACGTTGTCTCTGAAGCAGTCGAGACGTCAGCGGAGTACACCCGAAGATTAGCAGAACAAAATCTTCAACGAATGAAGGACGAAGTGACTTCTGTCTTAGCATCTGTAAATGAAAATGCATCTGACACGGACGATCAGGAAAAGATTGGAATGGATAAAATGAACGCATTGGGAAAGGTTTTTAAATTGGTACAAGCATCGAGAAATCTAAACCTTGGACAGGAAGACAACGATCCTACTAAACATTATCAAATACCATCATTGACAACACCACAAACACAAGTTGATAATCGTCAGTTAGATACCACGTCTTGTACTGTTAACGGTACTGGACGTGGTCTTGTTGATATGAATAATTCAGAAACTACTTCACCGTTTGATGCTTCAGCACCTGATTACATTGTGAATAACAATAACGATACCGATACACAATCATTGTTAATGTCTTATAGATTTGAAGAACCTGGTATCGAACATAATGATAGTAATATTCAGACTCATGTTCGCACTCGTCACCGAAAGAGCATCTTTGAAGTATCACCCCTTCAACTGGATAATAATCTTTCTATGAATCAACGTAGTCCTCTCAGTTCACAATGTAGTAATGCATTCTCATATTCTCCACTAGTAACACCTACTGCGTATGGTCAGGCTTTGGGTGATTTTCATGCTGACAACAGTCGTGGTGGATCAGTAAACAGTGAAATAGCAGCACCGCTACTGAAAACACACGGGATGGGTGGATCGAGCGTCCACTTTCCAGATATATTTAGAGGTGGTTTTGTAGGTTCAGCGATAAGCAAAGGTGGAGCAAAAGTAAAACCTGATAACGGAATTGAATCGCCTAATCATTCTCAAGGTGCATCAGCTTTTGCACACCGGAGTAGAGGAGCTCGGGTGTCACGTTCTCCATCATATTGTGATAAAAATTATACTTATGACCCCCAACAAACTGTTACTCAAAATGATAATTGCGAGAAGCCTAACATTAGTATTGACCCATCACAAGAACCTAATCAGCTGACTGCTTCACCAAGAGGCTTGACCAGAAGTAATTCAGCGAGAAACACGTCTGGGATAGATATGATGAGAAAGGCAGACTTAAGTAAGAAAAATGTTGTTTTACGAGGGGGTCAACTTAGTTTAATGCATCAAAGACTGCAACAACAGCTACTCGCTCGAGAGAAGAAACAACGTGAGATAATGAGTTCCGACAAGCCAATAGCTGCCGAGCCTCTTAAGGCAATTTCAACAGCCGCACGTGGAGCAATCAGACTTGCTTCTGATTTCCCTAAATTAGCAAGCCCTGATAGTAATCTTCGTTTTATTGATGTACGACCCAAGAAATCAATTACTAAGAAAGAAACAATGTCAATCCTAGGAGGGGGAAGTAGAGAAGTGAACTCAATATTGAGAATGGGCAATCTGAAAACTATATCCAATTGGGGTGGAAAGATAAAGAGATAATAAACTGCCTTCCCTATCCTGTACTTTGATAGTAATCATCTACTGTTGGTATCATGCATCGTAATCTTGTGTTCGCTGGTCTTCGTTGTTTGCCTTGTTTTGTGTATTATGTGGCTACTATGTTTTCCAACAAGTAGTTCTCTTGTGTATCGTATCGTAACTAGAATCTGTTTACCAACAGTGAGATAGTCTACACTTCCTGCATTGTTGAGTTTTTTTTTTGTGTTGAAGCGATCATTATTCGTTTTAAACACAGCAAAGTACCGTAATGGCTCTGTTATCTCTGACGGAACTCTCTGATGGAGTTAGCTGCGGGAGTGATTTACTTCAAAGACTTAAAGAGTATGCTGGAACTGGAAATAAGAGAAAGAAATATGCTCTTGCGAGAAGACATACAGAACCATCGTTACAATTAGCACTACCAGGATTGAATGAAGTTATTGTGAGAAGGGATAGGAGGAAAGTTAATAATAACAACGGAATAGTACCTGTAATCAGTAGTACACGAGTGTCTTCATGGCCAACGAGAAGCAAACCTGCGAAACCATCATTATTAATAAAACTAGAACAGCATATTGAAAGTGAGCTACCATTCGCTACTAATGATGATGCTAAACTTCGAATATATCATGAAATCTTTGATCAGTTTATAGAAGCTTTTCCATCATACAGACCTGTCTTGGAACAGATTAAAGAAGCCTATGATGATCAAATGACTAAGTGTAATAGTTTATCATTATTAGTTGACGGGTTGCAAACTGATATCGAATTAGCGAAAGCGAATGCTGCGAATAGTTTTAAAGAATTTGAAAAGAAGAGCATGCAAGCAGTCGATCAAGCAGGCATCCATGCAAAAGAATGGCAAAGAGCCTTTGAAGACAAATGTTTGCTCATTGAGCGATTTGAATCTGATTCAAAGATAGCAAAGAAGCAATTATCAGATTATCAAGAGAAAGCTGGGAGGGATCAAAGTGATAAGGAACGCCTTAGAGTAGCATTACAACACATTACAGACGTCTGTTCTGATCTTAATCAGAAAATAGAAGCACAAGCTGCGCATTTTCGTGATCAAGAAAACCAATACAAATCTCAAATTTTAATCCATGAGTATAAAATTGAAACTCTACAGGGTGAGGTAGACGACTTTCTTAAAAAGACGAGAGAAACCGAAAATAAAAAAAAGCGAACCGTTGAAGAGCGAAACCTCTCATCCAGTTTGAAGATAGAAAAATGAAAAAAAAAAAGAGGGAAAAAAAATTCGTATAGCGTTTTTATTTGCGTCTTCCCTTCTGGGTCTGATTGCACCATCAGTGACTGATTATTTATACCAAACATTGTGACTGAAATTAACAAATAATGTGTTGTAGTGATGTAGTTTTTATTTTTATAATTCCTTCAGTCAGTTGTAAGCCAACAATGACGTCTCAACCTGTCCCCTTAACGCAGGTTCAAGCAGTTGAAAAAACTTTGCTAAGAATCTCTAATCACAAGGGAGTCTTAGGACTCTTGGTGATTAGTCCAAAAGATGGATACGTTTGGAAGACTTGTCTTCCTTCATCATCTCCGTTTGATGAGAAGAAGTTAGTTATTCATGCAGAAAAGTTACACGCGTTTATTAGTCTAACGAGGAGTATTGTAAGAACACTTGATGTTCACAATGAATTGTTATTTCTGAGGTTGCGATCGAGGAAACACGAGTTCATAGTGTCTCCTGAGAAAGGTGTGTTTTATTATTTTATTCTTTCAGTTGGTGTCTCTTGGAGTTCATTAGAAGTTATGAAATGATGATTACTAATTATCAATGTTCTCTCTGATTACAATGAATAGAAATCATTTTATTCGCAATTATATCTGAGTTGGTATCCTGCTTCTAACTTGCTCATCAACATTGTTCAAGACATTCTGTTTGGGAACAGGAAACACGTCCCTATTCCTGTACCCTAAATCATCTGAGTTGATATTTTCCTCCTCGTTCTTCGTAGAATTTGATGCCTTGCTGCTTCTACTTATCGTGGCGTGAGTTCAGCTTTGCTTGCTGTTGTGAGAAACTAGTGTTATGAAATGATGAATACTAATTATCAATGTTCTCTCTGATTACAATGAATAGAAATCATTTTATTCGCAATTACATCTGAGTTGGTATCCTGCTTCTCACTTGCTCATCAACATTGTTCAAGACATCCTGTTTGGGAACAGGAAACACGTCCCTATTCCTGTACCCTAAATCATCTGAGTTGATATTTTCCTCCTCGTTCTTCGTAGAATTTGATGCCTTGCTGCTTCTACTTATCGTGACGTGAGTTCAGCTTTGCTTGCTGTTGTGAGAAACTAGTGTTATGAAATGATGAATACTAATTATCAATGTTCTCTCTGATTACAATGAATAGAAATCATTTTATTCGCAATTACATCTGAGTTGGTATCCTGCTTCTCACTTGCTCATCAACATTGTTCAAGACATTCTGTTTGGGAACAGGAAACACGTCCCTATTCCTCCAGCACTATTTCCCCAACTGGTTGCAAGCCGCCGATCCGTTGAGACCGAGTTTGGGATTTCTTGTCTTCTTCTCATCCATTGACATTATTCAAGATTCTCACCTGGCCATTAGTTCTCAATAATCGTATCGAATCAAAACCTGAGCTCAGCGTACGGAAGTTATGAAATGATGATTACTAATTATCAATGTTCTCTCTGATTACAATGAATAGAAATCATTTTATTCGCAATTATATCTGAGTTGGTATCCTGCTTCTCACTTGCTCATCAACATTGTCCAAGACATTCTGTTTGGGAACAGGAAACACGTCCCTATTCCTGTACCCTAAATCATCCGAGTTGATATTTTCCTCCTCGTTCTTCGTAGAATTTGATGCCTTGCTGCTTCTACTTATCGTGGCGTGAGTTCAGCTTTGCTTGCTGTTGTGAGAAACTAGTGTTATGAAATGATGATTACTAATTATCAATGTTCTCTCTGATTACAATGAATAGAAATCATTTTATTCGCAATTATATCTGAGTTGGTATCCTGCTTCTCACGTGCTCATCAACATTGTCCAAGACATTCTGTTTGGGAACAGGAAACACGTCCCTATTCCTGTACCCTAAATCATCTGAGTTGATATTTTCCTCCTCGTTCTTCGTAGAATTTGATGCCTTGCTGCTTCTACTATCGTGACGTGAGTTCAGCTTTGCTTGCTGTTGTGAGAAACTAGTGTTATGAAATGATGATTACTAATTATCAATGTTCTCTCTGATTACAATGAATAGAAATCATTTTATTCGCAAATTATATCTGAGTTGGTATCCTGCTTCTCACTTGCTCATCAACATTGTTCAAGACATTCTGTTTGGGAACAGGAAACACGTCCCTATTCCTCCAGCACTATTTCCCCAACTGGTTGCAAGCCGCCGATCCGTTGAGACCGAGTTTGGGATTTCTTGTCTTCTGCTCATCCATTGACATTATTCAAGATTCTCACCTGGCCATTAGTTCTCAATTATCGTATCGAATCAAAACCTGAGCTCAGCGTACGGAAGTTATGAAATGATGATTACTAATTATCAATGTTCTCTCTGATTACAATGAATAGAAATCATTTTATTCGCAATTATATCTGAGTTGGTATCCTGCTTCTCACTTGCTCATCAACGTTGTTCAAGACATTCTGTTTGGAAACAGGAAACACGTCCCTATTCCTGTACCCTAAATCATCTGAGCTGATATTTTCCTCCTCGTTCTTCGTAGAATTTGAATAAGAAATCCTCGAAGTCGGAGACTACGGGGTGATGCGACCCAGAAGAACTAAACTGCTTTCCTTCTTGCTGCCCACAAGGGGGAGTTGTGGTTGATAATAGTTGGCAATCGGTTTTTTATCGGTCTTGCTGACAAATCAGTATACTAAATTAAAAAAAAACAACAACAAGAAAGAAGCGAAAGTGTCTCATTGGGACAATGTAATTGCCAATCTGTTTTCGATTAGTCTTGGAGGCATAATAAACGAAACCAACTGTTAACTCCTAATGTACAACTCTTTATATTAGTTTTAGAAATCACTTGTTTTATGTTAAGTGGAATATGAATACCAACTCACTACAGATTTTGTTATTATTGTTATTCAAGACTACAGAGTACAGAGTGACGATCCACAGCTGTCTCGAAAACAGGAAGGAGATCGAAAAGCTCCTGAAGGAGGAGCAGCGAAGACGGAGGGAACCAAACCTCCTGAAGTGAGTGATCCCATCGCTGGTGAACAAACATAACAGCGACGTATCTGAAAAGAGTGACTCGTATCTGCCACAGTAGTGAGCAGCTTCTAGATGTTGGTCCCGGCTGACGTCTATTTGAATTCGCCTGCAACAAGGTCAGCCACAGCAGTATTGGTTTAATACTTCACTAACAGTTTTATCGTATTTATAAGTTATTTTTAATAATTTAGTCTTCGTTCCGAGTTTTTAACAGGAGTTGGGAAGAAGTTCTCCGACATTCGTTAGATCATAGTTATGAATACTCTTATCTTATTACTTCATATCTACCAATAGGAATAATAAATAATCAAAGATGAGTGACTCACAGAGCGAAGATCACGACGAGGAAGTCGAGGACGAACTTGAAGGAGACTCGGAGGACATCACAAGTAAATTTACTTGCGGATCTTTATTGAATGTTGGAAACACTTGCTTCTTGAATGCGGGTGTACAAGTTCTGGGAAACTGCGATAGTTTTGCCGTATCAATATCAGAGCAACCTGGTGAGATGTACACAAGGCGATTCAGAAAGTTTCAAAATCCGGGAAGGCAGAAACTGATGGCACGCTGGCGGGGACTACTAAAAAGTCTCCACCAAGCCAACGGTCTTTGTGTTGATCCACGAAACTTTGTAAGGGAAGTCATATCGGTAAATAGTCAGTTTGCTGGCTACGGACAACAAGACTCACACGAATTCATTGACACTCTACTGGGTGCTATTGATGATGAGACACGTGATCCATTCCATCTCCCTGCTGTCCTCGATTCTCTAATTTCTAAATCACTTCCAACTAATGCTCACGCATTACGAGAACTCTCTCTATTCAAATTCCTAGATGATCTCTACAATAAAAATATCCGTCTCGATCAACTTTCTCAAGACAGGATAAGTAAGCGGAAGGGTAAGCTCACATTTGGGTCTGGCGGTGCTTACTATCCCAGGGTATGTATTTGATATTTGTCAGATTTGTCCTGCCAAGGTTAGTAGGAAAAACAACAACAACAACAGATTTTTCGATCTACCGTATCTGACCACTTCCAAGGCCGGCTGGCTAGTCGAATTACGTGTAAATCTTGCAAACAGATGTCCATGCGAGTAGAAACATTCACTTGCCTTGCGGTATGTAATTATTTTTATGAAGTTTATGATGAGTATTCAATTTCATCGTAAAAACAACAACAACAACAACAACAACAACAACATCAGCTTGAAATTCCCTCATCATCTCAGCTTGCAGCGATTGCTGCAAAGGAAGAGGCTGATGGAGACGTAGACGGTATCAGTACTGTAGCGAAGAGTGGATTGTTGATGGGAACTGCGATGGGAATTATAAATATGTTTACAACGATATTAGGTTCAGCATGGAAACTAATAGCTTCTGGTGATACAACACCAGTAACACTAAGACAGTGTTTACAGTCTCATTGTATGGATGAGGAAGTCTATGGCTGTAACAAGTACGAGTGTACAGAATGTGATTCACTTCAAGACGCGACAAAGAGGATTCAGTTTGCGGAACTTCCGGAGTTTCTTATAATAAATTTAAAGAGGTTTTCTCACAGCGGTTATTGGACTTCAAAAATAAACAAGTCAGTTGAGTTACCAGAACATGATGAATATCTTGATTTGTCTGAATTTTGTATAACAGAAGTACCACAACCACCGACATCAACCTATGCACTACATGGAATGGTTTGTCATAGGGGATCATTTCATGGTGGACACTACGTTTCTTATGTTAGAAAAATGAAACGTTGGATTCTATGCAATGATGATTACCTAGCCGTGGCAACTGCTGAACACGTTTGTAATGAGGAAGCTTATGTACTAGTGTATCAACGTCAATCTATAGAAACAAAAACTTCTGACCAAGAATGGTCGAAGAGACGTGCTGTACTATATGCAGGTAAGATCCATGAATTGGGAACTGACGGTCTTATTAAAACTTTATTATCGAAAGTGTCAGAAAATGATATTCGTTTTATATCACGTAAGTGGATTATTTCCCATGCTTGGTCGGAGGCAGGTGTAATATGGAATAAGCCAATGTACCCTTTTAGAAAAGAAGAATCAGCTTCACAACGATCTGTTAGAGAATTCTACTGCCCAATTACCGTAACTGACTGGAATATGTTTCAAAAAACACACGGTGGAGGTCCGGAAATAAATCTTGATGAATACCTTCGCATGGTACACGAAGAAGAAATGTATATCAGGCAAACGGCTCATCAAATGTAGGGGGACATCTAATTTGTTGATCGTTAAAATTAATCTTGCTTTTTATGATTTGTTATTATGTTCTCTCCGGTCGTTGTTGTGCCAGATCTCTGTTTTCGTATATTAGAGGGCTAAAACAACAACAAAGTCTTTAATGAGACGCTTCACATACTTTAACTATTCACACTTTACTCATGAAGTTATCTGACAGAAGAGCAGTGCAAGGAATCATTCAGGCATTGCTCAAAGCACATTGAACCAACAACAACGTCTTTAGTGAGGCATCGCACTTTAATCATTCACTCTTTTTTTTAACAGGTTTTTTTTTTTTGATATAAAAAAAAAAATAAAAAAAAAATCGGGTTTTTGGGATTCTACTAATGTAAGCAGTGAAAAAAAGAGTATTATATGCCATCTCCATGTGTGATATCAAAAAAACAGCTATCAAAAAAATAATAAATTATACTAATAAGTAAAAAATGCTTCGATTGCCATGTTCACTTTCTCGTACTACATCACTAGCATTCCGAAAGTCTCCGTTATTCAAGCAACAACGGTTCTATGAGACCGACTCCGTTGATTTGTTACAGATGAAGAAAGGTGATTACTTCATCAAGGAAGGTGTGCTACATATGTGTCAATCAAGAATGATGAAATCTTCAGGAAGAGGTGCAGCTCAAGGTATTATGCAAGCAGTATTCGTTAAAACTGGAAAGCACACGGAAATCAAAGGACAGACTAAATTTGAGAAAGTGCATTTAGAAAAAACAAGACTCTACTTCGATGATGTCGATGAGAACACAGACACTCTAACTCTCAGAGTATTCGATTCTGATGAGGGTGAACCAGTCCCTACAGACCAGCTTCACACGGTCGACGAGAAGGGTTTCGAAGCTCTTATTGATGGCGGGGGCGGAGCTATCAAGTGGCTTCTACCAGATATGCCGCTTTCTGGTATCCTCTTTGATGACGCACTAGTAAGTCTCAAGATGCCTGTTCAGTACAATTTTACAGTAAAGCGAGTCTCTCAACTCGGAAGTGAAAACATGGCTCTTCTCGAAGAAAACGACATCCAAATACCAATCGCAAGTACTTCTTGTAAGCCCGGAGACAAGATAACAGTAAGGCTACCAAAGGGAAGGTTTATTAAAAAGGTGACTAGTTAAAGAAAAAATAGTAATACTTTTTTTTTTTTTTTCCCGAGTTTTTTGAACCAGCGAGAACCTACCTATCAATTCACTGACGCGCCCTGTCCAATACTAGTTTGGTTTCAAGCTGTCACTAAGAATTGTTTACTTGTCATAAGTGTATGGTGTAGGCCGTTCTTTTTCCTTTTTTTTTGTTTTTGCTTTTTTTTTTTTAAAAAAGCCTAACAGTTTTCGGTTATTTTTTTTAGATGAAAAAAAACATGATAGTACCGCAATACATTACAATATAATATATTAATTACATAACAGGAATTTCTTTTCTCCTTTTTTTTTTACAAAGAAAAACAATGGAAGCAACTACCGCAGCTTTGCCTTGGTCATCATACGCAGCTGACACCTGTTCGGCGGTGATGACTCCGTTTGGGTTGGTTAAAGTACCAATTGGGGCTGTCAGTATCCCAAGTGACAAGGGATGTTTAAAACAAGAATTGCTTATGATTAGAATTCAGTTGGAAGCTTTTTTTGGAAGAGACAAGAGGAACGATGTTTGGTGGGACAGCGTCATTTCCGACATGAGTTTTAGTCCAAAACACCTTATAACAGTTGCTGACTTTGTGAGGGGCGTTTCAAGTATTGGTTCTCGCAGGAGGACTAATGAAGATATGATCAAGACTTATGCTTCTCTGAGATTCTTTTTAATGAATCCTTCATTGTGGCCAACTAGTAGTGATAACATCTCTAGAGGTATTCTTAAAAAAACAGCAGTTGATCTTGTTAGCTGTGCCTCAGGAAAGAAACGCAAGCCTTCATTCAATCCAGACAACGTAACATTACAAGATTTTGCATTCTCTATCGACCATTTAGTATTGCTTTGTATGCCTGACGCTGATGAGGATCTTAAGGAAACTATGATTTTGAAGACAACACTTCAAGTTCAATCGCTACTAGCAACTCCTGTTCATACTCAGCAAGATGATGAGCTGCCGCCTTTGTGTGATGATTTTGATTATTAGAAAAATATCTGTTTTTTTTTTTAAATCACAGATCCTCCTCTCTGAATTAAATGTACTCGAAAAAAATTATAATAAAAAAAAAAAAAAAAAAAAAAAAAAAATCCGATTTCGACCCTCCTTTTGCAGTAACAACAATAGCAACAACAAAAAAAATATATATATAGTCAGTGAGCTTAATTTCTTGCTGACATAAGCTGCTACAGAATCCGCATTCTAAAAAAAAAAAAAAAAAACTTAAACAAATTGGTGTCTATAAAACAAATTGGACTCTTTTTAAGGTTCTTCTTTCTCAGATTTCGTAATTTTATTGTTTGTTGTTCTAAGGTTTTTTTTCTCTGATTTTTTCCAGATATTTTTTCGGGGGAAAAAAAAAAGAAAAGAGATACACTACGTTCATTCATCAAAACCGTAATTGTTCATATTTGATACCTTTTTTTTTTTTAATTCCCGCAATCTCAATTTTTTTGAGAGTAGGAAATATAATATTATTCTTCGGATTAAAATTTAATTTCTGCAAGGATTTTTTTTTTTTTTTTTTTTTTTTCAAGTCTGCGACTGCGAACTGCTCATCGTGCATGGTTTCATTACACTGCCTCGTGCTAGTGCATTAGAACATCGAGGCAAAGTTTCTTATCCTTATCATCACTTGTGAAAGAATAAGGTAGCTCGTAAGTGCAGAAGTAGTACAGACATACCTTGAATGGAGTGCCGAAAAAAAAAAAAAAATAAAAATAAAAAATAAGATAATCGGTAAACTTTTTTTTTTTTTTTTTTTTTTGCGAAAATTTCCCATCTCCTGAATCTTTAACTCTTTGGGTATTATGTCTTTCTCACCCCTTTCATTAATAATGTGCCTCCTCTCATTGAACTTTTTTTTTCTAAAAAAAAAATTTTCTTCTGAGAACCAGAGCTGTTAATCAGCACACATGCTCGTTTTCCTTTCCTTTTGTTTGCTTATTCTTCTTTTTTTTTCTTCATTTTTCACCATAAAATCAAAAGTTGGTTCTATAAAAAAAAAAAAAAAAATTAAAGTAATAAAAAAATCAATAGCAACTATCATAATCATGTTCTTGTTGTAAGGACATCATTCGATAGAAGAATAATGCGCCTGAAATGACATTACAAACTGTAAAGACACCACGACGTAAATATCTCTCTCTCAGCCAACATCCGGCGCAGCTTATAGTACCAGGATTCTATTTGGCAGTTTCACGTGGTCTGTTGGTGTCTTTACAAGTAGGTCAGTTGGACGAGATGGTTTCTGTAAAATATTTTTTTGTTATTGCTTTTTTTTTTTTTTTTTTTTTTTTTTTTTTAAATTTTTTTTTTCTTTCTCCTTCGAAGGGGGAAAAAAAAAAAAAAAAAAAAAAAAAAAAAAAAGAAGAAAGAGGAATTATGGCATCGGGCAACTCTCGCGTCTCGGAAAAATCCCCTATGCCCCCAGCCTCATGCCGACCTGTGCTTCCCCAGTTTGATTTGGGGAAGTGTGCGCGACGATGCCAAAAAAAAAAAAAAAAAAAAAAATCCCAACCCCTACACATGTCATGAATCTGTGACGAGCAGCTGAGCTTCGGAGAGAATAATAAAAGAGGAATGTCACTTCGTGTTATGCATTTGTGATTGACAATTTTCCAGTTAATTGGAATCTTGCCATATCATCCGGCTATCCTTAATTTCTTTTTTAATTCTCACCACGCCCCCCCAATTTACTTTGGGAGGTAGTAACCGCTTGTGTTGTCAACAATTGAATTAGACGATCCTTCTCACTATTCCAAACCCCTATTTAAAGCTGTCCTTTTCTTTCATCTTTTTATTTATTTATTTATTTATTTATTTCGTTTGCTTCATTCTTGCATCGTATTTCTAATCTGAGTAGAATGCATGGATGCCGTTTCTCCTTCCTTTGGTAGCAACTTGAAGAAGAGACGGTCTTCTGTGATATCATTTAAAAAAAAAAAAAATAATAATTATATCGTTTCGGGGAGACCTTCCAACTGAGGGCGACGTTTTCAATGGAATTACGGTAGCGATAGTCAGAACAAAAAAGAAAAAAAAAAGGAAAAAAAAAAAAAACAAATCTTTGGGTCATTTGTAATATATTTTCAAATTTTTATTTTTTTTATGTTACAACCTTCCCCATTAACTTGTGGGGAGGTTTTCGCGAAATTTAGTTGTTACTGTGACGTCTGTACAGTTTTTCAACGTCTTCTTGTCCATCTTTTTTTGCAGAAAAAAAAAAAAAAAAAAAAAAAAAAAAAGTGTTTATCTTTTTTTTCATTCTTGCTTTTTTTTTTTTTTTTCTTTTTTTTTCCCTTCTGAATCTCGACTGGGAATTTAGTGGAAAAAAAAAAAAAAAAAAAAAAAGAACAAAAAAAATATTATTATGAACTAATAAAGAAAAAAATTTGTGGCTTGTCATTCCATCATTTAATATTATAAAATATTCACTAAAATAAATAATAACATATTTCGATATTTTCCATAACTGGAAAAAAAAAAAAAAAAAAAAGTCTACTGGAGTTAAAAACATAAAATCTGCTTTTAAAAAAACCGTTAAGTTTACTTTTTTCTTTTGAGAGAGGATTTTTTTCGTTTTTTTTTTTTTAAAATATTTTTAAAAAAAAATAAATAAATAAAACGTCCCCGATTTGTTTCTTGTGGGGGTGACTCGTGTCTATATCAATAGTCGAAAGTACAATTATTTTTTTAAGCCTCTAAGTCTTTCTTAGTAAACCTTTTTATCCAACCAGCTCTCTGGTTTTCTAATTACTTTTACTACGAAGAGCTTCTTTAATCACTGGCTTAGTGCGACTGTTGTTTTAAAAACAGCGTGTGTGCAATGTGGGTGATCGTACCCACGATTTTTTTTTTTTTTTTTTTTTTTTTTCCCCCCTCTCTCTTTTCTTCGCATTATTCTCCCTCTACATAAAAAAAAAAAAAAAAAAAAAAAAAAGAACGAATCGAATCGAAAAGAATGAAAGAAAAAACAAAAAAAACAAAAAAAAATAGTCTAACTTCGGAAGTAGAAATTAATGATGTGCGTTCCTTATTCAAAGAACCTGACTGCGTGAATGAAATTAATGTCAGAAAACTATCAACGAGATATTTTTTGTTTCGTCAGTAGTGCCAAAGGGTGTTCCTGAAGTCAGTTTTCTCCAATAAATTAGCAAGCAGGTTACGAGTGTATCCTCTAACTCCTTATCACTTTTTGAGGGTAACTGAAAGACGAGACAACGAATTAATTCAAAAAACAAAAAAACGGAAAAAAAAAAAAAATATATGAATCCAACATCCCACTTAACTGTGGGGAGTTCCTTTCCAAAAACAAAGAAAACAAACTCGTCGACGTTGTTGCTCTTTAATTATTTATGTGCTATTTCACATCAAGATTTCATTTCCTCACTCTCCAGCATATCAAACACAACGATGAGGTCCATCGTTGCCCTACTCGCGGTGGGGAATGCAGTCGCCATCGGGGATGTGTTGGAGGAGAACCGAATGGGTCACCAGCGATTCTTCCCAAACTTTAAATACGAAGACTTCCCTTCAACAGTATCCAACGTTGAGGCACCACCAGTTCCTGGAAGGAACCCGCACATGGCTAACACGTCCCTCCCTTACCCAGACAACTTGCAGTGGTGTCTGAGTATCTTCAACAGAGGATGGGGTCTTCCAACTTCGTACATCGACGTGCTTCCAAACGGTCAAGTGTACTGGGCTACTAAGACTTACTTGGAGATGGGAGCGTTCACCGACAGCGGAAAGCGTGCGGACTTGGATTCGATCATTGCGATTCAGGAGAGAACCCTAACCCGTTACGGTCTTAACTTGTACGATGCGGCAGTTTGGGAGATCGCACTCACTCTGTGGGGAAGACACGACGTTGCCACAGTTTACGAGAGGAACGTTTTGTATACGTCGACCACTGGACCTGCTGGCCGTAAGAATGGAAACCCAGGTGGGATTGTGAACCTTCGCGCTGACTCAGATGACTACCAGTACGGAGTTACAAAGCAGTCGGGATCAGCTCTGAAGACTATCACATACCCGGGAAACATCACTCACTTCACTCAGGGAACTGATGGAGAGCCATCGAAGACTGGTGTGAAGACGGGACCAGGAGCGATGTATTATCGTATTATTGGACCAAACTATCAGATGATTGATCCATTGAACGGACACTACGGCAACAGTTGGAAGTACCCATGGCCTAACTATGATGAGACCACCAAGTGGAACACTTACGGTCTGATCCATTTCAACGATTGGAAGCCGATCACCGGAGAGAACGTTTGGTCTTCGATGTTGGGACCGATCCAGTCACTTGGATTGGCGACGAACAACAACATGAGCAACACCACCTGTGGAAACCCAGGACACGTTCCGAACCTTGCTTGTACTTGGGAGGACTACGACCACGTGCCACCAGCAGTGCAGTTGGGGATCACCGTGCTTCCTGGTTTGGAGGCTCTCGGATCTGCGATGGGATCTCTGTACCATTGCCCTTGGGGATCGAAGATCTTCCCTCCAGATCCAAGTGAGGGAGAGAACGTTTCCAACGAGAACAACTTCAGTGCGTACGCTTCTTTGAAGTTGTTGTACGAGACCCTCATGAACTACACTGGATGCACTTCACCTGATCCGCTCATCTCTTACGGGTGTACGACGTCGAAGAAATTGGTGGACGGTTTGGACAAGTGGTTCGACAACAACCAGATTCTCTCACCGAGGAGCCAGATTCCAGGAGGTCTGCAGGTAATTCCTCAGGGAGGACACATCAACGGCAGCGGATACTTCCCTGTTCCAATTGGTTCAGTTGCTGGTTTGGCTGTGGATTGCCAGACTTGGGGAATGACTGTGTTGGGTAAGGACCGCCTGGACTCGAAGTACGGAGCGAAAACTTCATACAATGTGTGGACCACAACTAAGAAGTACGCTGGGTACTACAAGGGTAACGTTCTCGCTGGAGTTGGTTACACTGACTTGACGAACTTGAACACCAGCCAGCCTGTTGCACAGAACGACATCTGGTCAGCGGAGTGGACCTTTGGAGCGATCAACATGTGTCAAGTGTTGTCTGGACAATACGCGGCTTCTGGTGACCACGAGACGGCTGCTGATCTTCTGAGGGACGCGCAGTCGATGTACAACGAGGTGACGAAGTTGTGGCCTGAGGGTCTCCGCTTCCCTGACGGATCATACGTGTACGCGAACCGTCGTTTCTTCATTCCGTGGGGATGGTTCTCCAACCCGATCTCTGCCACCTGTTCCACCGCTTGGTCGGTTCTGCAGGACCTGAACTTTGACCCATTTAACTACGGGGGTGGTAACAAGCCTCCTCTCGTGACTCCACCGCACTTGGTTGGAACCCATCCTTTTTACAAGGCAGGTTTGAGAAAGTAGGAATCGTGTTGCAACTGTTTTGTTTTTATATGCATGGAGAAGGTGACTTCTCTTTATTTATTAAATTCCCTTTCATTTCCTTTTCCTTTTTTTTTTCCCTTCTTTTTTTTTAAGTGGATTCTGGTGTTCTCCCTCTCCGCTGTTACGGTGTTAGTGATCTGTGGCGTTATCACGATTTAAAACTTGTCTTTTATTGCGTTTTAACTTTAGCACCTAGTATCAAAATACCTAGTTTGATTTTCTCAATAAACTGTCTGCATTTAAACATGCAAGAAAAAGTGTTTCAGCTTTAGTGAGGTTTTGAATTCTGTTTGTGATTATGAAACAGCTCGTACATATTTTTTTTATCCTTCACAAAGACACCTCTTAAAATGATACACACTGTAGTAGAAGGAATCGGTGGTTTGTTCAATAAAAGTGAAGTAGTTGCAGCAACATCTGACACTGCGGAACTCCCTTCTGCATATTCAGTCGATCAGATAATTTCTTGTAGTATGTTATCACTACTGGAGATAACAAAATTAGTAACAACATTACTGGAACGTGCAGAGTCTGGAGGTGCAAACCAAAGGTTTAAAGCAGTGAGGATAATGTTAGAAGGAAGCAAAAAGGGACATGTTAACTTTAGACTTGAAGTTAGAGGTACTTGTATTGGTGTATTAAGAAAGCTAACTGGATGGGAAGGTCCGAGTGATCCAGCTTATGGAGACTACTACAATGAGAGACTACGAAGTATTGCATCTGAATGTTTGTCGGTTGCTTTAAGTGATGATTTTGATAGTGTTGAAAGACGGACTCATGCAGACCGTATTGTTGGTTATGGACAACTAAATCAACCTCCTGAATCCGGAAACTGGTTGTCTAATAATATTACTTCGTGGTCGGCATGGGCTGGTTCTTGGGTTGGTTATGAGATATCTTCTTTAGCTCAACCGGTACCACCACCACCACCTCCTTCTTCTTATTCTGTACCTGATTTAGTAAACACGGATCTGTCCTCATCTGTTTGCTGTTTAAAAACTGTATTTAAGCCTCCGACGAAACCAAAAGTTGTTCCACCTCAGAAGGCAATGTTTTCATCGAAGCATCCACTCTCTCTGTCACATCCATGGCAGCATCGATTGACTTACATACGATCTGTTAAGAGAGATTGTAGAACTACATCAGGGCGTGAAACACATTCTCAGGATTCAGAATTACTTGAAAGGCTTCAAAAACAAGATCAGTGTTCACAGGCATCAGTCAAAATAGCTGCCAATAAATTAATCAGCATTCTCACTAACTGATAGTACTTTCCCTTTACACTGTAGAATGCTATTATGGTCTTTTACGTTCATCACAAGCATTTATCGTTCGTTAGAAAGACAATTACTTTAATGTATTTCTTGCCCTTTCGGTAAGCTTACCGAAACTATTTACGAGAGATATTTGTTTTATTAATGTAACATCACCTAATTCTTTCAGCATATCAAACACAACGATGAGGTCCATCGTTGCCCTACTCGCGGTGGGGAATGCAGTCGCCATCGGGGATGTGTTGGAGGAGAACCGAATGGGTCACCAGCGATTCTTCCCAAACTTTAAATACGAAGACTTCCCTTCAACAGTATCCAACGTTGAGGCACCACCAGTTCCTGGAAGGAACCCGCACATGGCTAACACGTCCCTCCCTTACCCAGACAACTTGCAGTGGTGTCTGAGCATCTTCAACAGAGGATGGGGTCTTCCAACTTCGTACATCGACGTGCTTCCAAACGGTCAAGTGTACTGGGCTACTAAGACTTACTTGGAGATGGGAGCGTTCACCGACAGCGGAAAGCGTGCGGACTTGGATTCGATCATTGCGATTCAGGAGAGAACCCTAACCCGTTACGGTCTTAACTTGTACGATGCGGCAGTTTGGGAGATCGCACTCACTCTGTGGGGAAGACACGACGTTGCCACAGTTTACGAGAGGAACGTTTTGTATACGTCGACCACTGGACCTGCTGGCCGTAAGAATGGAAACCCAGGTGGGATTGTGAACCTTCGCGCTGACTCAGATGACTACCAGTACGGAGTTACGAAGCAGTCGGGATCAGCTCTGAAGACTATCACATACCCGGGAAACATCACTCACTTCACTCAGGGAACTGATGGAGAGCCATCGAAGACTGGTGTGAAGACGGGACCAGGAGCGATGTATTATCGTATTATTGGACCAAACTATCAGATGATTGATCCATTGAACGGACACTACGGCAACAGTTGGAAGTACCCATGGCCTAACTATGATGAGACCACCAAGTGGAACACTTACGGTCTGATCCATTTCAACGATTGGAAGCCGATCACCGGAGAGAACGTTTGGTCTTCGATGTTGGGACCGATCCAGTCACTTGGATTGGCGACGAACAACAACATGAGCAACACCACCTGTGGAAACCCAGGACACGTTCCGAACCTTGCTTGTACTTGGGAGGACTACGACCACGTGCCACCAGCGGTGCAGTTGGGGATCACCGTGCTTCCTGGTTTGGAGGCTCTCGGATCTGCGATGGGATCTCTGTACCATTGCCCTTGGGGATCGAAGATCTTCCCTCCAGATCCAAGTGAGGGAGAGAACGTTTCCAACGAGAACAACTTCAGTGCGTACGCTTCTTTGAAGTTGTTGTACGAGACCCTCATGAACTACACTGGATGCACTTCACCTGATCCGCTCATCTCTTACGGGTGTACGACGTCGAAGAAATTGGTGGACGGTTTGGACAAGTGGTTCGACAACAACCAGATTCTCTCACCGAGGAGCCAGATTCCAGGAGGTCTGCAGGTAATTCCTCAGGGAGGACACATCAACGGCAGCGGATACTTCCCTGTTCCAATTGGTTCAGTTGCTGGTTTGGCTGTGGATTGCCAGACTTGGGGAATGACTGTGTTGGGTAAGGACCGCCTGGACTCGAAGTACGGAGCGAAAACTTCATACAATGTGTGGACCACAACTAAGAAGTACGCTGGGTACTACAAGGGTAACGTTCTCGCTGGAGTTGGTTACACTGACTTGACGAACTTGAACACCAGCCAGCCTGTTGCACAGAACGACATCTGGTCAGCGGAGTGGACCTTTGGAGCGATCAACATGTGTCAAGTGTTGTCTGGACAATACGCGGCTTCTGGTGACCACGAGACGGCTGCTGATCTTCTGAGGGACGCGCAGTCGATGTACAACGAGGTGACGAAGTTGTGGCCTGAGGGTCTCCGCTTTCCTGACGGATCATACGTGTACGCGAACCGTCGTTTCTTCATTCCGTGGGGATGGTTCTCCAACCCGATCTCTGCCACCTGTTCCACCGCTTGGTCGGTTCTGCAGGACCTGAACTTTGACCCATTTAACTACGGGGGTGGTAACAAGCCTCCTCTCGTGACTCCACCGCACTTGGTTGGAACCCACCCTTTTTACAAGGCAGGTTTGAGAAAGTAGGGGAATTACAAAATAATAAAAAATTAAGAAAGAACAAAACCATGATAAAGGATCCAACTGACAATGAATTCACACAGCCAGTGCTGTGTAGAGTGTATTGAGAAAACGTGACAGTCACCAAGTTTGAAACTCGTGGGTTCGCATTGATGTCCTTTGGCACCTTTTTCTGTGAATGAAAAAAAAAAAAAGAAAACGAGTGCAAAAAATTGAAAAACTTTTCCCAAATTCCCTTTCGTTTTTCCTGTTGTTGTTTATTATTTTGAAGAAGTGTTTCATCTCATTAAATCTACACAACGAGACTAAGCAGGACAGGTAGGATACCTCCCCCTTCATTGTAAGACCCCAAAATAATATGATTTTACTTTACCTTCGACTTCTCGTTTAAGGATTTGGTAAGAACCACCCGATAAACGTCTGTTGGAAATTAACCATACAAGGAAATTGGTGCACCCCCTGCTTCTATTTAGTCTTTTGTATTTTTTTTATTTTAGTGTAGCTGTGGAGCTGTGTGAATATTTGTTTCGCTTGATTTCTGAGAGAAACTAACATACGATTCCAACCAGCTTACTTGGTTTTCTACCCAATCTGTGCGACTGGTTTGAGTAACCACATCCAACCATATTGATGCAAATATATCGGGGAAAAAAAAGAGAAAAAACCTTTTCACTTTTTTTCCCTTTCCAGTTTCGTCATTTTTGCAGCTTGCCTTTTATTACCCGGTCGTTTTTCTCATTGTGTTTTGTGTAGAAGTGATTCATTTATGATGCCTTTTTTTTTCCCCCCTTCCTTCCCAAAGGAAACAAAATAAAAAATATAAACTGTTAACCTTGATAAGGTAATTGTGTAGTGTTTTCTAACATGTTCGAAGAAGAATTTTTTCTTTTTTTTTTAAAAAATCAAAACACCCAGAAAATAAAACAATGAAAACAACCTTAATCATACTAACCACACTATGTGTGGCAGTATTGAGTGACGACCCTTGCAAGGCAGAGACAAGCTGTACCAGTTGCATTGACATGGTTGGTTGCGGATGGTGCAGTACGGATGTTATATACACTGACGGATCTGTTGGAGCTCACTGTGCAGGACCAAAGTTTGGAAAGCCGTTTTCATGTTTGGGAATCTATTCAACAGAAACTTGTATTGCTGGATGGACGTGTAACAACTCAACAATGCAATGTCATCAGAGTGCTCCAGGAACTGGTTTTCCAAAGGCTGAGTGTGAATCAAAATGCAAGGCGACACCGACACCTGTTGGAGAAGTGTTTTTGTGTAACAAAACAACTCACCAATGTGATGAAGTTCCCCCAGGTACTCCTGGTAGCGGATCGCTTGCACTTTGTAAGCAGATTTGTGGAAATACTCCGCCAAGTCCTCCATCACCGCCATCCCCACCATCACCACCTTCACCGCCATCACCACCATCACCACCAGCAGCAGTTTACAAATGTAATACGACTGAGATGAAGTGTAAGGTTGTAAAGTCTGGAACATCAGGTGCTACATCATTAGCTGTTTGTCAACAAGATTGCAAAACTACTTTTACATGTCTTTCTAACTATACATGCGTTAAACACATCGGATCAGGAAGCGCAAACCTAACTGAGTGTGAGAAAACTTGCAAGGTTCCTCCACCAACTCCAGGACCACCAGCTGGACTTTTAGGAATCTGGAGAGGTCTGTACATCTACAATGGAACTGCTAATTCTCTTATTGGAGAGGTAGACGTTGAGTTCACTTCTACTAACGTCACAATTGTTGGAGAACACGATTTAGTTTTATTCGGAAACGTCTCCACTGGTGTCGATAAAGACATCGAAATCACCGTCACTCAGGGATACGGAACTGGTCAAATTATTAAGGGTTTGTCTTCAGTTCTTGGACAGGGACCACAAACTGAATTTTTAGAACTTGCTTTGGGTACCCCTGGAGGTGCACTTCCATCTAGCATTAATGATGCTATGAGTGGAAATAGTAAAGTATTATTTCTAGCTAAGTGTATCGATAAACCTTTGTGTACATTCCACATGCAGTACTCTCCAAAAGTAAGAAGTGTCAGTATTACTGATCCGTGTTCTTCTCATGGTTCATCTTGTAAGGATTGTTTAGCCTCAGACCCTCAATGTGGATGGTGCTCTCAGAATGTTAACTACACAAGTGGAGTTGAAGGAACTCAGTGTGCTGGCGTAAACGAGGGAATCACTCCATTCGTTTGTTACGGACAGTTCTCAACTGATTCTTGTCTTGTTGGTTACAAGTGCAACTACACAACTGGAAAATGTGAAGATGCAGGAGAAGGTGGTGGTATCCCTCTTGATCAATGTAGAGCCGAATGCCATGTTGGACCAAGCCCTTCACCATCACCACCGTCCCCACCAACACCACCAACAAACTTATACAAGTGTAATTTTACTTCTCTTCAGTGTGAGCAGACTCCTGGTTCCAGAACTCCAAAAGACCAATGTCAGGCATTCTGTATCAAACCAAAGCCAGGACCACCATCAGTGTTGATTGGTGACTGGAGAGGATTACAGATTCGTCAGCAATACATTGCTGGAGAGTACGACTTAACTTTTAGTAACACAACCGCAAGCATGATTCAAGACGGTACCTTGTTATGGAATGCCACAGTATCAACTTACGGTAATGTTTATCTCAGATTTGATATAACAACTGGACCACATGCAGGAACTACTTTAAACGCGATGTACCAAGTGACTGCATCGGTTGCAACAGAAGTATCTGCGATGACAATTGCTTGGAGTGAGTTCGATGGTGACATGCCGTCGTCATTCAATTCAGCCATGACTGCTCCACAGAATGAACATTACTTTATCAAATGTCTTCCAGGCACTCCTTGTCATTTTTAATACCTGAAGTCACATCTGAGACGGAGGGGTTTCATTGTGTGTAGTGGAATTATGATTTATTTTTTATTTTTCTTAGTCATCACTTTGTATTGCACTGAGCAATTACCCTTTTTGTCAGAACCTCGTCTCCCTCTCTGTCTTCGCTGTTTCACTCAACATTAGAAACACGAAAGATTGCCTTTCTCCAGTTTATGATATTTTTTGGATTCCCTCCCACAATTCCAACAATCATATTTCTGCGTCAGATATGCAGCTACACTCATCTACTCTAATCGTGTGTTGAAAGAACAGAACCTCGTTCGTTATTTAATAAAGTGATTGAGCGTTCGATTTTGTGTAATTTTTTTGTTCTATTTCCAGGTTTGTAGTTACTGTAATGGAAGTGTGTAATGTTACCTGCAGAATGTATGGTTTAAGGTCAAGTCTTAGGTGTGGTTAATGTATCTTTTCCCGCAGTCCCTCTTCTTCCCACCCCCCACCCGTACTTCGATTCTATTTTTTTGAATTACATGATCGATGTTGTCATGTCACAGCCAAGAAAGTCAGTGTATGTGACTCCACAACGGAAGCGTGAGATGGAGCAACCGATGGTAGCAGCACAGCCACAACAGGCTGGTCAGCAATTTGTCCTTCAGCCATTTCGTCCAGTTCAGCAAAACCCTGGTACTGTTCAGTCGGTTGTTTACAGTCAAGTTGTCCCGATTATACAACAGCAACAACAACAACAACTACAACAGCAACAGCAGCAACAACAACTACAACAGCAGCAGCAGCAACAACAACAGCAGCAGCAACAACAGCAACTACAACAGCAGCAGCAGCAACAGCAGCAGCAACAACAGCAGCAGCAGCAGCAGCAGCAACAACAACAACAACAACAACAACAACAACAACTACAACAGCAGCAGCAGCAGCAACAACAACAGCAACAGCAACATACCTACCTACCACTTCAGCAACAGCAGCCTTGTAGTTTATCATTCCAGCAACAAGTTAATTACCCAACGCGTCAACAGCAACTTCCTAGTAAGCAACGACATGATGGCTCATCGTTTTCACAACAACAGCTACCCCAGCATCCAACTTATTCATCGCTTCCACAACAACAACAACAACAACAGCAACTACAACGTCATGGTTACTCATCGCCTCAGCAGACAATTGCTGTGGTCCAACCGCTAAGGGAAGTTCCAGTTGTTCAACCACAGCCAGTTATTACTAGTTCAGATAGAATCACTAAAAGGAAGAAGAAATCAAAGAAGAACCGAAAAGAAGCAATAAAACAACCAGACGAGCTACAACAACAAACACCAATTGAACCACAGACACAACCAACAAGTCAAGTAACTCACAGTGAGCATAATGCTAGTGCTCCAGTAAATCCGGGTGATGAAACAGACTCAGAAGATGATCGCTTTTCAAACGAGCTCTGTCCATTTGCGAAGAGGAAAAAATTCTTATTCAGAGATCCAAAAGAGACGGAAATAATTAATAATTATTACGGGTCATCTGCTTCGTGGTGGGATAAACAAAAAATGAAATTAAAACCCAAAGACGCTGCCTCCCTATGGAGCCACACGAGGAATGTCCATGCTTTACTAAATGACCCAGAAAAGGCGAATTTATTAAAGTCATTGGTATTTCGTAACCGTATTGGTGATAACTTTAATTTTTTACCATACGGAGTTGACTATAAGGATGACTTTATCAGTGTTGAAGAAGAAAGAACGCTCTTGGAAAAGTTTGCGGAGGCGAAATGGGATAAACCAACATTGAATTCAAGAAATACACTTCAATACGGATATTACTTTGATTACAAGACAGATAATATTGGATGTGAAGCTGCAGATTTTCCTCCGTGGTTGCTCAGTGTGCGTGACAGGTTGGCTTCTTATGGGATCAAACCAGTGCCAAATCAACTTATCGTTAATGAATATTTGCCAAAGCAGGGTATTCAGTTGCACAGTGATCGATACTGTTTTGGAAATTATGTTTGTTCCTTGTCTCTGAGTTCAGAAACATCTATGTGTTTGGTAAACAGTAATGATAGAATAGCTGCTGATAATGGATTCAGTAAGGGGGATGCGATACTTGTCCACCTCAAACCTAGGTCACTCATCACAATGCATTCCCAGTCTCGATGGAAATGGCAACACGGAATCGCCAGCAGCGACAAAGACTTCGACAAAGACGGGAACATCATTACTAGAGACACACGTATTTCACTAACTTGGAGGGTATGATTGTTGTCTTTTTCTTTTTTTTGCATTTAACAAGTATTGTAAGAACGAAAAAGAGTGTTGGGCAGCACACATAAACCTCCTTTACCTTTATCAGTTTAAGTCGGTTCACGGTTTCGTGCACAAACAAAAATCACAGTGTTGTGTTATTATTTTCTGTATAGTTGAAGATAAAGCCAATTCTTTTTCATGCCTACCTTTGTGTAGACTGTTATTCATTATACATGCTGGAAGATAAAAACAACATTAACACAGCACGTCGATCCCAAAAAGTGGGAAGAGCGCCAGAGGCTACTACAGCAAGGTGACATCGACCCTGACATGGAGAGGGCTCAACGAGAAATGCAACGTCAAAAACGGGTATGTTTTGTTTTGTTGTTAGTCTGAGTCTAAGTCAGCAAAATATCAAAAAAAAAAAAAAAAAAAACAGATGAGATAGTAAATAGTGAAGGGGGGCAGTCATTAGCGTACTGGTTGTATTCGAGAGAGGTAATCAAAATGGTGTTCTGATAGTTTTATATAAAAAAAAAAAAAAAAAAACCCCTTCTTAGCCTTTGGATTTTATTCGCTCTTCACCGTGAGTGATCGAGGATTGAGGGGAGACAAGAAGTATCCCTGTTGCATGTGCTGATTCGGTTATTTTTTTTCCCCCTTGATATCGAATTACCCTTTGAGCTTAAGAATGCAGTATCAAATTACCCCCTTTTTTTTGATCTAATTTTTTCAAACTTTTTTTTTTCTGAAAATCTGCTGAGACGATGGAGTAGTGGACTATTATTGTAGAAGTCTTTTTATTATTATTATTTTTATGTTATTAACTATGTTTTTTTGTCATTGAGAGAGAAAAAAAAAAAAAAATGAAATCAAAGTATTCCTGAGTTACGCATCTTTTGTCAATTTCAAGTAGCTTCATGTGCTCCTGCTGCAGTACTTTTCGATACGTCAAAAAGTGAATTGTACGTACAAATGCGATGTACCTTTGTTCGTGTGGTTTGTTGGCTTTTTTTTTTAAAAAAAATTATTATTATTGTCTTTTTCTCGTGTAACTTCGATTTAAGGGAAAAAAAAAAGAAAAAAAAAATGCATTAAAATTCGTCTGTCGTTGAGAATGTTCGGTGTTCAGCTTTCAGACGCTTGTACTTGTGCTTTTTTTTTTTTTTTTTTTTTTTTTTTGCTCTTTTTTTTTGCATTTATAACAAGTATTGTAAGAACGAAAAAGAATGTTGGGCAGCACACGTTGAATTCCTTTAGCTTTATCAGTTTAAGTCAGTTCACAGTTTTGTGAACAAACAAATTGAAATCAGCTTCTTGGAGTTGTTTAAAAATGATGCCTTTGGTTGACTGTATCATAAATTACTATATTGCTGTCTTTTGATGCAACTACAGCTAGATGATTTTATTCCCCCTCCCCTTTCCCCCCCCATTTGTTTGTTTCTGTTTTATATGCGTAAATATGTCAGACGGAGCTGCAAGGCAAAACCTATCGAGTTTCCCCGAGTTTCCACTTTAGGTAAATGGAAAATGGAGATCGATTTTTTTTTGTGTGGCTCGAGAAGAAGATGGACAGCAGCTGACTTTGTTCCTGCAGCAGTCTTCCCTGAAGAGTTTATAAAAGAAAAATTCCTTTTTTTTTTAAAATATTTTTTTATTTTGTGAAAAAAGACACATGACAAAGAGTGCAACTTTCTTCGTAGCTAAGCGCCTGTCAAAATAGTGTTTTGGAAAGAAAATAATGATTTCCTGAAAGTAGATTCTCTTCATTTCCCTAACCTAGATTGAGTTCCCGTCGTTGGGTCTGGTGACTCACGACATAAAAAGAGATGGAAAGAATAGAAAGAAAAAAAAAAAAATGCCGCTCAAAATATCTTCCCTCCACAACCCCACAAATGTTCTTCTACAAGAAAACAATAAATCTTTTTTTTTGTTGCTTGTTTTTCACAAGAAATAGTGAAAAATAGCATGTGCATGAAACTAATATACGATCAAACAAAAAAGAGAGGAGGAAAAAAAAAAACTTAAAAAAAAATATGATGTAATTATTATTTTTTTTTTTTTTTTAGATCTATCTGTCGGTTGTTTTTTTCTCAATCGAGGCTTATTTTGAGTTGTCTATTTCATAAAATAAGCAAAAAAAAAAAAAAAAAAAAACGCATAAGTTTGGCTTGTTTCTCCTTTTTTAAAAAGGTCTTTTAGGCAGCACCAATATCATAACAATATTTTCCTTATACATATTTTTTTTTTTCCTTTTTTTTTTTGGGGGAAACTTAACTTACACGAAAACCTTCTTATTTCCCCTTTTTATTTCTGTTTTTTTTTTTTTTTATAACTTACCATACATAAATATATACACTAAAGTTAAGGTTTAACTACCTTAATTTTGTATTTCTTCGTTGCTTATTTTTTATTTATTTTTTTTTTTTTTTCTTATGTCGTGCGGTTGCCACTGCACGGTTCCCCTTCACTTCAAATATTTTTATTATTAACATGGTTGTCATCCCTCAGTGGACTGAGAAAACCTCAAATTTAATTTTTTTTTCCTTAGGGGAGTTTTATTACCCAAAGCATAATGGAGAGAAAAAAAAAAAAAAAAAAAAAAATGGATTGGGCGAGTGTTGATCACCAAACAAACTCACTTTCTTTTTTTTTTTTTTTTTTTTTTTTTTTTTTTTGTCATGCTGTGTAATATTATCCTTTCAAATTTTTTATTTTTAAAATTTTCAAATTTGGTGCTGCCTCAGGGGATAAATTCCCAAAAAAAATTTAGAAGAAAGAAAAAAAAATAAAACAGCCAAACAAAAAATTAATTAAAAAAAATTCAAAATAACAGAAAAAAAATACGAACAAATGATTCTGCTGCCGTCTTCGTGTTGCCTTTCACTCGTGTTAGGCATATATTTTTCGCAAACTGCAGAGAAGATCTTGTTATTTTAAAAAAAAACGAAAACAAAAAAGAAACGTCATATTACAGCACCTAATTGCTTTAGTATGAGTTAAGAAACAAGAAATGAACAAAATTAAAAAAATGAAGTGGTTAAGTTCGGAGATGGGAGTAGAGCAGTCTAAGACAATTCTAGGTAGGCTCATCCGTTGAGAAGGGAAAGGGGGAAAAAAACGTATTTTTCACGAAAAATGCACCAAAACTTCAAAAAAAAAGAGAATAGTAAAAAATTTCAATCAAATCGAGGCAAATTAATATGTTTAAAATCAGGAGGCGACGTCACAAACTCGTCACCTGAATTGACAAAAGAGATTTAATGGTTTACTCAATGAGCTCAGTCATGGTCAAGTACTAAAACTAAATATCAATCTGAGAGTTAATTTGGACGGCTTCCGACCCAAAGAGATTCAAGGAAAAGAAAAAAATCGAGCAAACAGCTATGAAACAGTACAAACATAAACATGTATTGGTGTACTGCTTGTCTTTTAGGGACAGGTCCGCTTTTGAAGAAATACCAAAGAGATGTTACAGCCCCCTTTTAGCATCACCATCAATTTGTGGAAGTATACTCTTTACTTAGTTTGAGGGATTGAACTTGAGCGATTCTGAGGGGGAAAAAAAATCAAAAACAAAATTCGTGCAAACTCTCCCAGACTGGGAAAGGATAAAATATCTTTTTTTGACTTTTCATATTCAGGTTTACTTCGTTATTTCTTTTCATAAAAAAAAATAAAATAATAAAAAAAAACAGCTTTCCCACCAGAAAAAAAAAAAAAAAAAAACCAACATTCCAATACTACCTTTGATAACTTTGATACAATATATTTATCATCCATTGCACTTATTCAAAGTCGATGTTGGATGTACTTCTGCTCGATATTTGACGCATTTTAATCTTTCCCGATCAGCGAGATTCCAAATCAATCCCACTTCACCCTCCAGGGTTGTTTTGTGCTAACAGGCAGTTATGTGAAAATTTTCCAACTCTCGATCGATGTGATATTTGAATGATTAATCAACCCAAAAAAAAAAAAAAAAAAAAAAAAGGGTCAAAAAAACGGGCTCAATTGCTTGCAAAAACCCCAGTTTAAACAAAAAAACGGGCTTAATTGCTTGCAAAACCCTTAGTTACTCTGGTGCAAGCCAAAAAAAAAAAAAAAAAAAGATGAGGGTAACATATTATTATTACTCACACAGAAACATTGAATATAACGTAGAGACTTTAGCAGGGGTGTTTACCTATGATAACGTTATCTGTAGTCAAAACATGAATCGTAAATTGCTTACATATTTAGTTAAATTTGATACAGTTAATTTATTTATATCATTGTACTGTTCTTAACTAATCAACTACTCAAGAAAACTTAGAACGATAGCAACTTCGACATAGAATGAAGTCCCTTAGAACTTACTGATGAAGGCCTAAAAAGAGACTAGTATAAGATTAAGGCTCCTGAAACTACATATTCTATTATCCTTTTTGATGTTAGGAAACTGTGGAAATGAATACTTTTATTTTTACTAATCTCTACTTTTCTTATTCTCACTTTTCTGTTCTAAAATTAATGATATCAACTACTCAAAAGAAAAATAAATAAATAAGGGGACGACAAAATACAATCTGGCCGCTTTTCAAAAATAGTATTATTGCGATTTTTTTTTTTTTTTGATTTAAAAAAAAAAAAACGTGAGATCATTATTCCCCCCCATCCCTGCCCATTATTTTATGTTTCGTGTTAGAAGTCAGAAAAAAAAGTACCTCCTTTAAAAAAAAAAAAAAAAAAAATCGCTTTTCAAAAATAGAATCATTGTTATGGGTGATTTCATTACAAGTGCTTTATTATTGTGATGCCTTGCTGGGTAATGTTTTGTGTTTTCAAGTCTATATCTAGAATGGAAGGAAAAAAAAAAAGAAAAAAAAAAAAAAAAAAAAAAACCCCACACATGTTGAGGTTCTTACTAATCTTCACACTACTATCACGCGTTGATGTCATGTCCTGAGACAGTCAATTTGATGATGAGTTGACGACTACTCTGGTTACTGTTTTATCAGATAATTAAAAAAAAAAAAAAAAGATGGAAGCCCGCGAAGAGATGTTCGACGCTGCCGTCAGAAGAAAGGAACTAATAAAAGCCAGAAGTCCACAGCGATTAGAACAGGGAAGCATGTCACCTTCCTGGAGAGAGACATCAATACGAAGTACCTTTTCAGGGAGAGCTCCATCTGTGATGATTGGCACCGTAGGCAGTGTTGGAGTTACTCTGCAGGAAGAAGATGAGATACCAATCCCAGAACCAGAATTAGCACCAAACCACTCTTCAGTTGTAGTAAATGCTGACAAAGCAACTCACAGGCTTATTAGATCACTCCAAGATGAGAATGCGAGCCTCAGGGAAATCATATCTGAATTACGACAAACTGTCACTGGACAAGCCGTTGAGATATCACATTTAAACAAAGCAAACAGTTCTCTTACAACCATCTGTTCAAAATATATGATTGACTAAAGCTTTCATTGTTACATAAGAAGTATAACTTCCGTATTTATATTGTTATTGTATTTGGTTAATGTTATGTGTGTTGGATATCTTGCAGAAGTCGAAACGTTGTTATTTAATAATTACTCTACAGGAACAACTGCGGGGGGTAGTCACATTCCAAAATGGCTGGTGCGGCGTACACGAGAAGTCACAGTAGTGCTCCATGGAAGAGAGCATCGGGTATTCAGTTCACTATGTGGGATCCTGATTCCATTAAGGCAGGTAGTGTTTGCGAGATCACTGAGTCAACATCTCACGTTGAGGGAGTACCACAGCCAAACAGTTGCCACGACTTGAGACTTGGTATCACGGAATTCGATCAAATGTGTCACACCTGCAACATGGGACTTGATGAGTGTCCAGGTCATTGGGGTAATATCACATTAGCGAAACCGATGTTGCATTTTGGATATCTTCGGACAATGGTAAATTTATTAAAATGTGTTTGTTTTCATTGTTCTCTTATAAAACTTGATCCCGACGATCCCAAATATCGAGAAGCAGCAAGCAAACGACTACCCGAACACAGACTTCGAATGTTCACAAAAGCATGTGCTGGTAAATCCGTTTGTGAAGCAAAACATGGTTCTGATGACGTCGATGAATGTCGTGGACCGATGTCGGGATGTGGAAAACCGCAACCAAAAATCTATCACGAACCTCACTCATTTAACTTATGGATTGAGTACGTCTCTCAAAGTGTTGATGCGGAAGGTGCTGATAGAAAACAACGGCTTCAACCGGAAGACGCAAGAAAGATTTTATGTAAAATCAGAGATTCTCAACTACACGATTTGGGATTCTCTCCCCAGTCGCGTCCTGAGTGGATGCTTTTAACTGAATTTCCTATCAGTCCTCCTGCTGTGAGACCCGCTATTACAATGGATGCGGTTACTAAGACAGAAGATCATACCACGTATATGTATAATAAAATTCTAATATACAACAACAAGCTGAAGAAGGCAGTCTCTCAACAAGCCGCAGACTCAGTTATTCAAGACTACAGTAATTTAGTACAATATCATATCGTTACTCTAATGGATAACGAGAAGAATGGAATTCCGAAATGTAAAGTGAGATCTGGTCAACCGATTAAATCAATCAGAGAACGAATTAAAGGAAAGGGAGGAAGAGTTAGATCTAACCTGATGGGAAAACGAGTAGACTTCTCAGCGAGGACTGTTATTGGAGGCGACAGTCAAATTGGTATGGACGAAGTTGGAGTTCCTCTTTCAATCGCAGCAAACATGACTTTTCCAGAACGAGTCACATCATACAACCAGGATATTCTAAAAGTTTTAGTAGGTAATGGTCCAGATAAGTATCCTGGAGCAAAGTTTATTATCAGAGAAGATGGAACAAGAATCAACTTAGCATTTAGAAGGAAAGACAGTGAATTGATATTACAACCGGGTTATATTGTAGAACGACACGTGTTAACAAATGACGTTGTGTTGTTTAATAGACAACCGACACTTCACAGAATGAGTATGATGGGACACAGAGCAAGAGTGATGCCTTTTTGTACCTTCAGATTGAATTTGTCTGCGACTTCTCCTTATAATGCTGATTTCGATGGTGATGAAATGAACCTTCACGTTCCTCAATCAGTTCTTAGTAAGTCAGAGCTACAGGAGTTTATGATGGTTCCGAAGAATATTATTTCACCGAAATCTAATTCTCCAGTCATGGGAATCGTGCAGGACAGTTTGCTTGGTATTCATCTTTTAACAAAGAGATCAACATTCTTAGATAAACAGTTCATGATGAACGCTGTCATGCATATTCCAACCATGCCTGCTCAAATTCCAATACCTGCCATCTTAAAACCAGAATTGCTATGGACAGGTAAGCAGTTGTTTTCTCTTGTTCTTCCTCCAGTTAATTTCACAGCCACTTCTAACGAAGATTACGATGATCCAGATCGATTCCTTCCAATAGCTGACACGAAGGTTCGTATCGAAAAAGGTCTACTTCACACTGGGATTATCGATAAGAAATCCGTTGGATCATCGGAAAACTCACTTGTCCACGTTATTCACAACGAGTTCAGTCCCGATTGGGCTAGAGACCTGATCAACGGTATTCAACGTATCACAGCTTTCTATTTAATAAATAAAGGATTCAGTGTTGGTGTACAAGATACTGTTGCTGATGTTAACACAAAGAAAATGATTCAGGAGATCATCAGAAGGTCCTACGACAGTGTTGATGAGCTGTGTAATAAAGCTCAGGAAGGATTAAAGAGACAACCTGGTAAGACTGTCAAAGAGACATTCGAAGCAGAGATTAATAAAATTTTGAACAAGACTCGTGAAGATGCAGGTAAGCGTGCGCAACAGTCTCTAACGCGTTCTAACAGTTTCAAAGTTATGGTTTCAGCAGGTTCGAAGGGTTCTTATTTAAACATCAGTCAAATTACTGCTGTTGTTGGACAACAAAACGTCGGAGGAAAAAGAATCCCGTACGGTTTCAGAAAGCGTACCCTTCCTCATTTTACGCAAGACGATTACGGTCCTGAGTCCAGAGGATTCGTTCAAAACTCATACCTTGAAGGTCTGACTCCTTCAGAGTTCTTCTTCCATATGAGTGGAGGTAGAGAAGGTTTAATTGATACTGCTTGTAAAACAGCAGAGACTGGTTACATTCAAAGAAAACTTGTCAAAGCTCTCGAAGATTTATACGTCGGATACGATGCTACTGTTAGAGATGCCCAAGGACGAGTTGTTCAATTCCTATACGGAGAGGAGGGATATGATTCTACAAAAATGGAATCGCTACGACCACTTCCACTCGTCAATCTTGACAACGCCGCAAGAGACAAACTTTATAAACATACTTGGGAAGAAGAAGGACCTGAATGGGGTAGAAAATTCTTAGAACCAGGTGTACGTGAGATGCTACTACAAGATCCAAACGCAGCTACAAAACTTCAAGAAGAGTACGACCACATTAGAGAAAATCGAGAATGGATGAGAAGTATATTCCAACCCGCAGGTTTAATGCCTTTCGTCCAACCAATGGATGGTATCAAAGTACCGATTAACTTAGTCAGATTACTTGATAATGCTAAGATCAATTTTGATATTAAATCAGAAGGACTGAGTGACTTATCACCACTTCAGGTTATCGAAGGTCTCGACCAGCTAAAACGTGACATGATCGTCTGTAGAGGATTCAACTCAATCCACGAAGAGCGACAATACAATGGAACCAGACTATGGAATGTGGTATTACAATCATTCTTTTCATCAAAGAGAGTTATATGTGAATATCGCTTGAATGTTAAAGCCTTTGAATGGCTACTCGGTGAAGTAAGACAACGTTACAACTCTGCACAGATACCTCCTGGTGAGATGGTTGGTTGCATTGCTGCCCAGTCAATGGGTGAACCCGCAACTCAAATGACATTAAACACATTTCACTTCGCCGGAGTGGCATCTAAGAATGTTACTCTTGGTGTACCGAGATTAAAAGAATTAATTAACGTCGTAAAGAAACCTAAGAATCAGGGATTAGTAGTCCACTTAGCAAAAGGTTTAAGAGATTCAAAGGATGAGGCTAAAAGAGTACAAACGGTTGTTGAATATTTAACTTTGAGAGGAATTACCAATAAAACAGAAATTTGGTACGACCCACATCCTGACAACAGTGTTATCGAAGAAGACAGACAATGGTTAAACGTCATTGATTGGGACTTTGGTTGTATGGATGAAAAACGAGAACAACAAGTACGCCAATTGATGAAAAGAATGTCTCCTTGGATCCTTCGTTTAGAATTAAACCAGCGCTCCTTCTTCTCATTTGATCTCGACATGGAAGAGATTGAAAGACGATTATCAGCTGTCTTTCCAGACTCCTTCAACGTTGAAGTCTCAACAGCGAATCGTGATAGTTTAGTTGTAAGATTACGATTTATTCATCAGAATGCTCGTCCTGAAACCTACTCTGAAGAAGACATGTGGGAAACACCTGAAGAAAACTCTGTTGATATGCTTAAGGATGAAGAAAATGACATCTTGGACAAGGTTCACTTAAGAGGTATTCTCGGAATTAAAAAAGTGTACATGAGAAAGACAAGAAAACAAGACAACGATTTACGTGTTGAGTACGATCCTGTAACTGGTGCTGCAGAAACCAAAGAAGAATGGGTTCTCGATACTGATGGAACGAACATGCTTCGAGTAATGTCACTTGCGGAAGTTGATCCTTACCGTACCTCTTCTAATAATATTACTGAGATCATTACAACATTAGGTATTGAAGCTTGCCGTAAGAAACTTAAGAAGGAATTAGCCAACGTCTACGGAGCTTATGGAATCTACATCAACGCTCGCCATAGTAGTATTCTGTGTGATGTTATGTGTAATAGAGGATACCTGTTGTCGATTAACCGTCACGGTATTAACAGACAAGAGGTAGGACCTCTTATGAGATGTTCATACGAAGAGACTGTTGAAATCTTATTGGGTGCTGCGGCATTCGGAGAGAAGGATGAAATGACTGGAGTCTCTGCTAATATTATGATGGGTCAACAGTGTAGAGCAGGTACTGGATTATGTTCTTTAATCTTAGATGAGGAAAAGTTAAAGATGACTGACGTACTTCCATCTGAAACTATTCATCAACAGAAACAGTTAGCAGAAGTAAATCTCAACCTTGAAGGTCATCAAACACCTGCTTACAATGACGGAGGTATGTCACCAGGTTCAGCAATGGCTAGTAGTGTTATGTCTATGGGATCAGGTAGTGGATATGGAGGATCGATCTTGGCATCACCTCTTTCATTCTCAGGATCAGCTATTAATGAGGGATGGTCACCTCAAGTATCAATACAAGCAAGAAGTCCAAGTATAGGTATGGGTCTTCCCTCACCTGGTGGATCAGCAGGAGCAGGTTCAAGTATGACTCCAATGAGTGGTGTTGGAGATGCTTTTAGATCTCCTGCTTATGGTCCTACTTCCAGTGCGACAGGTGGATTTGCACCGTCTCCTGGATTCTCACCTTCTGCTGGGTTTGGATCTGGTTCTGTTTACAACTCTACAGCCTTCTCTCAAGCTGGAACAGATGGTCAAACACCATCGGTTTACAACGCACCATCTCCATTCTATTCTGAACAATCTGGTGGAGGATCACCATCTATTGCATCACAATACTCTGCTAACTCTCCTTCTGTTGGAGGATCTGCTTCGTACTCACCGTCTGCAATGTCAAGTAGAGGTGGATCACCAGGTCTATCGCCTTATTCACCAAAGGCAAGCTATGCTGAATCGGTTGCCTATTCTCCGGTATGTTTTTTTTCCCCCTATAATGTTGGCTATTTCTGATACAATCAAATAACAATCAATCAATCAATCAATCAATCAGGGTACACAAGCACCATATTCCCCTTCCGTCGGCCAAAGTGCAGCGACATATGCTCCGAGAAGTCCAGGACCGTATGTTATGATTTATTATTTGTAAGGAATTGAACGTCTTTAATAAAAAGTAAAGTAATCTAATTAAATACAACACAGATCAATGGCAACTGGTTCTGGTGGTGGTTCTTCCTTTACAGGAGGGTCTGGTTCTCTTAGTGTGGGACAGTCTATGTTAAGTGGAGGCACGAGAAGTAGTCAACTCGTAACTGGTCAGACAGATTCATTCTCGCCATCTCCAGAGAGAGAAGATTCTGAAGCCAGAACGACAAGAGCAACACTTCCAGCGTTAGCTGGTGTTAATGAGCAAGAGTTAATTGATGAAGAACCTGTTGACAGAGATGATAAGATAGGAGGTGATTTTGAATACGCTGAAGATGATGATGACGATGAACCAGACAACTAAGCCACTTCCTTCCTGCATATTTCATTACAACTTTAGACCGGTTGTGTCGGCCAGTTAGTTTTAAACGATTGTACGTATGTTGGAGTATCCCATTTGCCAGAAGCCCTGTCCAATTTGAAAACAGTACTATTAGTGTTTCCCCAGTGTAAAAGAGACGATCTTTTTTTCTTTTTCATTTTTTCCATTCTGCTCTTTTTTCCCATTTTATTTTATTATTATTTTTCTTTTTCAACAAAGACCTTGTACGCCATATGTGTTTCTATTATTATTATTTTTTTTTCCCTTAAAAACTTTTTTTTGCCTCCCTTTTTTAAGGGGAGGCAGTGTGCTGAAATTGGTAGGGTGGGTAACAACAAGAACAAGATGAAAGAAAAATAAGGAGTGGAAAAAAAAAAAAAAAAAAAAAACGAAAGAAAGGAACACCCTGATTAGAACAGGGACATCATCAGTGCTTACCGGTATAGAATACAACTGTTAATTTGAGGGTGTCTTCTTAACAATATTTCTAATTTACGCAGGTGTGTCTATCTTGATTCATCACTCACAAGAGCGATCGTTTAGCAGATTTATGATCTTCTTTTTAAATTATTTTACTACTCCCACAGCAAATAAGGAGCGAATCACAGAACCGAATCACCAACAATGACAGTGGGGGAGCCGCATGAAATGCAAGAGAAGGAGCAGGTAAAAGCTGTACCAATTGAAGTCTCCGCTGATGATGACGAAGAGAAAACAGATCGCAGTCAGGTGGTCGATGGCGTTGACACTTCACTTGTAGTGACAGAACATGAAGGAAAAGCAGTTTCCTTTACCGGGCTTTTTAGATATGCTACTGGGTTTGATAAGATGTTGAACGTCGTGGGAATCATTTCGGCAATCATCACTGGGGCTATGTTACCGACATTTTCATACTTTTTTGGGGCAATTGTTGAAACTGCGGCGGATGCCGATAACGTCGGGCAAGACGTCACAAGGCTCGCTGTGTGGATGTCCTTTGCGGGTGGATGTGCTTTCGTTTCTGGGTTTTTTATGATGTCGTCGTTTATAATTTCAAGTGAACGCCAAACTGGAAAAATTAGAACTGCCTTCTTCAGTTCCCTCTTAAAGCAGGAACCTGGTTGGTTTGATCTACAGAAAACAGGAACACTTACTTCTCGTCTTCATGGGGATACTCAAATTATCCACTCTGGGATTGGTGAAAAAGCTGGGTACTTTTTCATGCACACAAGTACTATAGTCACTTCATATATTATTGCTTTTTATGTTAGCTGGAGATTGACGTTAGTTTTACTGGGTGCTGCACCAATTATTGCTGTTGCGGGAACGCTTCTTCATCATGTGCTAACAACAATGACTGATAAAACTCGTGCTGCTTACGGAAAAGCTGGGGCCGTTGCTGAAGAGGTCCTCTCATCTATGAGAACGGTTCACTCTCTGAGTGCACATTCACAAAAAATCACAGCATACACAAAGCATCTCGATGAGGCTCGTGATTCATCAAAAACCAGCGGAGTTGCTCAAGGGTTGGGGGTAGGTGTTACAATGTTCATCTTCTTTGGTACTTACACTGTCGGTTTTATTTATGCTTCATACCTCATTAAGTGGGGTATCTCAGACTTGAGTGATATTCTAACTGCCTTCTTTTCTATTGTAATTGGGTCATTTTCACTTGGGCAAATCCCTCCTCCTGTTGCTGCATTCGCCCAGGCTCGTGCGGCTGCTTTCAAAATATTTAATGTCATTGATAGACAGCCAAGAGTCCAGGAAGGAAAAACTAAGTTGAAAAAGTTTTCTGGTAACATCGACTTCAATAAGCTGACGTTTGTGTATCCGTCGAGACATGAAAAGCCTGTTTTCAGGGATCTGAATTTGCACATTCCTGCTGGGAAATCCACGGCACTTGTTGGACTATCGGGTTGTGGTAAATCAACAATCGTTTCTATCGTTGAGCGTTTCTATGAGCCACATGTAGGACAGTACAGCGCGGTTCAGCTTGATGGAAGTAAGAAAAATGTTCCTTATGAAATCAACTTAACACTTCTTGACGCAAATGCTTACAAAAACACTTCGGAAAAAACTTCGATCACGCTGCCAATCACCACCGATGGTAAATTTGAGAAGGATTGTATTGTTCAGAATATGAAGCTTCTGTGTCCGGAATCTGATGGAAATATGAGATTCTCTGGAACCAACTGGCTCTGGGTTGAAGACGATGCCGGTGGTGATAAGAGCAAGGAGGTTGTATTTGAATTATCTCAACGTATGTCTGTAGAACTGACTACCGCTATGAGAGAACACAAAAAGACTGTTCAGTTGGACTTTTCTTTCGGAAGATACGAAATTGATTTGAATAAGAGAAAGCGTACAAACATCCCCGTGGACATGGAATACACGCAAAATGGATCAGTCACTGTCGACGGTACACCAATCGGAGAGCTTGACCTGGAATGGTGGAGAGACCAGGTTGGTATGGTAACACAAGAACCAGTTTTATTTCAAGGAACAATCCTTGAAAACATTAGGATGGGGTCATCCGATGCTTCTATTGAAGATGTTAAGAAAGCCTGTACCATGGCAAACATTAGTCAAGTTATTGAACGTTGGCCTGACAAGTACAATACGAAGGTTGGAGAGGGAGGATGCAAGTTAAGTGGAGGACAAAAGCAACGTGTTGCAATTGCGAGAGCGATTATCAAAAAGCCGAAGTTTTTGATTCTTGATGAAGCGACATCTGCTTTGGATCGATCAAGTGAAATTCAAGTTCAACAGGCTCTGGATTCCCTTGAGAATTCCTACAGTGAATCAGGTCATGAAAGACCAACAACAATTGTAATTGCTCATCGTTTACAGTCAATCATGAAGTCCGATAAGATTGTGGTAATGTCACCACCAAAGGGTAACAATGGAGCAACGATAGTGGAAATGGGAACTCACAAGGAATTATTACAAAAAGAAGGTCACTACGAATCACTGTGGAACACCCAAAACAGATCAACTGGCACTTGCCCTGACGACGATAGCAGTGATGAAGACGCTGACTCTGTCTTAGCAGAAGATGACAAACCATTGGAAGCAGAAGCTGAGCTTCAAAGTGACATTGAAATTGAAGCAAAGAAAAAGAAGGTAAAGAATCCATTGATGCGCGTTATTAGATTGGCAGCTCCTTGGAAGCACTTAGTCTGGCTTGGATTCCTTGGTTGTTTATTAGCAGGAGCAACATATCCCGTCTATGCTTATATCTTTACTGAGTCTCTTGACACTTTTAGAAAGATTGGATCCAATGCGCCTTCTGACGCTCCAATCGGAGCCCCAATTGATACTCTTGCTGACAGAAATGAAATTGACGTGTGGGCATACCTGTATCTTGCTGTTGGTGGTATTGCATTGGTTGGAAATGCTCTTCAATTTGCTGTCTTCGGATACATGGGAGAGATGCTCACTCACAGAATCAGACAAATGTTATTCGCTCATCTACTCCGTCAAGACATGGGATTCTACGATCTCCCTGATAATGAAAGTGGTGCTTTAGCTGCTATGCTTTCTGGTAAAACAGAAGCCATAAACAAACTCTTCGGACCACAGTTAGGAATGATAATTAGAACGGTTTGTTGTTTGGGTATGGGTCTCGGAATCGCCTTCTCAGTTCAATGGAAGTTAACGTTAGTAGTATTCGCAGCTATTCCCTTCCTCGCAATATCTGGATTTATTAATATAAAATTGATCTCTGGAGGACTCGACAGCGACAAAAACAGTGCTGCCGGGCGAGTTACTTCCGAAGCTATCTCAAACATCAAAACTGTTGTCTGTTTTAACGGAGCTGGAAAACTAATTAAACAATATGAAAAGTTAGCTAATTCTGGAATGCATAAAAAGAACGTTAGAGGATTGGGTATTGGAATCACATTTGGGTTATCTCAGTTCTCGATGTTGGGATCATTCGCATTGGCTTTGTGGTATGGAGGAAAGCTAATTGACGATGGTGAAACTACCTTCAGATCAGTCATTTTAGTTGTTATGGAAGTCACAATGTCTGCTATGGGTGTTGGTGAGACTATGGGTATGCAAGGTGATGGACTAGACGCAACACAAGCTGCTCATGAAGTCTTCAGCTTGCTTGACACACTACCAACAATCGATCAACGCAGCGATAAGGGAAAACGTGATTGCATTTCAAAGTCTTCGATTGAATTATCCGACATAAACTTTTCTTATCCAACTCGACCATCTGTTAAGATTCTTGATAAAATCTCATTATCTATTCCTTCACCTGGTGAAGTTGGTCAACAGATTGGACTCATCGGAGGAACAGGAAGTGGTAAATCAACGATTATGCAATTACTTCAAAGGTTTTATGAAATTCCTTCCGGCATGATAACCGTTGATGGAACAAACCTTAAAGAAATTGATCTTCAATATTGGAGAAGACATGTTGCAGTAGTGAGCCAGGAACCAGTTCTCTTTAACGACACCATTAGAAACAACATTTTATTAGGCAATCCATCTGCGAGTGAGTCTGATGTGATAGCTGCTGCTAAGATTGCTCACATTCACGACACTATTAGTAAACTACCAGATCAGTATGATACTATTGTTGGAGCTAAGGGATCGATGCTTTCTGGAGGACAGAAGCAGAGAGTTGCAATCGCCAGGGCTATTATCAAAAATCCGAAGGTGATGCTTCTCGATGAAGCAACTTCAGCACTTGACAATGAGAGTGAGAGAGATGTTCAGTTAGCTTTGGATTCAATCATTGCAACCAGATCAATGACAACAATCACTATTGCACACAAGCTTACAACAATCAGAAATGCCTCATGCATTACCGTTCTTGACAAGGGTAAGATCGTTGAACAAGGTACTCACGAAGAACTTATGCAAATCGATAACGGTGACTACAAAACTCGTTACAATTTGTACCACTCTCTCGATAACAACACTCCCAACAGATCCCCAAAGGCAAGTAGTATGCACAGAAACTTCAACCCGGCTGATGGTCATTAGTCGAATGTATTTAACGAACCCCTTTATATTCACTCTTATCGTCTTTCCTTTCATCTTTTTTCTTCGATTTCCTCGTTTATCTCTGTGGTTGTCAATGATGAACGGAGAAATGACACTATTCGTTGGAGAGAGTGAGGGAGTCACTAATCCTTGATCATTTTGAGAAAACGAGGAAGGGGGAAAAAAGAAAAAAAGAACAAAAAAAAAAAAGGAGGAACCTTTCCCCTCCTTTTCTCTCGTTTCTTGTAGAGTCGCCAGACCGTACTGAGTACACGGGTGAGAATGATTTTACACACCGTTTAATGGAGGGGGGGGAAAAAAAAGAGAAAAATTAATTTTATGTTCGATAACGCAGGCCAACATTTCGTACTAAGATACGGAAAGGATAAAAATCCCGTTATTTGTAAGATATTTTCCTGTGCGGAAAATCATTTTTTTTACAGCTACATTTTTTTGTTTTCCTCCACCCCTCTATTTTTTACTCACTGGAAGTTCCTTTTATAAATACTACCAATCAATTTGTAGTGGTCATCTCCCTTTTTTTTTTTTCTTCTACGTTTATCAAGTAAATTTAAGAATTATATGTTTAAGAAAAGATCGTGTCGGTTTTGCTGACCTGTATTGCCAGAGCTCTTTATATTGGTGAAATCTAGCTGGGAACACTTTTAGAGGTGTTCCCAGCTAGAGTTTCTTAGTTTTATTTATTTCATTTCCTCCTCTCTTCACCCTCATTTTATCACCAACTCAAGCGGTGTTCGACTCTGGACATGTCCACTGTGGTTTTTTTTTTTTTTTTTCTTCTTGTGTTTTTTTTTTTTTTGCAAGAAAAAAACACACAAGAAAAAAAGAAAAAAAAGCTCGCCGGGTCTTCCCTGCCGCCGAGACAACGATCGGAGTCAGAAGAAAGAGAATAACTTATTCTATTCTATTAGTTTCTAAGAGACGAAAGAAAGGAGTTTCCATTTTATTCTTCCTTGAATTTCCTTCAAAAAAAAAAAAAAATGCATACGAAGATAGGGTTCAACTCTAAGCCCCTCTCATCCATGTAACGTGTCAAGAATGTCACCATGATGTGACCAGTGAACCTCTGGTTGTTGATTTTGTCTTTTCCATCCGTTGTAAACGTTTTATATTGTCGTCGTGCACCTATGCGTATATCAAAAGGGAAAAAAAAAAAGGAGAGCGACAAAAAAAAAAAAAAAAAGAAAAGAACGTTGACTGCACAAATCTTGAGCCTTTTTGTTTACGAGAGCGTAATGGGTTTTTTGCATGCCAATTCTTTTCTATTTTCTTAGAGTAGCAGAAGCACTTCTTTTTCATTCTCTTTCTGAATCGCTGTTTGAGGCAAATCTCGCCCTTAATACCCATCGTTTGGAATAAATTACTTGCCTTGTTCTTTTGTGAATTCGTGCTTGAATCTTGTTCCTGCTCACTTCCCATGAAAATATGATATTTGTTGAAGCAGATATTGTTATGAGAAGGGGAAAAAGAAAAAAATAATACCAATTTAATATATATATTTTTTTTTTTAAAATTGTTGTAATAATTAAGTGTTTTAAAAAAAAACACTTAATCTTTTTTTTTTTTAAATATTTTATTCATAGAAGTTCTGAAGCTGTTTTATAATAATAATAATAAAAGTTTTTTTTGTTATGTTAGATTACCCTTTCATGCTTCTGTACAGATAAAAACCTGTTATTTGACTGAAATTCCGTAAAAAATAATTGTTTGGTGGTAGTTTCTGTTTACTGTTTTCTTATTTAATGTGTTGCTTTTGTTAGCTTGTCGTTAGAGTGCTTGGCTAGGCCTGTCCAACAGCTTAAGTCTAGAGTGATAACGACAGCCGTTTAATTTGTGTGTTTTTGTTTTTTGTATAGGTGTACTCCTTGTTGTCTCCGTTGCGTGTCCTTTTTCTGTTGTTCGCTGCGATTTGTGATTGCTTAAAGAAAACAAAAGTCGGTGTTGGTTTTTTTTTAATTTAACTTTTTAATCTCGTCTGACTTAGTTCAGGTAATCAATATAAACTTTTCCCGACTTGTTCTTGTTTTTTTTCGTTCGTTCTTTTCTGTTTTGTGGTTTTAAATGCTTCGCACGCGATCAGGAAGAAGGTACAAAACGTGTTATGGCGGCACGGTTGTCGCGTGAATTATTAATAAGAAAAAAGAAAAAAGGAAAAAAAAAAAGAGAGCTAAACTGATAGATTTGAGAGTGATGTAAGTTTTAGTTATTTATTTCTATTAATTTTTGTTGGAGTCTCACGGTG
This sequence comes from Flectonema sp. DT1601, assembly GCA_964019425.1. NCBI lineage: Eukaryota > Euglenozoa > Diplonemea > Diplonemida > Diplonemidae > Flectonema > Flectonema sp. DT1601. Next base: position 520,740 of record OZ025838.1, read on the forward strand.
GGAATCTTGCTTCAGATTAAGTCTATTCTCGTGCTGATATGAAGTACGTAAAATAACATCATATCATGCAGCAATTCAACGCAAACAACTTGCTTATATGTAAAAAGTTAAGTTGTATATTTGTAAGTCTCTTGGTTTTTTTTAAATTTTGTACTACAGGATTGTTAGGTTATTTTTTTTTTTTTTTTTTTTTTTTTTTTTTGAATATTGTAGTCATTCTTATTTCTCTTCTGTTCGGAAGAACCAGAGTCCCTAGCCTTATTTTATTTGTGTGTGCGTCGTGAACCAAAATATAATGGAATAAAATACTACGATAATAATTTCCCCCCCTCTCCCCTCTCCCAAAATGTTAGGTTGTGTCATGAGTTTTTTAATTTTATTATTGAGTTCTGATACAATACAAAAGATTTATATTAGTATAAACCTAATCAATTAGTCTTCCCCTCTCCCCTTAGTCACTGCATCATAAATTACTAATGTTTATGTTAGTTTACTTTGGTACAATGCATAGAACCTGCTCACAAATAATATGCTGAAAACCGTTTTTTTTTCTCCCCCCTCCCCAAAGTAACTACATTCCAGTCCTGCAAACTGGAATGACTCAGTCTCAACATTTGACTGACTTACTTCTACACCATACTGATGAGAGAGAATAGAGGTAAGAGGTATATGGATTACTCTCGAAACCTAATAGTTACTTTAATATGCTAAGTTGCGCATCACCCTTAGTCACTGTATTTAAAACTAATGTTAAATTATCTTTATGTTTTTATGATACAACACAGTTTAATTTTTACAAAATCGAACATACATCCCCCCTCCCGTTTCCTCGTTAGCACGAATTACTAGCCTTTCTCAATTCGTTACAATTTTCTTTTTTTTCGTGGGTTGAACTGAAACTTTGTTAATCTTTCTTTCCTTTTATTCCCTTATCTCTTTATTCCTCCCCTTTCCCCTCTACAGTATTATCGACGTAGGGAAAACCGTTCTTTACATTATGTTGAGGAAGGCACACATTTGTTGATTGGTACCGACCTTACTTGACATTTTTAAGGTCAGTCGATCCCTTTTAACCGACGCTATGAACACTCGTGTAGTTATCAGTTCTGTATTTTGCTAGCCAACACCAACTAACTAACTTACTAACTCAGCAACAGTGGTCTGATTCCTTCGTATTCTGCAAAACTATCCCTTTTTTATGCAGAAATAAATCAATCCTTTTTCTCTTTTTTGCACTTGGAGAGAATCCGTTTTTTTTTATCATTTTTTATTTTTTTAAATTTTTTATTAGTTAATTACATCTCGTTCTTTCTTGTTCATTCTTTGGAAGCAAGTAACTCTGAAATATAAAAAAAAAAAAAAAATTAAAAAAAAAAAAAAAGCAATAATAGCAATAGTTGGTTCGTCACTGAGATCTTTCCTTCGGCTTTGGTTAAATTTCAGCAAAGCGAAAACTAAAGAAAAACACAGATGGCAAAATGGAAAACAAAGATACCGTCAACTGAACTAATTGCGTCAATTATTTTTGCTTTCATTTTTTTTTCTTCTTTTTCTGTCATTAATTATTTATCGGCTAAGTATCACCGTCAGCAATTTTTTTTTTTTTAAAATAAATGTACTGACAACTACGAGATCAATGCTGTGTGCCAAGAATCCTTGGGTTCTTGTACTCTGTAGAGAAAAAAAGAAAAAAAAAAAAAAAAAGTTCTTTTCCCACTGGTTTTTTTTTTAATACTTATTATTGTTTGTTTTACGCATGCAGTTGGTTGAGGTAAGTTATTACCTTATGGCTTACCAGAATTCGTTAACGTGAAAAAAAATATTTATCAGGAAGAGTTTTGGTTTATCGGTATTTCATGTTTGTGTTGTTTTATTTCACCGCCACGAAGCTTTGGAGGTAGTTTAGGCTACTGAAGAATGCTACCCTTTCCATTCCATCCATTTTTTTTTTCACCCCTCCCGTACCCCGGCAAAACTTCATCGTACATACTGTGTTCGTAGCAATCCTTTTGTTGTTTTGCGTAGTTTTGCGTAGTGCAAGCCGCCAGCTTCATTCCGAGCAAATCCCCCAAAGTATCCCGATTTTGACCGGTCGTTAAGAAAAAGCAGGGGAACCTCCCTGTAAAATAACTTTCAAAAAAAAAAAATACATATAAAAAGGGGTCATTATAATTCATGTCTCTCAAAAAAACTTTGAATTCTACGTAGTTTGTTCTCCGACTATACTTAAAAAAAAAATAAAAAATTATAATGCTGTAACTATAAATATCACGGTGTATAAAAGTCTCCAAATCGCCAAAAAATGGGCAAATCCACCATCTTTATTATATCCAAAGTTTTTTTAGTACAATTATTCACAAAAAACACTTAGCAAAATTCGGATTCCAGAAAAATTTTTTTTTTTCTGGAATGCCTCGTCTGTAGAAGTGCATTCGCGTCTGCATACCGGAGTGCAGTTTTGGTAGTGCTGGTGATGCAGTCTAGACGAGGATCAACTACAACTAAGGAGTTCCCTTCCCCAATAGTTGTATCAGCCAGTAGCCAGTGTGATCCCATCGAGGTATGAGGTGCGGTATTAAGAAACATGAACTCATGTTCACAACTACGGACTTCAGGAGAGCAAGCCAGGTCTAGAGGAAAGCAACCACGGAACCTAATGGGCTCCCTGTTACACATGAACTTGAATACGTAAGAGCTATCACTTTCTGTGAGCAGCGTGTTCGCTGAAGCATTGGGTGTAGGAAAAGACTTAACTTCTGTAACAGTTGGCAATTCAAGCTTTGGGTTCTAGTACACTTGTTGGGACCCGAAAGATGGTGAACTATGCCTGGATAGGACGAAGCCGGGGGAAACTCTGGTGGAAGTCCGTTGCGGTGTTGACGTGCAAATCGCTCGTCAAAGCTGGGTATAGGGGCGAAAGACCCATCGAACCATCTAGTAGCTGGTTCACTCCGAAGTTTCCCTCAGGATAGCTGGAACCATAAAAGGAGTTACGCCAGGTAAAGCGAATGGTTGGAGGCATTGGGGATATAGAGGGTGGGCAAACGAAGTTGGTTGCTCTTTCACCCGCTGCTCTTGCCATATCAAATCCAGCTCCACCTTGCTCACCGACGTCTTCAGGGGTTCAAAAGGCTCCCGTTTTTTCAAGATTTTGTGCATGGTACAGAAAAATTTCATACTAAAAACTACCATTTTACAGTCAAAATGTGTACTTTCATACTTTTTTATAAAAATCCACCAAGTTTTTTTTCCGAGAATCCACTATCTTTTTTATATCCAAAGTTGTTATACTCCAAATTTTTCATACACCGTGATCTTTATAGTTACAGTATAATATTCTTCCTTTGGTCATTATTATTCTCTTTTCTACCTTACAAAAGTTTTGGCTCTTTTTTCTTGTTTGTTCTGCCACCCTGTTTTTTAAGTACTTTTATTTGTTTCTTACTTTGCATTCCTTTTATTTCATAAGTATTCAAACATAGTGAGGTCGCCCAACTCTGAAAGGTTGAATCACGTGATGTATCAGTCTGTGTGCTTAACCAAGACACCGCAGAACTTCTTTGCCCACGAAGCAATGCAACGTGCGTGTTCAGCACACAGTATGAATTGTAAAAAAAAGCAACAAACAAAAAAAGAGGGGTGGAGGAGAGTTGAGCTCTCTCTTTTTGTTCCTTCCTTAATGCTGCAGCTCTTTCTTCAAGGAGTGTCTTGTTGTTGCTGTTTGTGGGCTGTCACGGGTACTTTCACAGATTTCTTGATGCCCAGAGAAATGTTGATCGCTGCCTGTGCTAAGTTTCCATCTTACGCGACCACTTGCAAAAGAAAAAGGGAAAGAATAAGTGCAATAGGAAACAGAATAAACGAAAATGAGCCAAGACGATAACCCGTATGCGGTTGTATTGCTATTGTACGATAGTTATTTTGAATGCGAGTGGAGGTTGTTTGAATTTGCTCACGCATATTGTCAAAAAATGAAATTCAATCAGCGTCATGCATTCATTTGTTATTGCACTCTCAGCTCGAAGAGACGTATTTTGCTCTATCATCGATTTCTCATAGGTTTGGCCTTTGCTAAAACAAAGTGAGAAGTACGGTGATGAGGTGCTTCTTATTCTCTCTACTTTTTCTCTCTTTGCCTCTTTTTTTTTACTTTTCTATTCCAGGGAGCTTTGCCTAATGTGGTTACAACCTATACTTTGCTGCTTACCTGGATATTTATTCTTTTTCTTTCCGTGTCGTACTTACTTCTAGCCTTTCTCTTACTTCCTACTTGCTTATTTCCCTTTTTAATCTTATTTTTTCTGTCTCTTGACCCTGTACATTTTTTGTGTTGTCACCTGGAGACAGTACCCCCAACACGTCGTGGTATTTTTGGGAATTAGAGACGAAAAACAAAAAAAAAATATAAAAAAAAAACTTGTGTTGGTGAAAATGAAGAACAGAACAAAGAGGGGAAAACGTAGTGTGCTTTTTTTTTCCCTCCCAAAAGGCATATCTAAAAAAAAAAAAAAAAAAAAGTATTAATTTGTCCCTAACGAACTTGTTTATTCAAACCAACTGCTTATGTGAAAAATATAAGGTACTGCGTGATAATATCTTTTTTTTTCTTCTTTCCAAATACAGTTTTCAAAATGTCTGATTTAGTAGTGAATTATATTCCTATCTCTGAGGTCAGCAGAGAATCAGTAGGTCGAGTGTACGCTAGTGCTCAGATACTAAATATGTTTTTATCAGCTGCAAGTGAAGCTGATTTAACAGAGTATGGAAGTAGAATTTATGATGTTTGCAAATCATTTCCTGGGAACACAGCTGCAGTTAGAGTCGACACTGGAGCTGTAGTGGGTGCTTTCATGTGTATGAATTACAGTAAAGTAGATGAATTTGACGTCACCACTCCAGGACTAAATCAAGTATGTGTCGATCACTGGGACTTTTGTAAGTATGTAACCGCATTGGTTGTTGACCCGGCTGAGAAAAACAAACTGACAATACCTGAAAAAGTGACATACGCAGTGTGGGGAGGTGTCCTACCTTCGTTCGAGGGATTAGGAGTTTATAATAAATTAGAAACTTTGGTACGACAGGCTGCAGGGGATGCTAATATCACTCACATGGTAGCCTACACGACAAACAATACAATGCTATCAAAAAGTATGGCTCAGCGTAAGATTAAAAATCGTCGGCTTATTCTATCAGTAATTGACACCCTTCCTTCTTCGATGCTTCAACGTTTCCTACCAGTTGGAAATAATAAAGAAGTACTAAGAATCTTTGATGCCAGGGAATATCGTACAAAGGATGGGAGGCATCCTTATAAAAGCCAAACTGTATGGAGTATGTGTCGACCAATTGCTGCAGCTTTTGTAGGGTCGGGGAAAATTGAAGAGGTGGCAAAACTATAATTAAAAAAAAAAAAAAAAAGAAAAAGAAAACACCACTTCGCTTCGCTTCGATTTGAATTTTTTTTTTTTTTTTTAAAAATTCCGAACTAATATTTTCAGTCACCCAAATTGAAAATCCTTTCTGAGTCCGTAGTATTGGATCGACTCTCTCTTTTTTTTTTTTTTTTTTGTTCCCTTTTTTTCTAACTGTTATCTTGCCTTCTGCTAACTAGACCTAAGTTAATCATTATTATTATTATTTTTTAAATCTTAAATTAATACTTAAAATTGGTCGCCCTTAATCAAAAAAAAAAAAAAAATCTATAAATCATAGATTTTTTTTCCGACAATTTTTTTTTTTTTTTTTTGTCCTTCCTCCCATTATATAAATCCGAAGGTTGCAATTCCTTTCTCCTCTCCTCCTCTTATTGGCCAGCACAAGTGTCGATATAGATGGCTTCTCACCAGAAGTAAATCACATAAAAAAACTAAATTTTTTTTTAAAAAAAAAACATAACTATAGGTGCGAAGTCCTTGTTCTCGGGTATGCATTTCTTGTTGTGTTTATGACTTCTCCACCAATGAAGTCACACGGTATCTCAAAACATTTCTTTTTTTTTTTTAATATTTCTGTTAACTTACGCTTGTTAAGTCACTGCTTTATTAATTTGACTCGTTGTTTTTATTAAATTTCTAACTATTTTTATTTACTGCAGGCAACACTCAGACTCAATGATAACGACTTCAGCATGGCAAAAAAAAAAAAAAAAAATGAGGATATTTTTTATATATTTCTTTACTTTCTAATCCTACTTTTCTATAATAATGCAAACTATTTTTATCTGCTGCAGGCGACAACATGAATCTCTTTATAGTGATGTGCGTGTTGTGTTGCTTAGTGGGTACCACGGCTTACTTAGATGTTATGTTTATCGATCGAACTGGTATTCACGAGGCAGGTATTGACGGCAGCCATCTACAAACGATTGTAACCTGGTCGAGCCAAGGATTACAACCGTGTGAAGGAAGGGGTTTCATTGTTGATACTTCGTTAGGGGCTATTGTCTTCTTTTGTGAGAATGACTTCACCATGTACATATGTATGTATAAGCTCCCAACCCCAACCATCACAGCTGTTATGAGACCTCAGACATACAGCGTATTCGGAATTGACGGTGACAATAAAGGTAATGCTTACTACAGTCAATTTGAATCTGCTGGTTGGCGTATTTATCATTTAGATATCGCGACAGCGGCTGTTTCTCAAGACGGATTTTCGTTCAGATCAAACTATGACGTTGGAGGAGGTTTGACTCTAATTAATGGAATTCATTATTGTACTGCTACTGACAAAGATGGTTTCGGGATGGTTGTCACCAACGCTGGACCTTCTCAAGCTGCAGTTTATCTTCAAAAACTAATCAGCTGGTGGGGTGACGTAGATTTATTCATTGGATTCCCAGTACATTGGTTAGATGACTTGTATGTTATTCAAGTTGATAAGATGTTCCATAGAAGTACACTTGTAAAGGTTGACATAACCGACGCAGTCGATCCACAAGCGATGGGCGTTACTCTTCCAGAGTACTCAGTTGACACATCATTCGGTTCTAGTACTTTAAATTTACAACCCTCATTAGGATTGATTGGAGTGGATACAATATTATTTACTGATGGGCCTGATATCGTATCTTCAAAGCTTGATGGTTCTGATAGAACTGTAGTGCATACCTCAGGTGCAAAGATTGGTGCTCTTGCTTTGATAGAAATTGTACCAACATCTGTACCGGATACACCAGTGCCGGATACACCATCTCCGCCTACTGCTATTCCGACACCAGCTCCGGACACATTGGTTCCGACACCAGCTCCAGATACGATGGTGCCAACGGATTCGCCGACTGCTGCACCTGGTGGTGGTTCTGTAACAGAATCTCCTACCTTATCACCAGGAAGTACCCCTCTACCACCTGGTCAAACATTCTCTCCTCAAGTGGTAGTGAATACAACTTCGATACCAACCTCTGGAAATACTACTGCGTCACCTGGTAATACTTCTGCGAGTAATAGTTCTGCACCTACTGTTCAAGCAACTTCTACGGCAGTTCCAACAGCTGTCCCCGAAGACGATGATGAGATCTTCCCTTTCGGTTCTGGTTCACCGATTCCTTTTGTAATTGCTATTTGTGGAGTTCTGTGTCTCTGCTCTGGTATAATTGCAGTGCGCGTAGCACAGCGTAACAAGCGTCAGATGGAAAGAAAGATGGAAAAAGAATGTGCCGCTCTCAGAGTAAATTCTGAGCTCAATACAACTCTTCTTCACGAAGAACCAACTCCGTTACCAAAAGGAAGAGGGAGAAGTCAGGTGTGTGATGATAATTTTTATTTTATTTCGAATTAATAAATCGAATCAGTTACAACAATCACAAACAGGTTGGCATTCATACTGCTCCACTAGAAAGTGATATTGTACTTACTAGAGGACAGGTAAGCGGTGAAGATTCTAACTCCTTATACAGCACTGTTAGCCGTGTTTAGATTATAATCATTCTTCACACATACTCCAGTTGTGGAATAAATCAATAGCGCAGGCGCAATTGATACGATTTCTTCCTCGTTGCTGTTGAGTGATATCTTTCCAGAGAGCATCGTGAGTTGTTACTTATTGCGCAGGCGCAGTGAAGTACAACTCATCACCGGAAATGCACAGCAAGCTTTTGTGTTTCTGTTTGCCTCTGATACCGTGTCTTGAACCTTTGCTGAATTGTGTGGATGCAGCTACAGTTCAGTTCACTGATGGAAATTCAAAGCAAGCTTTTGTATTTCTTGTTTACTGTTATCAATAAGGTTCACAATTGCGCAGGCGCAGTTGGAAGTGACTACACATTGTGAATACGTGGTCTGCACACCTTCTAATAATTACTGTCTTCCCCTGAAACTATCCTACAATGGTGCTTTCTGTTCCTTGTATGTCTAGTATTGGTATTCAAATTAATGGTTTGCTTCATATTTCAATATAGTCTTTTTTTTTTTTTTAAAAAAATTATTATTTTTTTTTAATCAAGCAATCACTTTGTAACAAATTTATTCAGTTATGATTATTACCTTTGCAAAGCGTAGTGTCTTTTTTTTCCCCTCCCTCCCACCACAACCCACTTTTTTTTCACCCCAAGTGTCGGCATCTTCAGTGATAATGATGCATATCGTACTGCATGGGCTACTTACCACGTAGTACACGGGAAGAATTGAGAAGGAATACTCGCTTTTCTTTTTTTTTGTTTGGCTTTCTCAGTTTTATAAGTATTTTCTACAACAAATTACAACAATTCTTTTAAAAAAAAAAAAAAAAAAAAAAAAAAAACTATAAAACCTTTTCATAATAACAAGGCTTTGCAGGGAATTCTTGCCGTATTTTGCTTGATTTTTATTTTTGTTTTATTTTGATTTTTATTTAATTTTTTTATTGACGTGTTTTTTTATTTTTTTGAAACGCTTTGGTTACTTTTCCAAGAGAGTAGAAAAAACTTTGTAACAATGAGCACTCGTCATAGCACTTGTCATAGCACTTGTTGAAGTTGTTTCATAATGTTATCCTCACGGTACGTATTTCAGGAAGTTTCCTGGCTGTCGTTTTATTTTATTTAATTTTTTCCTGTTTTTTTTTTGTGGATAGATAAAACAAATAACTTGACACTTGTCTCTCGTTAAAAAAAAAAAAAAAAAAAAAAATCGCAACTTGAACGCAAGAAACTGAATTGGAATTCACAAGGTTAGCTCGAAAAAATTATATTAAATTCTGTTGACCCTCTCTTCCTTCCTCGCAGAGGTCTCTTTTTTTACTGTTTGTTGAGCTTTTTAGTGTACTTGAAACTTCAGTTCTTGTTACGATCATCAATGGCGTTGCTGTCATTTAAACTGACTGATCAAAAATTATTCCCCACCCTTTTTTTTTTTTTTCTCCATTTCCCGGTGCCAGGTAAGGATATCTCCTCGTGCCCATTAACTTTGGTTTTTAGTTTAGTTATGTTATGTTATGTTATTTTTTATTTTATTTTTTTTTTTTTCGTTGGTGTTTTTTTTTTTTTTTAAACACCAGAAAAGCCATCCATTTAAATAAAAAAAAGAAGAATTCAGTTAAAGGAAAACTGAAGACTTTAATTTAAAGATGGGTGATGTAATTACAAAACTACTGAACTCGTATACAACTGTCGGTTGCATGAGTTCATTTTGTTAACATCCGCTGAAGATGACTTCTCAGCGGAAATAGTTAAGTAACCATCGTAAGACATCTTGATGGAAAAATTACAAATAATCAGATAGCTGCCTTTAACTGGGATCCGTGGTCTTTTTTTTTTTTTTTTTTTTTGTGTTTCTTCTTACAAAAACAATTTCCCAAAGAAAATATGCAAAGACAAGGATAGCAGGTAGTCACTTAGTAACTTAGTTAGTGAATTACATCTCCCTCTTTTGTTTTCGTTTTTTTTTTTTTCTACTAGACAGATCCGTCTCTGCTGATCACCGAAGACGCATTTTTTTGCTAAAGTTCTCCTTTTTGTTTTATTTTAATTGCTAAGAAGTCCGACAGTTTTTTTTTTTTAGCAAATGCAAAAAATAAAACAAAGACTGAGTAACTCCCGGAAAAAGGACAATACTAGAAAAATTATGGAAAAGAAGATTTGCCATCTCATTAATTTGTTTGATGATGCAAAGTCTTCTTGTTCTAATGAAAAGTGATATATCGACGAGTGTGTTCGGTACTTCGCTTTGCCTATTCGCTATCGCTCGGTAGCCGCCTGTAACATCCTCGCGTCGCCGGTTTCTTTTTTCCATTAACCGTATTCTTCATTTTTCGTAAGAAGTTATATAAAGTCAATATAATATATTTTCTTTAACAAAAATTAAAAAAATAAAATAAAATAAACAACTGCAATACATTCTATTAAGTACAAACTAAGATCGCTCAAGAAGATCCCTTCGATTGAGGCTAATCAAGCAATCCTCGGAAACGGCTACGGATTGTGTCCTCTGTTGCTGTGAGTTACCCTCCTAGAGCACTCATCATATGGAGCAACGTTCTGGATTAAATTACTTGGTGGTCTTTTTTTTTTTTTTTTTTTTTTTCCGTTCTTAACCTCCCTTTTATTTCTATTCTTCCTTTTTTCTCTTTTATAATGACGTCGACGTCTGTATTTTTATCTGATGTGCACGATAATTATTTTTTTTTTTTTTTCGGATGGAAGTAGTGGTTTTTGAGAGGTGTTTAATGGATTTTTTTCACTTCTTTTTGTTTTTTTTTTTTATAAAAAAAACTATTATATCTGCGACTGCGAGGGGGAAAAAAAAAAAAAAAAAAAAAAAACGTGTTGTGTGTATTTCGTTAAAAGAGTTTTTTGACATCTGACTGACTAGCGGCAAACCTCTATCAAGTGATTCTTTATTCCCATTATACTTCACCCCTCAGGAATTACCGAACAAGATCAAATATATTTCTCTTCGTTTTTTTATTTTTAAACGATGACTGTCTTCAATCTGAGAGGTCTTGAATGACACTTATTTTCTTTTCTTTTATTAAAAAAAAACAATTAATATCACGGGATGAGGGCAAACGCGATGAGTAGGACAGGCCTGACACCGCAGTGTCCCCCTTGCTTTCTTCGCTGAAGAGGGCTGGGTAAGGGGAATGGTCGGAAGAAGGATTGTTTAATCTTATCCCGAAACCAACCATTAAATCTTAAAGCAAATCAGTGAAAATGTTTAACTATTTTTCACCCCTCCTCTACAGAGACAATCCGTTTCGACGGACAGGCAACATACTTGTCGGTACGGGAAAAAAAAAAAAAAAAAAAAAAACAACTGACATTTCTTATTTTAAAAAAAAAAAAAAATAGAGTTGAAAGATGTATTCAGAAGGGGTGATTTTCATTCTTGTTGTAATAGTGTTGTTGCTGTTGCAAAATCATCCGGTAGTTAAAAGAAGAATAACTGAATGGAATGTAAGAGGTAAGCTTTCTGGAAAGAAAACGTTAGGTCTGTCTATCGAAACAGATCTCGAGGCTGGAGAGGGATCTGAAAAAGAGAAGATCATATCAGGCTCTTCGTCAGCCCAGCAGCAAAAGTTACGAGAAAGAAACTCAATGGGACCACCAACTCAGAGGATTAATAATAATAATATGACTAGCGGTGTTGCATTCACAACTTGTGTTACTCCAAGTCATAGCCTTGTCACTCCTAAAAATCAAACTCTTGGAAGCGATCCGTTCTTTTTGGCAGCTAATTTAACATTCGGTAGTGCCATCTCACCTGATAAACGGAGAGTATGTGGAGTTCCATCACCAGCAACAGGCTTTGAAGATGACAGAACTGATAAAACAGATTCACCAACAAGACAACGACAATCATCACACCAATTAGAAGAATCAGGTAATTTTAATAACATGCGAAGACGTGGAACTGGATTAACAGAACGCAGTAATGCGACTCCCCTGACGGAAACTGTGTCACCATTCAGTCCTTCTTATGAACAAATGAAGGGAAGTCATCGTAAGATAGTCGACCTTCAAAACCTACAAGAACAAGCAAGAGAGAAAGCAATTAAATCCCTTCAAGTCATTGAATGGGAGTTACAACAACTGGAACACACAAACAGTGATATTTGTGTCGTGGAACACTGCGCTAAACTACGGGAACTCCGAACTAGTTTAAGTGCTAAAATCAACGACCAAATGGAAAAAAGTATCGAACTCCAGCGAATAGAACAAGACTTAATTACTAAAATGGCAGCTAGAACAAGTCAATTCCAGTTCGCAGGATCTGACTTCATTGATGCTGGTTCACCCACATCTAACATGTACCTGTCATCGCCGCAGCTAAAAACTGTATCCGATACACTTGATCAGTCATTTGTAAGTAATAAAGTTGGTAATATATTCTTATCAGAAGTTGCTGTATCACAGCCAACTGAATCTCCTGGTCGAATGAAGACGCAGCCTCAAACACAATTATTACCGCCTTCGACTCAAAAACTTGAGGCGGAAAATACCCCTCGATCTGAAACTGTTAAAAATGATGTTATTACGAGTGGAATCTTATCAGAGCTTGATGATTGTCTTGAGAATGCTCAGCCTAGAAATCAACCGAAGAAACGTGTCACGGCTCTTGTGTTTGATACTGTGGAGACTCCAGAAACGGAATACCTCACACCAGCTGAGAATAGTTCATTGTCAGAATGGGACGCTGCTAGGTCAGCTCGTCAACCAGAAGATTTCGGTAGTCCGATTGAATCTCTCAGAAGAAGTCCCGGATCTGGATTCATGTTAGAGCGTTCCAAAAGCGGTGACTTAAACGCAAGCCCACCCCAAATTAATCAACGGCCCCGCTCTAGTAGTTGTTACGGCTCTCTCACAACACATCAAAAGAAGATAAAACGAAGCTCTTTAAGAGGCTCTCCTCGAAACAAACAATTCAAATGGAAGAAGGGCGACTTAATAGGCAACGGAGGCTTCGGAACAGTCCACATAGCGATGATTGAATCTGACGGAGGTAAGATTATTGCTGTTAAAAACGTACCTGTGATTGCTGACAAACCGGGAAAGTTATCCGCCTTAAAGAATGAAATAGAACTCATGAAATCACTAGAACACGTTAATATAGTTCAGTATAAAGGAGCTGAAAGAGAAGGTGAATCATTAAATATTTTTATGGAATTCGTTCCTGGAGGGAGCATCGCCTCCGTACTTAAGATGTTCGGTCCTCTCACAGAGAAGGTTGTTGTCTCATATACATTTCAAGTTCTCTCTGGTCTTCAATATCTTCATAGTAATAATGTAATTCACAGGGATATTAAAGGTGCGAACATCTTGCTAACAGTCGATGGTGTTTGTAAATTGGCTGACTTTGGTGCTGCGACTCTATCCTCGACTGATAGAATCCACACAAGTCTGATTGGAACCCCCAACTGGATGCCACCTGAAGTCATAAAACAAGAAGGCCATACCGAATCTGCAGACATTTGGTCACTTGGATGCACTGTGTTGGAGATGTTGACTGGTAAGGTTCCGTGGAGTAGTGTTGGTGGAATGCAAGTTTTATTTTTTATTACATCAGACACGCCGATCGTACCTAAAGTAGTGGAAGCCACAGCAGACCTAGACCTTGATTCGCAGGCTCTTGATTTCTTAATTTCTTGTTTACAAAGAAATCCATCTTCTCGTCCGAATGTTGGTAGTCTTCTTGATCACTCTTGGAACTATTTAATTGATGATGAGGACGAAGAAGAATTTGAATCACCAGAACAAGACAAGTGGGTAGCAACCGTCAACGAGCGTACAACTGAATGTTTGTTGTCACTCGGATCACAGATACCAAATATCGACCCTGCGTCTCTTAACTGTTACAGCACTTCTGATGGAAAGCTTGCTGTTCCAAAAAAAGTTCAGCGAGCCCCAGATTTTAGAAATCCGTCCCCCAGCCACAGTCCGAAGAGAACCAGTCAACCATCATCAGAACTTGATAATCTGTTAAGTGAAGAACACGTTGAGCAAGAGGAAACTCAAAAGTTAGCCGTGCCCACCGACTCTTCCGAATTATCGGTTTGCACGAAATCCCCAATCAGAGTACCTGGTGCTGCCCCCAGCCCGCAGGCTGCCCAGCCCCGTGTGTACAAGCCTGAGGGGAAGCTTGAACGTTGTTTCTATGAAAAGAAAGTTACTACGCCAGCATAGACGTTGTTAAAATCAATTAGGTAGTTATCCTCTAGCCTGTTGGTTTGAATAAAACCGACTATCGTTAAAAGTATGAGGGTACAAAGTTTTCACTAAGTACCTGACCTTGATTACAACCGTTGTATCTTTCTTGAATGACAAGCCACAACGCGACTGTGTTTGGGATGGCCACCTAACGCTTAGTTTAGCCTCCCTCAATTTTCCATTACCCAGCGGACAGGTTCTCCTTCTCAGTTGATCTTTTACATAAATGAGGAACGTACATCACAATACCTCAGTCTAATACTTTAAAAAGTTCAATCAGAATACTAAACACATCTAATGCCTCTTAACGTTAAGAAAGAGTGGCGCAAGTATTTTCGTTGTGTTCCTTTGGCTTCTCGTTATTTCTATTCTGTTTGATGGATGACAGTCATATGTCCCTGCAGCCACTACTTTCTTTAATGCTATTGCGGTACCTATTCCGTCATTAGTCGCTGGGGAGTAACCTCTTTGGTACTGCTTCTGAAGTTATTTTACAAAAAAAAAAAAAAAAAAAACTTGCCCCTGGTTGTTGGTTGCCCTCATTCTAATTATTTTGTTAAGCTGCTTTCTATAGTGACGAAAAAAAAACAGCAATTTAACTCCTCTGGGATCACACCCTGTTCCCTTCTCGGCTGAAATGTATCGATTAAACAAATATACACAAAAACATGTGTTGTGTATACTTGATATGTGTTATACGGTGTTTTCGTACAGATTTTCAAGAAAAAAAAAGTAGCTTACTTGCCCCTATCATTACTATTTATCTTAATCATTTTCTTTTTCTTTTTTGCAACGACGAGAAGAAACTATTCGGATTAAGAGCCTTTTATACCAAATATTACCTATTTCCCTGTCTGCTATCAAACGTGTGATAGTTGTCATCACCCAGTTATTTATCTAACAAAATAATCTTCTTAGCCTTTAGCTGTTACGGTTAAGTAGTTTAAGTTAGAGGCAATCAATTATTCGTTTTTCTATTGGTTCAGGTGTATTATTGTTGAAAACCTGGTCAGTTCTTTCCTTTGGTGGTGCCACATGTACTGACTGGACAGGTGAAGGGCGTTCCTGTGCGAGAAATAACTACCGCGCTTCTTAAAGAAAGTGCCATCTGCATAGTCCCCCACCCCCCAAAGTAACTGTCGTTTTATTACAATGGGAAAAGAAAAAAATGGTTGATTCATGAATTAGTATTGATGTGTGAGTCTCCTTCTTACGTCATTTATGATGTTCTGTCATTTAACGTCTGTCTCAGTCACTTCACGTTTTCCCCTTCCCTCCCTCGTAATGTGTAATTCAACAAGAAACTAACTAAATAACTTCTCATTGTCTGAAGACTACCATATCTCCCGCTATGCGTTGGAGGTTTGTGATAGAGCTGACTTAAAGTGTCGCTCAGATCCCACAGGGGTGTGTCGGTATCTACACAACTGACTGACTTTTATAAAATAATATTCTGTGGAAATGTAGAATTGATTTCTGTTTCTGGTCTCTCTCTGTTTTCTCCTTTTTTTTTTTCCCTTTCATTCTCTTTCTCCCACCCTTTTCCTTAGATCCCTAAGTTGTGTTCTCAGTGAAATGTAGATAGTACCAGATTGTTTTGGGTTTTTTTTTTTATTATTATTATTTATTTTCTTAATTATAAAAATACGTTGAAGGCTTACGGTAGCCCAACGGTTATAAATAAAAAGTCTAAGAGAGAAGGAGCGAGCTGTATCTTTTTCTAAAACCCTTGTGAAGGATGTCTACCTGTTCTCTTGTTGTGTTGCGGTTTCCTTGTTCTCATGATAATACAGAAGATGATGTACTAATTTCAAAAAAAAAGAAAAAAAAATAGAATGACATTTTTAAGTTCTATTCGGTATCGGAGCCTGCAGCGTTCATCAGTTTTTCTTACACCTTGGCTAAGCACAAGAAATTCTTCAATTTAAAACAATTAAAAAAAAAAAAAAAAAAAAAGCAGTTAATGTTTATGTAATTTGCAGAATACGAAATTTGCTTTGTCTTTATCTTTTCCAAAAAAAAAAAAAAAAAAAAAAAACCCTTAAATTTTTAAAAAATATGTTTCTGTTTTTTTATTTTTGTTTAATTTTCTTTTTTTTTTAGAATGATTTGTAATCCGTATTGGTGCTCTGCAAGGCTCCTTTTTTTTTTTTATAATTCTAATTCCTGTGTTTGCTCTGATTTTACAAAACGATAAAGGTATAGCTTTATTATAGTTTTGCTTACTGTGCGACTTCGGTACACATTCCGATGCTCTCAAGATTTGTCTCCTAATTTCTACATTCCCTCCCCATCCCCTTTAAAGTATATTACTGTTTTAACATTGTTGAATACCATCTATTAATGATGATATTATTTTATTCGTCTGTATCAATTACACGGTATTCTATCTTAAGCTCCATTGCTGGATTGGTCATCCTTTTTTTTTCTGAAATATTTGTTTCTCCCTATCGGTAGTTCGTAATTCTTAGTGCGTGCCTCCTTGCCTTGGCAGTTTGTAGTAAGGGCAGACGGACAGACCACTACATGTTTCGAAGCCATTCCTTACGGAATACAATGGTACGTGAAGTTTCAAAAGAAAAAAAAAAAAAAAAGAAAAAAAGGAAAATCGTTAAAGCAGCGTGAAATTCTACTTCATTACTTGTATTGTTACCCTTACAAGTGCTATCGAGACGATCTAATAAAGCGTTTTGAAAAAAAAAAAGCAAAATATTTGTTTTTCATCCTACTGTTGTAGGGATTACTAAGCCTGTACCGTACGGTTTGGTTTTTAGTTTGAGAACAGCCATTCTAAAAATTATATTCCCCATTAAAAAAAAAAACCATCCCACTAGCGTGGAGATGCGACTAACTAAGGATTTGAGTTGAGGTTGCATGTAGGGCCTTACACATGACGTGTTGCGTTCTTTTGTTATAAACTCAATCACTTTGTGGAGTTTCCTGCGAGCTATGGTGATTCGTTTTTTCTTCTTTCTGTTATTCATTTACTCGGGTCTCTCTGTCGCTGTGAGTCCCCCCCTCCTAGAGTGCCCATAATATACAGTAACGTTGGACTAAATAACTATGCTTAACTAAAGAAAAATGGCCCTTTGCGTATTGTTATTTCCTATTCTAGTAAATCGACTCTTTTCTAAACCTAACAAAACTGTTTCTGTTTGTGTGTTGACTGCTTCAGGTTCTTTTTTGACATTTATTCCTTCAGTTTCTTTTTGTACCTACAAACCCATTGTTTCGGTAGAAAAAGAGAATTGTGGCAGAACTTATTGCTTTATTAGGATTTTACCGGTTTCGCACAAAACAAAATCAAAAATGTAAAAAAGTAAAAAGTAAAGTCTGCCGATTCTTTTTTTTTTTTTGCGCAACAATTACATGGTATTTTGCTTTCATTTTCTGAAGTACATTATGACTTAGCAGTCACTCACTGCGATCTATCTATCAAAAAAAAAAAAAAAGGAAAAACAAAAAAAATCAAAAAAACAAAAACAATCCTCAACCTCTTCAAAGATTGAATTTTTGTTTTTTCTTTGAGTCTTTATTTTAACCTATATTTTTTTTTTCTTTTTTCTGTATGCCCTCAAAAATGCGAATGTGCTGTCCTTTTTTTTAAGCAACTGGCAGATCCTAAATCTGCTCTGTCGATCTATATATATATTGATTCCCGTAACCTTTTTTACACCTTTTTTGCGATTAGTTAATAAATCATGAAGAGCGTTCATTTTAATGCCTCTGAGTATCCCGACTGTACAACTTCAGGAAAAGAAAAAAAGAAAAAAAAAAAAAAAAAAAAAAAAAAAAAAAGCTTTTTATGCCTCTCCCGTTTCTTTTTTTCTTTTTCTGTTTTTTTAACTTTAAGGTATACTATCATTACCTTCCCCATGCCAACAATGCTTTTCTTCATTAAATAAACTAATTAACACGGTCACTGCTTTCCCGAAGTACGCTCAATATTCCCCCATTGACGTTTCCTTGCAGTGAATATTTTGCTGCATGCCTCAACAGGCATTTTTGTGCGACAAATGTCCGTTTTCAGGCGTAGCTTTAAGTGGATCAGTGACTTGTTTGTGTCTTCCCGTTTCCAGCTCGTTTTTTTTTATTCCACAATCCGAATTGCCATAAAAGAAGGTAGAAATTAAAAAAAAAATTAAAAAAAAAAAAAAAAATGAATCAATGACTGTCTAACAAGAAATGAGATCATGGTCTATTGACGCTAATCATGTTATCGTGCTAAGTATAATTGCGGCTGCTTATGATTCGCGTTCGCGGCCTGCTTCCTTTGCAGTTATTCTCTCTTCTTTGCTTATTTATTTTTTTTTTTTTTGCCTACACCCTCCGTTGTCTTTGATACGATACGTATATTTATATCATTATTTCCAGATATTTGAGTTCCCTGACTTCAATTACATAAATGAGAATAAAATTATTAGTATGGCAAAACTCGATGTCACAAATCTGCTGCCAAAAACTTCTCAGTTTGATCTGCTTCTGACGATTAAATTTATTACTGTTTCTACATTGTCAAACTGTCACCCCTGTTGTCCCCCTCCTCTTGTGTTTTATATTACTGCTGATCCCACAGCCCTCCGCTTCTTTAGAATAGTAAGCTATCCTTTGTTCATAGAATTTAATGAAAAAAAAAAAAAAAAAAAAAACACTTAATTCCTGTACAGCAATCGATGAATAAGCTTCAGAGTTCTTTTTTTTTTTGCTTCTTTTTCTTATTTCCCGTTAGTGTTACCTGCATTCTACCTACAGCGTGGTTGACCCGCACTACAGAAAAAAAAAATGGGTCCTCCAAAGAAATTTCACAAGTCGAAAATAAATGCGAAGAAAAGTAAGAAGGTAAGAGGGCTAAAATCAAAATTAGAAAAAACGCTAGAAATGGACCTGGTAGAGTCGAGGGATAATGTCGAGATGGAGCTCGCAAAGGTTCGACCTGTATACACTAAAATTCTAAAGAGAAAAGACGAGCTTAGGGAAAAAAAAGAAAAGGCACCCCAGACTCCAAAAACAGTAAAGAATCCCCTGAATCCTTTGGGTGAGACACGCAGTCAGCTAAAGGACAGGGTAAGAGGAAAACGCAGATTAAATCACGTTGCGGGTGAAATCGGTCCAGCGGGACCGGGAGTTGTGCGTCGCGCAAAAGAAATAAAGAACGAGTCAACAGCTTCTAGACTGGTACGTATTTCATTTTTATTCAAGTTCAAAAAAGTTAATAAAAAAAAACAAAAAACAAAAAAAAACACAGCTTGCAAAAATTGCAAAGCGCCGTGCGGAGAAGAACGGACGTGCGTGAGAGACACACCTGACTGGTTGGCTTCACTGCGAATCGTACACTTGAGGACCAGGTGCTTACATTTGACTAAAAATGGTCTCGAAGACCTGTTTAATAATCAGTAAGAGCGGGGAAATCACAACTCTTTTTATTAGTAGTTTCGTATCACGATAGTTATCTGTGCATTAGCACGATAGCCCTACGAGTGTTACGTCTTACGTACTGAACCATTTCTTTTATTTTATAGGAAACACAATGGGAGTTGAGTTGCCCATCGGGGTATTTTTATTTTATGTTGGAGGAATGTCCCAAACTTCGTGTAAAAATCCGAGGTTTTGAGTACAACGATAACACAAAAAATGTAGGAAAAATGTAGCAAATTCGCTTATCAGGTGAGGGAAAGTCGATTACAGTCAACAGTAGCCTGTATCGTCCTACTGGTGAGTTGGTTAGATTTATATTTTACATTTCTTGCGACGACGACTGTCGTAAAGTATGTATACGATCTTACTGATACCATATAGGGAAATGAATCCTTTCTTTGTCGTGTTAATTCTTAACTCTTCTTCCAGAAAGCGGTTATCATCCCTAAAAAAACACTATTTTAAATGTGTAAACAAAGAGATCTGAGCACCGCAGAGAAGGTAGAATTCGACTTCATCTTAGAGAAGCTAAGAAAAGGTGAAAGTAGGGCTGTTGCAGCGATAAGGGGAACAGCACCACCACCTCCAAGTTTAGATGGAATATGTATGGAGAGAGCTGGATGGGCAGAGGTACCAGGATGGTTAAGACCAGCTATTGCTGCAATGATGTTGAAATGTGAAGACTTCTCTGATGAGAAGCCAATCATTCAGGAAGAGTTCGAGTGTGTTACTGCTCCTGAAATCACTGTTGAGGAATACACAGGAATCCTCCATGAATCATTCCCGAGACTGATGTGCTGGATTCGTGCATTAGTAGTAATGCAAAGATTCTTAGATACGAGCAACGTAAAATTAACACCTCTTACCATCCACAGAATTCTACTCACATCGATAGTAGCAACAGCCCGTCAGGAGGGGTACGTCGCTGATGTCGATGCGACCTGGGGAATAGAGGAAAATGATCTATTCGCCATGGAAGAAGCCTTTAACTCAGTAGTCGATAATAATTACAGTGTAACCATACTAGAGTGTCTTAGAATACTGTTGCCATTCGGGACTCCACCATCGGAGTGTATTATGGCGGCTGGATTAATATCACCTCAGAGAATTCCTCTTTCTTCTGTTCAGAGAGTTGAAAATTGGATTCAACATCTGCAAATCCCATCAGAGGAGACTACTACCGCAACTAGTTCTTTGTTCAAGAGAATTCTGTCTAAGGTTAAAGTAACAAGAAAATTACTACCAAAGATTGGGTAAGAGCTATTTATTATTATTATTATTATTATTTTCGAATTTTTTTTTTATTTATATAAATTAATTCCCTTCGCAAGCCGATTCCAACGAGACGTCACTCTCTGAATTAGGCTGCTGGGAGATAACAAGTCCCGTTGAACAGCATTAATAGAAGAAAAGGAAAGAGGAGAGAAATAGGAAGGGCAAAAAAAAAAAAAAAAGAAAAATAATCCTGTGAACCGGACAAAAGAAGTCAGCCTTCCCAGTCAACACATAAACATTTTTCTTTTTTATTTTTTTTTTCTTTTCCCCCTGTCCCCTCTTTTCCTTTGGGTTTCTTGTTGTTCTTGGTTTACTTATTGTTTTTGTGTGCAACTAAATGTGTCGTTGAAAAAAAAAAATAAAAAAATGAAGTCTCATGGTTTTTCATGAAAAGAAGGGAAAAAAAAAAAAAAAAAAAGTGCTTTGTAAGTAGTTCTTTTTTAACTTCTCAACAACAAGACGACTCGAACACGTAGGCCTCCTGCGGGAGTTCAGCTGTCAACCTACAATTCTGATTGGATGTGACAGAAATGGTATCACTCGATGGTTTCCTTATTCTCCTCCTTTTTCAGAAGCGAAAACGATTTTTTTTTTTCTCCCCAACCAACAAGAAATTTTTTTTTTTGCATTTCTATTGCATATCCTTCTGAAATATTACCTGTGTGTAGTTCCAAAGGATGCGACAAACAGTTCGATTTCAGATGCACGCATGAACGTACTAGTTACGTAGGTCATTGTAAGGAATCTCTTTTTGATAATTTCACTTGAACGTGCTGCCTCTTAATCTGAATGAACTAACTAAAGCGATGCGTACTTTTTTTTTCTCTCTTCCTTTTCTTGTTTCATTTTTTCTTTCTTTCTTTTCCTTCTAAAAGTTATCTTTTTTTTTGTTTATTTCTCTTTTCAATAATTCAACAAAAGAAAAGGAGGGTAATTATATCTGGCTGTTTATCTATATAGCAGATTCAGATTGCTAGTTTCACTAATCGTTTTTTTCCCCCCCCCTTTTCTCGATCACATATCTATTCTTCGTGGTTCCCAAAATTGAAGTAAGTCAAGTTTGCAACAATCACATTATGCTGTTTTCCGCTTAGCGGTTCTATAGCCCTACCTGATTTTCTTTTGTAGCTGAAAGCGTTCTACGTTGTACGCTGTTTTTTTTTTTTTTTTTTTTTTTTTTTTTTGGCGTGACGTGCAATCTATCTATCTACTAGGAACCGATGTTTAACTATTTTTTTTATTTTATTATTTATTTATTAAATAATTTTTTTTTTTTTTTTTTTTGAAATTCTTTATTCGTTTCTCTTATGGCAATTCAACTTATGGTTTTCTATGAGTACTGTTGCCTGTCAAAAAAAAAAAAAAACACCCACAACAGAAAAAAAAAGGAACAATTTGGCAAATTAATTATTTGTATCCAAAGAGAGAAAACTGCTTCGTTTGTCGCAGTCGCTACTTTCGCATGGAATGCAATAGATTAATTTCGCAAAAGCAATATATTCAAAAAAAAGAAAAAAAAGAAAAATTAACTGAAGTCTGTTGAATTAAAACCATTCTTTTAAAGCCATCCCCCCCTTCTTACTGTCTTTCCTGATTTTTTCCAAGATTACTTGCTTATTTTTTTTTTTCTTCCCATCCCGTAATTTCTTTTTATTTCTCTTGTCGAAAATAGGTGTTGTCAACAGTCCTTAACACTTGCTCTTTTGTCAAGTGGGTCTTAACACCAATACTGAAGGTCATAACGTCCCTTCACGACTGAGGGAGTCTTTACGGTTGTGTGGTATCAAATGACTGATACCCCGTAAGCTTACCATGATGTAACAAGTGTTAGATTTCTGGAATAAATAAATAAATGAAATAAAATAAAATAAAATTTTCTACAAGTCATACCCAAAGTGAACTCGTCAGGTTTCGTGTTATTCTGAGTCACTTTTATTTTTGCTTTTTGATTATTTTTTAAAAAAAAAAAATCGTTGATTAAATAAAAATAGTTATTTTTATGTTTGATTATTATTATTATTATTTTTTTATTGTTGTGCATGACGAGAGTCTGGATAGTCATTTACTTTGAGTTTGTCTCATTGACCCTCGTTTCATGCATGTAGCGGTGTGTACGCAACTTATTGGTTGCATGCCTGTATAGATTGTTTGTTTTCAATCTGTCATGCAATGTGCTTGTGTTGATCATTACTGAGTTGTATATTTTAGGTTTATTTGGTACGGATATTTTGTGGTTACAGCGCAGCAGATGAATCTGCCCGCAAGATCCATAGCTTGCGCTGCTTCGGAATACTTGGAAGGAATGCTTTGTAGTCCTCCAGTAATCATCGACAGAATAAAAAAAAAAAAAAAAAAAAAAAAAATCTCACTTTTCGTTTATTGTGAGTGACCGTTTTTCAAAGGCCCCTGCACGTTTTATAAGAATTCTTTGTATAATAATATTATATATAAAAAAACAAAAAAGATGCCTAATCCTTCACCCATTCCCCGTGTTTCTTTTTACCGTAATACCAATCTTAAATGCAATTATACCTTTTTTTTTAAGTATAGCCGGTATTGTAGGAATTCATAATCATGTTTGCACCCCTTTAATCTACCCCTATATTATAATCAGTCTTGTATGGTATTTGTGGATTGTTTACTTGTTCTGTACATATATGTTTGTCATAATAAGTGTGCATGTTGGTGCCGTAAGACGTCAGTGAATATCAATTTAACCCCCCCCGTATTGTAATGTGGTGTCTTTTTACGACGTTCGTTTCCGTAAATGCGTTGCAACAAATGATTGCTCGCTTCGGACACCTTTCTTACGTTTTCATACGAGTGGTTATTATCAGAACTCCGCCCCCCTCTACCTTGAGGGTTTATATCAGGTTGATTCCCTTCAGACAAGTTTTTATTTGTAATGTGTATGCTCATGAGTTATGAAAAACAGTTATGGTAACATAGGTAAGACGATAGTATTTTATTTTTGCAATCACCACGTTTTAGGACCAGTTCTTTTAGTTTTCCTTTTTCGTGTATTAACCTTCAAAAAAAAAAAAAATATATCCAATTCATCCTTTCCCAAACTACGTTATCATTTTCATTTTTTCTTCATTTCTTTTTTTTAATATATCGAATTTTCAAAAAAAGGTAATCTGAATAGTGATATTTCTTTTTGTGCTATTTTTTTTTTTGCAAGCATCAGATACTTCAGAAATGCTTGCCTTATTTCAGCTACAAAGGTCTGGTAAAATTTTTCGGACTTTAGTTGTGAGCAAATTGCACTGAGAGGTTATCCCCTCTCTCGAAAAAAAAAAAGAAAAGAGTGAGTACATTGTTGCAGTTTGAACCAGAACAGTGATTTTATTTTTTTTAAAAATCTTCAATTGTCTTTTTTTTTTTGAAAAAAAAAAGCTCTTCTCCCTCCCTTTCAATTTAAAAAAAAAAAAAAAAACATTTTTTTCGGCAATCATTGCTGGCAGTGTCTACCTGTACGAATTACAAAACGGTACTCAAAGATTCCGGAAATACGGTGACGTGCATATGCAGATTCTCGAATACTTAAAAGCGCCTGGTACAAACACCCGATGTCTGAGTTGCTTGCTCCTTTTCTCCTAAACGTTCATTGTTTCTTAATGAATGTGGAATCTGTTATAAAAACCTTATCGGCCGGATAAGTAGGACTCAAATTTTTTTCTTCTTTTTTTTTGTTTGTCGATGCGGGTTTTATAACATTTTCCATTTCTCTTGGAATCCAAAACGAAAAAAATGTATTATTTCTTATCATGTTTTGTCATGTGGTACAAAAATGTATAACGGCAAGCACCTGCTTTCAAATGCTGTTGTCGCATTTAAGAGTTCGACGTTGATCTTCTTTGTCAGCTATCTATAACTGTTTAATTGCTGAGCTATTTGAAAGGTGATGAGAAATCTTTCCTTTTTGTTTCCCCCTCTTCCCCCCTTTTTTTTCATAGCGTTTATTTTAGTTCACTCTGGTACAATACAGATACTTTATTTTTTCATAAATATACGTCTCTTATCGTCTGTGAGAGTCTCATGGTTGCTGGTAGCGATCTAACTGTTACCCTGTTGAGCTTTTCCTGACTTTTGGCTTCCTAGGCTTCGTAAATAAAATAAGTTTTTTTAAACATTTCAGGCCCCCCCCCCCCGACTTTTTTTGCATCCGTACTTTTGTTTTGAAAGACATCTAATTCAAGGTCCGGCGCAGTTATGACCTTAAACTGACTGTCATCTTACCTGATCCTTTTGGTTTTCATTTCTTGCTGAGTGATATGGCTATGTGCTGCCCAAATCTTTTGTGGTGCATTTCTAAAGCTTTTCGGTAAGCCCACAGTACACTTATAATGCTTTGGACAACTGGGGGTGAACGATCCTCGGTACTGTTCCGGGGGTTTCTATTTTCTTTCGTGGAGTGTGGGCATATGGCACATGTGGTCGTATTATAAAGAAAGATGTATATGAAAGAAAGAAGATTTTTTATTTTTTTCACCTTCCCCCCACTCCCAGATCGTTTCTCTTTTATTTTCTTTTGTTGTTTACAACCTGTTAGCCTCTGGGCAAGGTGGAGGCTGGAAGTCGATCACTTCCAGCCAATACTATGAAACTACAATCTTCGCGATTGGGTCCTTACTGATGCGGGCTACCCAGACCCCTCGTAGTCATCAGTTTGTATTTTGCTAACTAAACTAAACTAATTGCTGCCCTCTCGTGTTTTTTTGAAAAGACTAAACTGAAAGTGACTCACAGAAATTACTGAACGAGATTGAAAGGCTCAATTAAATTTCTTTCATCTGAAGACTGAATGATTTTATATTTTTTGTTTACAATAAACCAGAACAAATAGTTCACTCCAATCTCCTTTTTTTGTTGTTACTCTAGTGCATGTCAGCGAGCTTACGCTTTATTAGGCAATCATGTGTTTCTATCTTAGCAGGTCCATTTTTATTTTTAGTTTTCACTGTGTTATGCAAAGCATTGTCCTTGCTCCTGTGAAACTGGAAATTTTCAAATTTTTATTTTTCCCAATTTCTCATAGTGTAAAAAAACAATTCAAAAAAAAAACTAATTGGTGAACAAAAAAGAGAAAGAAATGCTTGGGCAGTGACATCTCGCTGCGTCCCCGCATATTCTTTTGGCATGTTATCCTAAGACAGATTGTTTGTGTTGAGGAGAATGCTTCTGAACAGATAAAATAAATATGTCGGAAGTTGCATGCTCTGTCTTTCACAACCTCTTTTGTTTCACATTCCTTTCTCCGTTTTTTTTTTTTTTTTTTTTTTTTTTTTCCCCCTTGACTTTAAAAAAAAATTGCTGCGGTCCATGAAAATTTAAAAAAAAATCTACCTGGACGATGGGCTGGTGGCGGGCACCCTGGAACAGGTGGACAAGGCCCTCCAAATCCTGCAGAAGGAGACGGCGGAGCTGGGGCTGACGCTGAGGCCGGACAAGTGCCAGACACACGTGCTCGACTCAGCCCAGAACACCCTGCCCATGGGGTGGGGGTTAGAGGGGATGAGACCCCCACTGTACAACGGGGACTTCCTGGGGGCACCGTTCGGGACGGATGAACACTGCCAGGAGTTCGTCGACAGGAAGGTGGCGCAGCTGGAGAAGAAAGCGGAGCTGCTAGCAGACCTGCAGGACCGGCAGGTGGCCATGGTGCTCCTAAGGCAATGCATGGGCTTCTGCAAGGTGACCCACCTGATGCGATGCTGCACGCATGGGAAAATGGACACCTCGATGCGGAAGGTGGACGAGCTGATGAGGTCCACGGCGAGCCGAGTGTTGGGCCTGACACTGGAGGGGCCAAAGTGGATGCAGGCACAACTGCCGACCCGGATGGGGGGATTGGGGCTGCGGTCATGTGCAGAGCACAGGGGAGCAGCACTACTGGGATCCCTGGAGTTAGTCCAAGGGGTGAGCAAGTCACTATGGGAGGGGTTCAAGGGTGTGCTGATGCCAGCGCTGAAGAAGGGGTTGAACCTCGCCCTCCCGGAGGAGCTAAGGATAGAAGAAGACGGGCCCGGGCCGAACCCCCAGAGACTGTCCTCGGCGAAACTGGACCAGGTCAAGAGAGACTGCCTGCTGGCGGGGGCGGATGACCCGCGCGATAAAGGGAGGCTGCTCTCTCTGCGCATGGATAAGGCGAGCGCATGGCTGCAACAAGCAGATGAAGAGTGCGCGATGGACC
Organism: Flectonema sp. DT1601; assembly: GCA_964019425.1. Taxonomy (NCBI): domain Eukaryota; phylum Euglenozoa; class Diplonemea; order Diplonemida; family Diplonemidae; genus Flectonema; species Flectonema sp. DT1601. The sequence continues at coordinate 547,751 of OZ025838.1, forward strand.
CAGAGACGTTCAGGATCGCATGTGGGATGCGATTGGGCGCAGCGCTGTTCGCAGAAGGGGCAGTATGCAGGATATGCTCAGGCCCGCAGGATAGGCAGGGATACCATGCCTCGATCTGCATCAAGAACGGGCACGTGCACCAGCGACACGAGAGGGTGAAGGAGGAGTTCATCTCCATCTTTAAGCAGGCGGGATTGCCGCTGCTGAGAGAACCCAGCCACCTACTGGGACCCAACAAGCAGAGACCGGGGGACTGGTACTGCCAAGAGGGGCTGAGGGAGGGGAGAGGCCGAGCCTTCGACATCACGGTGGTAAACCCGGGGAAAATTAAAGTTTATAAAACCCCGGGGCAAGCCGCGAGAGAAGCAGAGTCCCTGAAAGGGAACAAGTACGCGGAGCAGTGCACGAAACACGGGATTAATTTCTCGACAATCGCGCTGGAAGCGTACGGAGGGATGGGACGGGAAGCGGTGGGGACCCTGAAGAAGTTGGTGCAGATCTGCGCAACGAACTCGACGGTGCCACACCGGGAGATCGCGGGGGAGATGGCGAGGAGGATCTCGACATCGGTGGTAGTGGCGACGGCGGAAGCACTGAGAGCGAGGGAGGCGTCGGTGGCGATGGACTCGGTGAACCCATTGCCAAGGACGAAACCGCCGCCCGAGATGACGGAGAAGCCGACACCACAAGAGAGAGAACCAAGACCGAGAGCGGAAACGGAAGAGATCCAGCAGCTGGAAGCAATGCGGCAGTCGGCAGGACCGAACCCGACGATGAGTGGTTTGCCGAACATCGGGAACTCCTGCTACCTCAACGCGTCCGTACAGTGCCTGCTGAAGGGCACGGCACTGACACAAGTGCTGACGGGGAAGGAGGAAGTGGGGATGTCGGGCCTCCTGAGTGGAGTGGTCAAAGGGAGTGGGGAGTGCCTGGAGAAGCTGTCCAAGATGTTCGACCCGCTACAAGACAGGCGGCAGGGGGAGGTAGTAGGAACCCTGACGTCCATAGTAGACGCCCTGTTGGAGGAGAAGAAAGAGGAGTGCGAACCGTTGTTCTCGGCAGTACAGCTGAAACAGCTGGTCTGCACGGGATGTGCGGACGCCTCCGGATCGACGGATGAGTTGACGCTGATCCCACTGTGTGGCCGTACACCACAAGTGAGGCTTCAGCCGACGAAGGAGAGAGTCGAGCGGTCCTGCGAGAAGCTGTGCGGCAGCAAGGAGGCCACGTTGGAAGAGAGTTTCGCCTCGCTCCCAAGCTCCTTGATCTTCCAGAGAGACAAGCAGGACACACAAGGGTCCTTGGGATGGGAAGAGCGCTTCCAGGTGCAGGTCGGGGAGAGGGTGATGACGTACCAGCAAACGGGAGCGATCGCACACCTCGGGAGTGACAACGCGGGGCACTACGTGTCATACACGTGGGACGGAGTAGGCTGGCAGAAGCAAGACGACAAGGCAATAAGCCAAGTGTCGACAGAGGAGATCCACGGTACGAAACCAGTAGTAGTGGTCTACTCGAGGGTAGAGGGATCGACCCAAGAGGATGTCGGGGTGCCGGTGAGATGGATTCCGGTGGCGAACAAGGACCGGATGGAGGTACGCGAGGCACCGCCGTCGGAGGAGGACACCGCGGGGTACACGTCCAGGGAAGAGGCGGAGTGTGTCCTCCGGACGCGAGTAGTAGGGGGGCAGACGCAGCGCAAGCTGCTCCTACTGGTATCGAGCGTCTGGAACGCGGAGATGGAGAAGCTGGGGGCGGCGGCATGCCTGATACACATGGGAACGCTCGACAGGAGGTTCACGTGGTCGGGCTGCCTACCGACATGGGACGAAGCGACTGCGGAGTACGTGGCAGCGCTGCTAGGGCTCAACGCGATCAGGGAGAGATCGCAACTGCTGGGGGGTGAGACACAGATCGAGGTGGTCACACCGCAGCAGGGGTGGGGAGCCGAGCAGCAGGAGGCGCTGAAGTTGGTAGCGCTCCCGTCGGTGATAGAACACCAGGTGACGGAAAGCTCACGAGGGGTGGAGAACCTGGCCCTCTGGGAAGCGGAATCGGCGGCATGGGACGAGCCGGTGGAACTCTCGGAGGACGGGCTCGACTACTTGGTGATCGAGCTGGAGATGAATCTGGGGCTGTCCCAATTGAGGGGAATGGCGGCGGAACCGGATGAATCCCAGTCGCTCCCAGGAGGGTCGACGGCATCAGGCGAAGACAGACCACGAGCCGAAGCGCCAGCCCAGGTGGAAGCGCAGACGACGGAAGCACAAGGAGCGGAAGCAGTAGGGCTGAGAGACGAGCCAGCACAGGAAGTGGGACAACCCGAGGAAAAAGAGCCCCCATCCCCCGACCCCCCGTCGAAGGAGGAGAAGCTGTATGCGGTGGCGGTGGGATGGAAACCGGGAGTGTATGCATCGTGGGAGGAGGCGAAGGCACAGACGGAAGGGTGCCCGAATGCGACACACCAGAGTTTCTCCTCCAGGAAGGAGGCGGACAGGTTCGTAGAGAGGTGGCAGCCGGAGACCAGGGAACCGACCCGGGCCACGGAGGGAGTCAGCCCACGTAAGTGGTACGCAGTGGCGAGGGGCAGGGCGGTAGGCCTGTTCCAATGCTGGAACGAGGCGAACTCGATGGTGTCAGGCTACGCGGCGGCGAGACACAAGAGTTTCGCAAGCAAGGGGGAGGCGGAGGGATACCTCCGAACCCACCTGCTGGGGGAGGTGGTTGGCGAAGTAGGGACGAGGTACACCTTGGTGTACGCATGCGAGGAAGACCCGGTAACGGGCCGTCTGGGGGCGGCGGCGAGCTGGTTGGACACACACCGTTTCGAGGTGTTGGGCACATGGTCAGCTGGCCTGCCAGCGGGAGACACACACTGGGGGCGATACTTCGCAGCCCTGGTGGGGCTGGTAGCGGCCAAGGCGTGTGGAGGCCTCGTCCCAGCGGAGGCATCCCTGCTGCTGCGAGGAAGCACGACACACTGGTCGACGGACCAGAGAGAGGTGCTGGAGGAGGCGGAGTTGATGGGGAGGCGTACGACGCTGGTGGAGATGCCAGAGAGGATGAGAACACACGCGACGGAGGAGGCTGAAAAAGCGGCGAAGGAGGGCTCGACCTCAGTGACGGAAGCCGTGATGAAGGTTTTCACAGAGGGGGCAAAGAACTGCCTGGGACACGGGACACAGACGGGTCCCTTCACGGTGCGGTGGGAGGGAAGACAACTGCGTCTGGAACCCCAGTACACAGAAGAGGGGACGGGATCGTCAGGCGGCCGAGAGTCGGTGGAAGGAGAAGACGCGAGGGTAGAGGGCCGAGACGAGCAGAGCCCGGTCCCAACCCCGAAGGGGGCCGTACAGAGGGTAGAGGCGGGAGTCCTGGAGTTGAGCTCGGAAGGGTCGGAGGGAGATGACGATAGATCATCCTCCCCAGCGACAGGGCAGGACGAAGGGAACGGTTCCATGTCGGGAGGCTCCTTGGGGAGTCCAGGGACGTCGGACATGGAAGCAGAAGAACAGACGGACGAAAGGGACCAGTCAGTAGACCCGTCGGCAGCAGAGACCTCAGGCGAAAACCATCACCTGGCCGAGGACCTGCAAGCCGAGAAGGGGGACGAGCTGGACGAGACGTCCCATCACTCAGGAGAGCCACCGTCGTCAGACGGCATGGACGGAGTGGAGGGGTTGGAGGACCTGGAAGACTCACAGTCGGAGACGGAAGTCGACGGAGAAAATGTGACGGAAGGGTCAGTAGTCCAGTACGTCGAGGAGACGTCAGAGGACGTGGTCCAGGTGGCAGAGTCGGACACAGAGGAGGAGGGATCGTCAGACTCCCAAATGACCAGGACGGTCGATGAACAGGAATGGGAAGAGGGAGCGGCGCCTGAGGGGAACGCAGGTCAGATGGCCTGGATGCTGGGACTACACCCAGAAGGGGGGAACGCGGAAACACGACGGGAGGGCCAATCGGAGCCCCTTTCAAAGCTGGTGAACTCAGGCGAATCAAAACCAATGGCCGAGAGATCCAGTTTGGGGGCGAAGATGGGACCACGCGCAGTGGGTAGTGACGGGAGCGGGGAAGACGCAGAGAGATCGCCGGGCACGGTGTCGACACCGAGCACGAGAGGGAGGACGAAGTACAGAAAGGGAATGGAGGAGGAGAGGGAGGAGTGTGTGTCGCCGAAGACAAATACGGGAAGGGGACGCACGAGAGGCCGGAAGGCAAAGACGGGGGCAAAGGGGGCCGGAAAGGAGGACCCAAGTCCGCAGGTGTTGCAGGCGGAAATAGGAGAGTCCACCCCGAGCTCAGGTGAACGGCAGGCGAGGAGGAGGTACAGGAAGGGAGAAGAGAGGGAGAGGATAGAGGTTCTCTCCCCAGACCCGAGCAGGAGAGCGAAGAGGAAGAGACGCAAGCAGAAGGAACCGGAGCCAGTGGAGGGCACCACGAGGGAACAGGCGCCGCGGAGTTACAACAGGAAACCCACACTGCGTCGGGTAGGTAAGGGAGACTCACCCGACACAATGGGGTACGCACACGGGCCCCCGGGCTCCCTGACCTCGTTCACGGACGCGGGCGTACGCCCGGAGCCGGCGGAGCGAGACGGACAAGGTGTGGCAGGAGTAGAGTTGGTCACAAGGTCGTCGTCACAGAGTGAGAAAAGCACCCAAGGAGAGATGAGGGAGAGAGAAGGGGATCCAACACGAAGGGTCCTGGACTTCTCGTCGAAAGGGGGAAGGTGCTAGGGACTCCACGAAGGAGGTCTCAAGAGTCGAGGAAAAAACAGAGCCAAGACCCCAGAGCCAACCCAAAACACATGGTAGAGGACGAGGGAGAACAAGAGCGGGAGCGAGGTTAGAAACGTGACCAAAGCCCCCGCGAAGCAGGAGACACAACCTGCAACCAGACCCCCCCCCAAAAAAAAAAACCCCGGTCAACGAGGCAAACTCGGACCAAAACATGCTTTTCACCCCCCCCAGGAAACACCGACCAGTGGAGCCAAAGGCCACACACATATTATAAAAATCAAAGGCCGCCCCCCAACCCAAGAAAAGGATGAAAAACTTTCAAGCGAAAAAACTTGACGTCCGTACGCCCCAGAGATCAAAGGACGGACGACTCACACCCCCTTCTTTCGCCCCATTTTATTTACTGGTACAGCGACAAATGTAAAGCTGGGTAGACGACGAATTATTTTTTATGCACAGAGACAAGGGATCCATGAGAACAAAGGATCAAGAGTAGAAGTGCACATTCCCCATCCCAAACCCAGAAACATGAGAACTCATTAAATTGAAGGGTCATGTCTTTTCAAGTCGAAAAATGCTTAAATGCTAAAGAAGACTGTCGTCCCCAGCTCGCGGGTTTTCCCTGTCACTGTATGTCGAGACAACGATCAGAGTCAGTAGAAAGATTGTACTAATTAACAGTATAATGAAAAAGGACAAAGAGAGTAGTTTCCATTTTATCTTCCCGAAAAAAACGCTAGGGACTCCACGAAGGAGGTCTCAAGAGTCGAGGAAAAGACAGAGCCAAGACCCCAGAGCCAACCCAAAACACATGGTAGAGGACGAGGGAGAACAAGAGCGGGAGCGAGGTTAGAAACGTGACCAAAGCCCCCGCGAAGCAGGAGACACAACCTGCAACCAGACCCCCCCAAAAGAAAAAAAACCCCGGTCAACGAGGCAAACTCGGACCAAAACATGCTTTTCACCCCCCCCAGGAAACACCGACCAGTGGAGCCAAAGGCCGCACACATATTATAAAAATCAAAGGCCGCCCCCCAACCCAAGAAAAGGATGAAAAACTTTCAAGCGAAAAAACTTGACGTCCGTACGCCCCAGAGATCAAAGGACGGACGACTCACACCCCCATCTTTCGCCCCATTTTATTTACTGGTACAGCGACAAATGTAAAGCTGGGTAGACGACGAATTATCTTTTGTGCACAGAGACAAGGGATCCATGAGAACAAAGGATCAAGAGAAGAAGGGCACATTCCCCATCCCAAACCCAGAAACATGAGAACTCATTAAATTGAAGGGTCATGTCTTTTCAAGTCGAAAAATGCTTAAATGCTGAAGAAGACTGTCGTCCCCAGCTCGCGGGTTTTCCCTGTCGCTGTATGTCGAGACAACGATCAGAGTCAGTAGAAAGATTGTACAAATTTGTTGTATAATGAGAAAGGACAAAGAAAGTAGTTTCCATTTTATCTTCCCGAAAAAAAAAAAAAAAAAAAAAAAAAAAAAAAAAAAAGAATGTTTAATTAAAACGGAACTTTTTTTTTAAAATAACCTTTTTCGTATTCACAAAAGTTCCTGTTTTTTTCCCCTAAAAAAAATTACGGGAAAACCTCTAATCCAGACACAAAAGTTTCCGAAACCGCCAACTCTATACAAAAAAAGTGCCTTGTGGCCTGTGGTTAAAAAATCCGCCACCCGGAATCGAACTTGCCAATTTTAAGGCAGACTTTTTTTTTTCCCTGAAAAATGCGTTGAGTAATTTTAAATCTCCTCACGATTTTTTCTAAACAAACATGTCTGCTTCTTATGGGAGACACTTTGGGGACGCGTGACAAGTTCACAACGAGTTTTTCCCAGATTATTTTGGACGTTCTTGCACCACGTCCGCCTGTCGATGTTTAGCTTGTACTGTCAACATCATTGCCTCAAACCACCCGCACATCGTTTAAGATGGTCTCTATGGAGGTGGGTGTTACAGTGGCACCAACTGCCCTTACATTGGCAACAGCTGTACAAGCACCCACTGAAGGGATGTAAGCACCTTGTTGACAATGTGGTGGCCCAAACGAAGATGCATCAATCGTTGTATGCAAAAATGACTTCCAGGGATGAAGCCGGACGGAAGACATAGAGGGGATGGATATATGGGGCAGACACTCTGGAACGTTGGTCAGACGCTTAATTGGCCCAAAGACGTACCCTGACCGAACGAATGTGGTGTGTGATTCAAAGGAGGGCTTGTTGTTTATGATCGGAAAATCAATCTTCGTGTGCCAAAGAGCCATCCATCTGGGCGCAGGATTGTAACTCCACCGCCTTTGCCAGGATAACCTTCGCCACAGCAAGTCCGTACCTGACGGCACAAAACCTCGTATTCAAGTTATCAACAAGTTCCTCAAGTTATCAAGTACAGTTGGTCAGTACAGTTACTCAACATTGTGAGGCAAACAAAAAAAAGGTCTGCAGCCGGGTTCGAACCCGCGAGTTACACCTCAGAAAGCCGCGGTAACACCCACTGGGCCACCGTGTCAGCAACAAAAAATAAATTTTATAATTCTTTCATTGAGGGATTGTTTCTCCCGTGACAATTTTTATAAATAAAATTTTTTTTTGTATAGAGGGTGGGTGGTCTAGTGGTGCCGCGCCTAACAGCGCAATACAGCTTCACGTGGTCGGCCTGGGTTCAAACCCGCCCCGCCCCTCATTCGGTGGAATTTGGAATGCCTGAACTGGAACGACAAATTTCAAAAACAAAGGAGAAGAAGGCACCTGGACCTGACCACATCTGGAACTCGATGTTAAAACAACTTCCAAAAGCTTTCCTCGAGCAACTACTAAGACTATTCAACCTCTCATGGCAACGATCAGCAGTACCCAGGTGCTGGAAAAGTGGAATGGTAATACCCATACTGAAACCTGATAAAGACAAGAAACAAGTCTTATCGTACAGACCGATAGCACTAACCTCGACCGTCTCGAAACTCTTTGAAAGAATGGTCGTAGAACGGATGCACCACCTGTTGAAAGACAGAATGAATCCGAGGCAAGCAGCCTACAAACGAGGACGGGATTCCATTGAAAATCTCTGTATAGTTACAGACAAACTCAAAAGTGCCAAGGCAATGGGAGAAGAAGCGATATTAATCACCTTCGACCTACAAAAAGCCTTCGATGCAGTTCAACCGGCAACTCTTCTAAATAAGATGTCCAAAATAGGACTACCAACGAAATATCTACGGTGGGTTCAAAACTACTTGACTAGTAGGAAGATTTCAACAAGGGTGAATGGAGTGAAGGGAGCATTCCGGAACATTCGAGTAGGAGTGCCACAAGGAAGCGTGCTGGGACCCCAGTTATTCTCTATCTTCATAAATGATTTGATAGACAAACTAGAGATGTACGAACCGACTGTCTTTGCAGATGATGTTGGAATAGTAATAACCGCAGGCACTGTCAGCTGTTTAGAAAACAAGGTTAACAACGCAGTCAAAATATTTGAAAGGTGGGCACTTGACTCACACATCAAAATCAATAAGAACCCTGGCAAGACGGAATACATTCACGTGAGGCCAAGTGGAACTCATGACAAGTCCCCAGTAGTAGTATACTCTGAAGAACACACATTTAAATATGTGGTGGCCACGGCAGAACAAATGAGTAACCTTGTGAAGGATGATAACTCAACAACTGTAGTTTCAAAAGAAGAATTCGCCATCACTCACCTGTATGTCGTTCCAAAACATAAGATCAAAGTCAAGCTACCGAACAAACCGGCGGTACTGAAAACAATGAAGATGAGCGCCAGCTTCTCACAACTGAAGAAAGTCCACAACAAGGCAGAAATAGATAAGATGCTGGAAAGAGTGGGACCCGGATTACACGGATTTGCCTATGCGGTTGGACGAAAAGTTCACAAGACGAATACCGTGCGGTATCTAGGCGTACATTATGACGAGAAGTTAACCTTTAAGTCGCAAATTCAAAAGATGATGACAGCTGCTTCCAAGGGTCTAGGCTTGTTGGTTAGACTCACCAGGATAGGCTGCAGAAAGAGGACACTCATCAGTATACTGGTGACGGTGGTGTTAGCAAGGGTGCTTTATGGTGTTGAAAGCTTTGCTTGGATGCTACCAAAAGAGTGCTTCGAACAACTGGAATTACTGGTAAACAGGGCAGTGAGGCTGGTAACTGGATGTCTGCGGAGCACCAAACTACAGAGACTTTACAAAGAAGCCGACACGCCAAGACTGAAGGAACACATCCAGTATAAGATGTGTAGAACTTATGAACGTTTCAAATTGAGTCCGTTCCTACCGACTCGCAAGCTGACGAGAACAGGGAGTTCAGAATTATTTCAAAAATCGAAATGGGGATGGAATGTCTGGATAGACTATGTCTCTGGTGTCCCTGGCCTTGACAACTACCGGAGCATTACCAACCTGGAAGTGAACCCAGAACACTACACTCTCCCTCCATGGAAAAGTACTAATGCGATGAAATTCACATATTCACGCAACAAGGAAGAGGCTGAACAGCGAGAAACTGAATTACCAGCTCACGAGATGAAAGTCTACACTGACGGGTCGATAAGACACAAACCCAACACTTACATGACAGACTCGGCTGCCGCTGTGGTCATGGTTAACGGAAGCAAGATGCGTCTACTTGGATATAAAATACCAGTAGCGGGTTCCTCTTATAGGACCGAGCAGATTGCAGTAAAAATGGCGTTGGAAAATTTAGTTCAGGTGGCGGAGGATGAACATGAATCTCTAACAACAACGACGCACCTGTTGACTGATTCGATGTCAGTCATGCAGGCATTGGAACAAGGGCCATATAAACAAAGGTCCCCAATGAACAAAAAGATCTGGAAGTTGGCAATGAAATTGGAGAAGAAGGGAATCCAAGTCAACATGCAGTATGTACCGGCACACAGAAACGTGCGGTACAACGAAGTAGCGGACCAACTGGCGAAATTCGCTGCAGGCCTGAAGGAAGATCCACCTCACGAAGATGTTATTATTAAACAACTGCCCACTCAACTTGACATGGGAACATTGATGACGTTTCACAAGCGGAGAAAACGGGAGAACTGGATCGGACCAGGAGAGGTAAGACACCCTCCGTACATCGAAGCTCTAACACGACCAGAGGAAGTACTGATGTCACGCTTTAGAGTGGGACATTGCAGATCTCTGATAATCAAAGGACTGAACGAGCTGTGCTTTTTCTGTAAACTTGGAAAGGCGACAGCACATCATGTATTATTTATATGCGAACATTGGTGTATAGAAACCTTGAGGGAAAAATACATCAGTCACATGATGAATGACAAGGGAGAGGAAGCATGCCAACTGGAGGACTGCTACTTACCTGCGAATCAACAGCAGATGACTGGTTTTGTCACAACCTTAGACAGACTGGCACAACTATTAGGACGGTAGTATTATTAAAACATCGACATTTCGAATATCAACATTGAAGGCATAATTGCAACACATCTGAAGTCGTCCAAGTGGACAATTTATTCTGTAGTATTAGTTTTAAGTTATCAAAACAAAGAAAGGAGATACGAAGCCTACGGGATTCCCACCCCCAACCCCCAAAACAAAGAAAGTAAGAAAGAAAGAAAGAAAAAGAACAACCGCGCCTAACAGCGCAAACAGCATCACAGACTCACGGGTCGTGGTGCACACAAAAAAAAAAAAAAAATAGAGTTGGCGGTTGGAGGGGGCGTCATAGTGCAGTGGATGGGGTGGTGCCCCCGCACCCAATCGGCCTCGGTTCGAACCCCGCTGTACGCACCGCGCCTCACAGCGCAATCAGTTTCCGTGTCGCATCCCCCATTGTCTCGAAAAAGTGAACGGCCACCCAGTAAGGGCAGCGCCTAAGCAATTATAGTAGTAACAAAAAGAAGGAGAAACACAGTAGTGAAACACTCAAAAAAAAAAAAAAAAAAAAAATAGAGTTGGCGGTTTCGGAAACTTTTGTGTTCGGATTAGGGGTTTTCCCAAAAATTACTAAACGTTTAATTTTTTTTTTTTTTTTTTAAATTTCGACTTAGTTTTTCAGTTAGTATACCAAAAAAAAAAAAAAAAAATACCGGACAGAGTGGAAGTATTGTGGTTGTAGATCTCTTGATTTAGTATACCCTTTGCCGAAATTAATAAAACAATCTCTCGGGATTAGGTTCATCCTTTTACCGCAGTATTGGAAACCCCGTAACCGATACTCGGTGGTCTGCTGGTAACTAACTTTAAAAGAAAAAAAAAAAAAGATTTTCATGCAATCCGTAAAGCAACAATGTCAAAAAAAAAAAAAAAACAAGCTTTATTACCCTGATCTACATATCTACCTATGTTGTGCTTTGAATTTAGTAGGCATAGCTGTTGTGGATCTGAGTGCGTGTTTGGTGATTAAAACCAATGTATAAAATAACCTCCTCCTCTTTGTTGTAAAATGTATCAGACTCAACAAACGCTATCAGGACATGGTTTTTGTGTCTCCTGTTAATTTCTTTTGTTGTTTTTCATTCAGTGGTGCGGTTTGTGTCGATAGACCTTTTCTGATGGCAGGATTGGAAGAAGCGCCCTTCTTTATATCTTATTTTAATACTTATTTTAAAATGGTACTCCAGTTTTCAACTGCTGACGAAAGAATTATCTTCGTAGCACTAAACCTTTCTCACCTTTCTTTCTTTCATCGTGTTGTTTCAAGAATATATATTTTTCTTTTTTTTTGCACCGACAAAAAGTCGGTATTATTCAGATTTAAGAGCTTGTAGATTGTATTAATGTTACCTATTTTTAAAAAAATAAAAAAATTATTTCCCTGTGCGCTCAGTGTTACTGTCTGCGATAACAATAATAATATAAGGCTATTATCCGAAAGGTTTTTTTTTTTTCTTCTTTCCATTTTGCTTATACAGAACGATGCTTCAAAATACCGACTTACTAAATTCAAAAATAGGAACAAAATAGAAAAATAAATGTGTCTGAACGGTTTCGCCTCCTCTCTTTTTGTGATTGCGAGGAAATGATTCCTCTATGTTTAAGCACAAATGTGATGTCATACGTTATTTACTCGTTTTCTCTAAATCCATTTCCCCTCCCCCTTTTTCTTTTGCAAGTAGTCTTTTTGATTATCTCTTCCACCACTATCGTTGGCTTTTAATTTATCGGTTTTCAATTTGTTCAAATCTCAGTTTTTTTTTTTTTTTTTTTTTTTTTTGATTTTGATTTTGTTGTGTAATTGCAAGACGCGGTATTTAGATTTTTTTTTTTTTTTTTTTTCTCTGAAAAAAGAATATTGCTAATTCGCGTGGTTTGCAATGGCTCGGTACATAAGTTTTATACTTTGATAAGTGTCTCTAGAATTGGAGGGTCTCTCATACCTCTGAATTTCTTTTTTGCTAACTTTTTATGGATCCGAAATCTCCCCAAATTCAAAACAAAAAAAAAAAAAAATATGTTAAATTATCTCTATCTTAATCTTGTTTTTTTTTCTTCTCTCTTATATATCAAAATAATCAAACTTTTCTTTTTTTTTTCATTTCAGGTGCTGCCTGAAATCTTGGATTCCAAGTAACCTCAGATTTCATGAGATATGAATGAAGAATGACATCAGCTCGAGGAGAAAAGATACCCTCCCAAGTAATTAAATTTTATCTGCTCGAGGAGATGGTGTGAGGCAATCTCGGATTGTAATTCTTAGTAATTTTTCCTTTTTAAGTTTTTTTTTTTCCCCACCCCTTTTTGACTTAAAAGGCTAAGTTTAGCATCACCCCTTGTCACTGTATCTAAAACTAATGTTAAATTATCGTTATGTTGTTTATGATACAATACATTTGTATTTTAGGTACAAAATCAAGCAGTTAACCCCCCTTATGGAATTACCAGATTACGACAACGTCTGTCTTCTGGTCAATAAGACAAAAAAAAAAAAAATAATAATTTCCCCCTTTTTTTTCTAAACAAAACAACAAATATTTTTTTTTCAGTCAAGTACTTTTGATATTAATTTTATTTTTTAATACCCTAAAGTCGTTTACTGTTTTTTTTACATTGTAAATTTTTCACCCCACCTAATAATAAGATTGTTCTCGAAACCTATTTAGTTAAAAGGCTGTTTAGCATCATACCCAGTCTCTACATCTAAAACTAATGTTAAATTCCTCTTCATAGGTAAAGATACGTCAGAATCGACTTATTGTGAAAGGGTTTTCGAGCATTTTCAAAATTATTTCTCTGTTAAGACTATCACCCCTTTGGTGAATATTTTTTGATTGATTTGGTGTAATTTATTTTCCACGAGTTTTAACAAAATACAGACTTCCACCCTCCTCTGCGTTTTTCTCATAGTGTCCACAACGTTGTTCTTTTCTCTCCCCAAATGCATCGGAGATGCCTTTTATTTTATTATAATCTCATAGTCCCCATCGGGTTACGAGTTTAACGCACAGACACTCACGGATTTTATGTAGTTCGCAGAGCCAATTATTTCTTACGCTAGGATTGGCAGGAATTTTTGCATTTATTTTATTTTATTTTATTTTATAATACACCCTTTGAGGTTGGGAAGTAATGGTATTATTCGAAGGAAGGGGGAAAAAGAAAAAAAAAAAAAAAAAAAAAAAAAATCTCATTATAATATATTAAAATCATTTTATTCTATATTATTGCGTGTAATTCTTAATTATTTAAAAAAATTATGTATTGTGGTACAATACAATGGTATTTTGTATTTTCTTTTTATAAATCAAACTAACTTCCAAATATTCTCTTTTATCAAGCCACTTATATTGGTTACTTTAACATAAAGTAATGAATTTCCCCCTTTCTTCTTTTCTTGTTATTGATATCTTGCTAATTGTTAGCGTGCTGCACGAACGACTTTTGGCATCTTGGAGTGGTGAATTAACAGCAACTAACCACCAGTGTGTATTATTTGTTTGTTGTTTGTTGTTATTTGCACCTATAGTTGTCAATTGTTTGTTGGGAAGCAGTAAAATCCCCAGCCCATCCCCTTCAGTTTTTGCGAGACTTTATTGTGTCCCTCTTTGGTACGTTATAACACAGTGTGTCTTGTACATGCGGTGGGTTGACTTGTCTTAGGAAGTATATGTCTCAAATTTCTGCTTTTTTTATGAGTCATCTCCTAGTGTCGGGCTTCGTGATTTCCCAAACCAAGCAATACCACTACCCAAATCATATTTGGTTAGTGGTCCAGTTGCGCGTATTTATAAGTAATTTCCCTTTTTTTAAGCTGCTTTATTTCTCTGTTTTCTCTCGTGCGAAACTTATATAAATAAGTAAATTAATTTTCATCGTTGCACGTCTTAAGAAAGTCTTTTTGTGGTTGTCTGTTTTCATTTTTTTGTGCGAACAATATTCGTTTTCGTGTTTTTCATGTTTCTTGAATATGTTCACCTGGGTTCTCCTTAGGAAGCTGCCTGCCTGTCAACTCAAACAAATTTTCGTTTCGATTGTATCAAGGATCTCATTTTGGTAGTTCCTTGCCTAGTTAGATACAATAGATAATCAACAATCAAATTTAATAGCTGTCACACCTTGAAGATACATTCTGCTCAAAAGATAATGGCTGCTTAAAGTGACCAATGAAAAAACCGTTCTCAGTTGTCGCTGTCGCTGGGAAGTTGTCACACAATTTTGTTCTAAGTGAGACACGTCTTAAGAGGACAGTGAATCACAAGTAGCAAAAAAAACAACAACAAAAAAAAAAAAAAAAAAAATCGTCCACTGCTACTGCGCAGATATGGAAAACAACGTACACTTCTTGGAATACAGGCGGGCAATTTTAACTGAGGCTACCTCGTCATGAAAGATGATTATTTGCAATTTATTTATTATCTGTTTTTCTTTTCTTTATGTATTGAAGGGAAATGCTCTCTTCGTTTTGTGTTTTAACACCCATTGTTATTAATGGGTTAAGTGGTAATGCATTTGTTACCACACTTACTGTTTTATGATTAAAAAAAAAAAAAAAAAAAAAAAAGAACCGACTGTCTGTCTGCTCTGTAGATATAGCTTATTCATTTAAATTTCTTATCAAATTTTTCCACTCCCTCCTGTTCCCCATGTTACTGTTGGGAAGTATAATGTAGTTTCTGCATCTATAACTGGGTTAACCGTGTTGTGTATTGCGGTAGTATTATTTTATACTTGTCAAAGAAATAAACTTTCTCTCCTTTCATCTTGCTTTTGTAAGGAATTTTTGTCTATATTTTTTTTATTTTTTTCTTCTTAATGTGTGTCAAAAATAATAGGTTGTTTTTTTTTCTTCCTATCTTCCAAAATTACTTAATTGTTAATCGGGATGTGTCTGTTCGATTCTTTTTCTCCTAAGCCTCCCCAAGCTGACCCCTCATCAAAAACTGTTGCTTGTGGTTCCTCCGAGCAACAATATTGACAAAACAGTGGCAGTTATGCTTGGAAAAAAGTGGGGTGTTTTTTCTTCTTCCTTCCTTTTTCTTCTGTTTTTTTTTTTTTTTTTCATTATTTTTCCGTTATATAGAGGGTAGTTCAGTCAGCTATCTTCTAAATATTGCTTTGCGACAATTTGCTTTTATCTGCGACACTTGTTGTTTGTCGTTTCAGTGACCTGTTTTGATCCCGCAACTTGTGTCGCATTCCACTCTTTGGAACCTTTCATGGCTCGAAATTAATCAGTTGTGGGAGGACTGAAAGGCGTCGATGTGTTGAATTTTTTTTTTTTTTTTTTTTTTTGCCCGTTTCTCCCCTCGTTAGACACGAATAAAATCTCTTTTATCAAAGAGAGCCTCGCAGAATTGTGAGTTTTTTTCTCGGTGATCCGATCAGTATTGATATCAGAAGTCTCTCCTCACATTATTTTAAAACTTTTCACTTCGGAATTATATTGACGTACTGACGTCGATTTCTCATTCTCATTCTCATTCTTTTTTTTTTTTTTTTTTTTACATTACATACGTGTTTGCGATTGCTTGTTATTTGTGTTACGTTCCCATTTTTATTAGTAAGAAAATTAAGTTGAAGAATAGCTCCTATGCCTGTGATGAGTGTTGTTTGGATATTTTTTTTTATGGGTCTTGTTTATTGCTGTGAATCGGAACATTTTTGGCATTACATTCCGGAAAAAAAAAAACTACAGCAGCATCTTCGAGAATTAAATTTCAACGACAATTTTTTTTTTTTTTTTTTTTTTTCCCCTTTGAATATTGAATCAGTGCTGTCAGCTCTCTTTTGACGGAGATTGAAAAAAAAGAAAAAAAAAAAAAACGCACAGCATCTTTTTTAAAAACAAACGCTCATTATAAAATAATAAGTGTTTCTCTTTTGTATGAATCGTAATAAAGCTTTTTTTTTTTTTCTCTCTCCCCTCTTCTTTAAGAAAATGTACTTAAAGCTGACAATGACATACTGTGCTCAGTATGCCCCATCAGCCTATAACAATCCTAACAAGATTGTGTCTAATTTCGTTGTTGTTGCCTCGTAGCTCTGGGGAGTTAACCCGATGCTCCTTAGTTTGCTGTATCAGCGATGCTCAGCATGCAATAAAATAGACTTCCTTATCTATCTCTATCTCTCTATTAATCTTCTGTGTATACATAGTTCCTTGATTGGTAGTGAAACTTCGTTTTTTAAGAACGTCTAAAACGCTTTCTTCCTCGATCTATTTTTTTTTTTTGTTTAAAATGTTTTTCTCTCGTGTAAAAAAAAAATAAGGTTTACCAGCACCAAAATGTTTAAAATTGGAAGAGAAATGTTTCAACAAACTTTTGCAAAAAAAAAAGTCGAGAAAAAAAAAACAATCAATTTATCATGTGGTTCTACTGCTTTTTTTTTTGGGGATCTTTATCACAGATACGAGGTGTAAAGGAATTCTCTTATGGTGGTGTTTCCCTCATGTTTCAAATCAGCAATCAAAACTTTAATGGTAGCGTCTACTCGACATAACTCCAATCAGGAAAGTAAAATGTAAAGGAAAAGACACCCAACCTGAAATTACTTTACTATTCTATTTTTGAAGCCAAGCCTATCTATTTAAAATACGCCAGCCAAGGGATGACAGATACACTTATATGCACATCAAAGCAAGAAGAGATCCTCTTGCTGTGTACACGTACTGCCAAAACCCTTTTTTTTTTTTTTTTTTTTTTTTTTTTTTTTGAAAGGCATACAAAATTAACTTAACGTTTAACACCAGCTGTGTTAAGACTTTCCTTTTTTTTTTTTTTTTTTGATCCCTCTTTTTGCTTTTCCTTTTTAACTAAGATAACTCGTTTTAACTGAACCAGAGAAATTAATAATGTGATTAGTAATTACTAATTGACCCTCTGTTATGTTCTACCGCGAGTGAAGGTGACAGAACTGCATTGTGAAAGCAGTCTTATAATTCCTTTATACCAATGCGCTATCAATTATTTCTACTATGCATTCAGTGTAGTCCATCATCTTGTTACATCCGCTGTCTGCTGCGACTCTCAGGCAGTGTTGCATAATACCTACGAATGTTAACTTTAACAATGTGATAGTTTTGTTACCCAACATCCCCGTTGCAATCGTATTAAATAACTTCAGAGCAATTGATGTGAAATCGAACAAAGCATTCCTTCGGAAGTAACAATTGTCAAGTTTAACTATATATGGTCCCCGCCCCCCCGTTAACCTTGATTTATTTATCCAAGGCCCCCCCTCTTTAAAACTTTGTTGCCGTAGCCGTCGTTTTACAGTCAGGTTGGCAGCTATCGCTACTTTTACTATAATGAGAAGTTGTGAGAAAGTTTGAAAGAAGTTACGAAAACATTACTCGAAGAGTGGTGCGTTTTTGATGTATTTATTTTCATTCTTTTAGGGGCTCTCGATTTTTTCCACGCGCGACAAACCTCAATAATAAATAATTAATGTGTGTGCGAAATTGAGGATTACTTTCGAAAATAAAAAAAAAAGAAGAGGCTTGGATCTCTTCTGACCTATTTACGTGCGTGTTTTTCTACTTTTTTTTTTTTTTTTTTTTTTTTGATTCTATAATTTTCTTTTCTTTCTTGCCCCGTCAGCCTAAGCTATACCATAACAATCCTAAACAAAATCGGATCAATTCACGTTGCTTATGCTTCGTAACTCCATTGGAGATAACCCGATCCTCCTTTGTAGTGATGTACAATACGCAATAGATCAGACTTTTTTTCCCCTACCTATCTATTAATTACGTAAATTGCAATGCAAGACGCGTTAGCTTGAACTGTTGGCTACTTTTTTTTTTTTTTTCCACGTAGGATGGAAACCTGAGGGTGGCAACGAGTAGCTAATAAGGAGATATATCTACGTCCCTTGAACCAAGCACGGTAGAAGTCCTTAGAGGCCTCTACTAAGATGCTGAAGCCTATATATTTCCTGGGATGTTGTTACTGTAAGTAAAACTGATGTCCACTACTCCTCATTGTTGGTTAAAATTTAAGAGGAAGGGGAAAAAAAAAAAAAAAAAAAAACATTATAATATCGTGTGCAACGTTTGATATGTATTTTCTTCTTTTGTTGTTGTTGGGCTCGGATGCGGTTCAGTTTTCGGGGATTCCTTTTGACTCTTCTTTCTTTCTTTCATTCTTTTTCCCTTTCAAAACTGAAACAACGGAAAACCAAAAGCATATTTATAAGTAAATCAATGGGTTGTAGTCACGCAGGCTTCATTCGGTTTGACTACCTTGTTAGTAAAAAAACTATATAAGGGTGACAGCAACAATGAATTCCCCCCCCCTCCCCCTTTTTTCTCCTCACCCGTTTCTTTTTATAATGCGGTTTGTGTTACAGGTTCCTGTCGTCAGCAGCGGCTGACTGACAGGAGTCTTGTTCCGATATACACATCAATCACACGGACGTATTATTTTTATGAATATCTTTGATTCCAGCTGTCTAGTGTAGCACAGATGATTTATTCTCAGCAAGAACTTTGTATAAAATAATCATCATTCTATACCATAGATTAAAAACTATCACCCCAGCTGTTTAGACGACATTTATTTTTTTGATTGGAATGTCTTTGTGGCCATCACGTGTTTCTAGCTTGGTTAATGAAACTCTTTTGTTGGTCTTTGTTTTACCTTTCCTGATGTCACTGAGCGACTGTTATCTGTGATGATTCAAAATTGCATGACGAAAAAAAAAAAAAACGTAAAGGGGGCGTACGTTTTTTTTCCTCTAAATTGCGGTGTCCTCTCTTTATATATAATTTTTTTTTTATTTTTATCTATAAAAATAAACAGCTAATGCAAAAACACATCATTTTTTTTTTTTTTTTTTTTTTTTTCATTCTTAAAGACAAAAGAACATTTTGTAAGAGAGTGGTATCGATAATTTTAGACAACAACGACTATTGAAATCTTCACTTCGTCTTAAAAACAATATTATCCCCTTCAATATATCATCTGCTTTGCGGATGACCAAGAGCTGATAATTATTCTTGATCCGTACTATAGACGAATCAATAACATCATTTTGAGCATGAAATATGAAGTGAAAGATTGGAGCAAAAAAAAAAAAAAGAGAGAACCTTTAAAAGAAAAAAAAAAAAAAAAAAAAGAATCAAAATTCCTCTTCTCTATCGCAACGATCATTTCTTGTTCTTTCTGCATATTCGTGGGAGGAAAAGAACTTGTCATTAAGGGTTGTATTGTTGGTGTTTAAACCCCCCAAGCAATTGAGTTAGAACATACATGCTTATGAACTAAACGGCGTTACTTTCTTCAGTTATATACTCACATCATTATCGAAGACAGTTTGCGTTACGAAGTCAACAGGTTAGTGTTTTCTTGTTTCAATATTCTTTCATCTGTTTTCGGGTATTTTCGAAGTCCTCATTCATCCACAATATGTCGATTAAAATTGTCTACTTTCCGTTTCCAGGACGCGTAGAACCAACCAGACTCGCGCTCACACTCGGAGGTATTGAATTTGAAGACCAACGTGTCACAATAGAAGAATGGAACGCACTGAGGGTCGATATCGCACCAAAACAGCTTCCACTAATGCACGTTGGTGACAAAGTTATTAGTCAGAGTAACGCTCAGCTGAGATACGCGTCGCAAATCTCAAAGTTTCAGGGAAAGCCATTATACCCAGAGAATGCTGAACTCGCACTGGAAGTTGATGAATTTGTTGCTTTCGTGGGAGAGATGTTCGGACCAATTAGGGATTCGTTAGACATTAAAGATCTGACTGAGAGGAAAGCGTTTCGCGCCAAAGCGATGGCTTCAGGAGGCGATCTTCACAAATGGATTTCATACGTAGATACCCTTTTAGGGAAGTCAAAGAGTCAGTATGCCATTGGTGATCACTTGACTTCAGCTGATCTCGCAGCCTTCTGTTGGATTCAAATCCTGAAATCTAGATACTTTGATGGCATCCCTAGCACTTGTCTTGATGTGTTTAAAAATATAAATACTCACAGGCAGATGGTTGCCAACATTCCTGCGGTGAAAGCTTACTATGCTGAGCCTAAGATGCCATTTTACAAGTCGTACTTGTAATCGTCACCTGCACGATCTAAAGTTAGATTAGCTTATTCTTTTATATCTTGTACATTGCCATGGCACTGCTCGAGGATACTACATCGTTAGGCAATACTTTTTTTTTTTTTTTTTTTTTTTCCTGGTAGTACGTCTCCGGAATTACTAGATTCGACAACGTCTGGCCAAAGACGTTGTCATTTTCTTTTTTTTTCGGTACTTGACGTGGCGTGTTCTCCCTCTCTTTGACGAAAATTGGCGTTATCAGCCGTCTCTAACACTTAGGTAGTCATTTGTTTCAGGTTATTCTGCGTCTCTTATCGTCTGTGAGAGTCTCACGGTTGCTGGTAGCGATTTAACTACGCTGTGAGCTTTTTTCCTGACTTTTGGCTTCCCAAAGGCTCCGTAAACAAATAAAAAATAAATAATGCGTTGCTGTTGTTAATAGTTATGTTTATTTTCTTTTTACAGGCTAATACAGATTTAGATCGAATGAGTAGCAGATCACCTTAAGTGTTGTTTTGTTTCTGTTGTTCTTCATCATGTGTGCAACAGATTATGCCTATCGTGTGCTCCACATTATTGTATATTTATTGCAACTATAAATCCACTCTGCGAAGAATGCTGGGGTTTAGAACACGTTCATGAATAAAGAAAACACTGCGGGTTTCATTAATAAATATGATCATCGTGAAACTCTTTTATTTTATCATTGTGACTTGTTGTTTTCTTGACAGCGAATCCTTTTACACACCCGCCCTTTGGATTTGTGATATCTGAGGACTATTTTTCTACAGGAAGTGTTGATACGCCGAATACAAAAACCTTTCGTTCTCAGCACTCAAGGACTATCGTCTATTTACTGGATGTCTTCAAGGAGACTGGGACTACACGACGACTGCAAAGGATGCACTTACGGAGTATAACCAGGTGGTCAACGAGTTAGAGTCTTCTTTAACAACTGTAGGACCTCGCTGGTGTTGGGTAAAAACTAGCACCAGAATACTCGAATCGTACTGTGGAGAGTGCATGGAGGTTAAAAAGGGACCGGATAAATATTTAAATTTTGCAGCCTCAATTGTTTAATTCAAATAGTGTTCTCTCCATTACCGAGATTGCTAATCCATTTGATCTAGTCCCAGCTTAACTGGCAGATATGATTAGAGGGTTATCAATCTCAGTTACTTACTTCCCTGTGGGGCGGACTGAATTCTAACTTCGCTGGTTTGCATTCAATTCGATACAAACTACTTAGATTATCAAACAGCTTATAGTTAGAGTAAAGAGGATATTAAATAAATACGATTTGTTTATTATTTATTCTGCTTTATTTTACTCAGGTACCTCGGACATTGGTGTGGGGTTTTTTGCTACAATAAAAGACATAACTCATCTCGTTACTGGGTAGTAACATACAGGAAACATTCTAATTAACTTTGTACCGATGTCCTTTTATCCAGTAACGAGACATATGATGTGGAATGGACAATCTGAACTAAATAACATTCCCGACTAGAAATGTTCCTCCTCTGTAGCTACAGCAAGGACCTGATTCAGATGTTTGTGATATCTGAAAAGAGTTGAATCAGCTTATCTAGTATCAGGTTACCCCCTTTGTTGGAATCTAATAACACCTTCTTGTTCTTCAGTAAGTTACTCAAAACAATGCAGGTTTTTGTGAAGTGTTCGGATTTGGGGTTTGCCGCCGTGTCAGTCACGGCTGGTGCTGATTCCCTTGTGAGCGAAGTGTTGACGGCTGCGGCTGGGGAGTGGGATGTTGATGTTGAGGAATTTGAACTCTCGTTCGCTGGCGACACCCTTTGCGAAAGTGAGCGGTTAGCAGATCATGGAGTGGGAGCAGAGAGCGAGTTGGAAATGTTGAAGAAGCGGTTTCGTTTATTTGGTAAAAGCTGGTTTGTTGATGATACAAAACGTGAGAAGATGCTTCGTTGGATCAAAAACCACGATGAAGAATACTTATACCTAGACATCCCTACATTCACAGAGGATAGTTGTATCAATATTTCTGGTGATTTACTGCTTCCAGCTGCCCAACGGATTTCTTTGTGTAATTCAAATTCCGACATTACAGCCATCTCACAAGTTACTAGTATTGGAGATAATTTCTTGCGTTCCTGTTCACAAATCACTTCTCTTGACCTTTCAGGTCTCAGTAGTGTAACAACTATTGGAAATAATTTCTTGTTTTCCTGTTCACAAATCACTTCTCTTAATCTTTTAGGTCTCAGTAGTGTAACCACTATTGGAGGTGAATACTTGTCTCACTGTTTAGAAATAACTTCTCTTGACCTTTCAGGTTTCAGTAGTGTAACCACTATTGGAGATTATTTCTTGAATTCCTGTACTCAAATCACTTCTCTTAACCTTTCAAGTCTCAGTAGTATAACCGCTATTGGAGATTATTTCTTGTTCGGATTACAAATCACTTCTCTTGACCTTTCAGATCTCAGTAGTGTAACCACTATTGGACATTATTTCTTGTCTTACTGTTCACAAATCACTTCTCTTAACCTTTCAGGTTTCAGTAGTGTAACCACTATTGGAGATAATTTCTTGGATTCCTGTTCACAAATCACTTCTCTTGACCTTTCACGTCTCAGTAGTGTAACCACTATTCGAAATTATTTCTTGTTCGGATTACAAATCACTTCTCTTAACCTTTCAGATCTCAGTAGTGTAACCACTATTGGAGATTATTTCTTGTCTCACTGTTCACAAATCACTTCTCTTAACCTTTCAGGTCTCAGTAGTGTAACCACTATTGGAGATGATTTCTTGAATTCCTGTTCACAAATCACTTCTCTTGACCTTTCAAGTCTCAGTAGTGTTACCGCTATTGAAAATAATTTCTTGTCTCGCTGTTCACAAACCACTTCTCTTGACCTTTCAGGTCTTAGTGGTGTACCACTATTGGAAATAACTTCTGCAATGGGTCAGTAAGTTTTGTTTTATTATTCCGTTTAGAAATGTTCCTCCTCTGTAGCTACAGCAAGGACCTGATTCAGATGTTTGTGATATCTGAAAAGAGTTGAATCAGCTTGTCAATCAAGTGAAAGGGGGGATGAAAGTTTCTAAGAGATTCACCCATTCATGTAGTGAAATGAGAGCGTGCTACTGCGTTTTTATTTGCATCTTTCATTTTTCATTAAGGGGTTCTATGTACCTTTTCCCTGTATTATTTTAAGGCTAGCAATTGTTAACACTGTTATTGTTTGTTGTTACAATTCTCCATTACGTCTGTTTTAAATAGTAGAATTTCTTTATTTATTTTTACTCCGACTCAAAAGTTACATAGACGTACTCTTCAAACTTAATCCTTGAAATCTAGTATAAATAGCGTATCAACTTAGATTTCTCTTACCGAGTTACTAATTAATTTATATTTTTATTAAAAAAAAAAAAGAAAGAAAGATATAGAAAGGAAAGCGTTTTTGTTTGTTTTCGTTTTTTGCTCTCACTCTCCTGCATCATCATGCTATCAGTTTTATTTAGTGTATCAAAATGTGAACCGTTTATTTTATTTTATTTTTTTTTTAAAATTGTGTATTTGTTTATTTACTTAGTTTCCAGCTAGTATATCGGACAAGTATTGTGGTTGTATATCTCTTTCTCTAGGGTTTTTAAAAAAAAAAAAAAAAAAAAATGGGTCTCTTTTTTTGCAAATGACCCATGAGATAGCTAAGATAGGTTGTTCTCAACCAGGGTAGGAATAATTTAAGGCAGGTGGGCCTACTTTCACAGAGACTTGTTTACGGTGTCTTGTCTCTGCGTAGGTGACCCAGCCCTGCACACATACCGAGCTGTATCCAACATCATGTATCTTCTGGAGATTCATGATGTAGGATTTCTCTTGTCTCCTCTGATATTTTGAGATTTTACTCTCTGAACCCTCATAGTTGTATGAGTAATACTTGGTTACAAGTCGGGAAACAAGTGTCTCTCCGAAATTTGTGGGACTCATCCTATGGGGACCTCGGTCACAGTCAGGTCTAGGTCACACAGGTTCGGTGTATTTTGGGCCATAGCTCAAGAAAAAATGAAAAGAAAATTTGCTATTACGAACAAGTCTTTTTACTTGACCAATTGTCACGTGTATCAGTCACATGGGGATCGAAGCACATGATGAAGTTGACGAACTGGCTAAGAAATCGACCTCCCTCAAATCCCAATCCGAGGATCCTTCTTGTATCACAGATCTCGAGTGAAGAGGCTAACTGTTCGATTTTTGCCCTGGGAAACCAAAACCAGGGTATAATGTAATACGGCAGAGTGTAGGTTTCACCTACGAATTACTTGCTTAAATTAACGATTCTTTTAAAAAAAATGAATCTCGAGTGAAGTCTCTCTAACATCATCATACTACCAGATTCATGTTATATTTATTTATTTTTTAAATTGACTGTAATGGTGA
Source organism: Flectonema sp. DT1601 (assembly GCA_964019425.1). Classification (NCBI taxonomy): domain Eukaryota; phylum Euglenozoa; class Diplonemea; order Diplonemida; family Diplonemidae; genus Flectonema; species Flectonema sp. DT1601. The sequence continues at coordinate 572,420 of OZ025838.1, forward strand.
AACAAGCAGACGTCGAAGATATAAGCTTAAATTGAACGATCTTAGAATGATATCAACTTCAACATAGAATGAAGTCCCTTACAACTTACTGATGAAAGCCTAAGAAGGGACAAGGTGGTGATTTAAGGCCTGAAACTACATGATGTTAGGAACCTGCAGAAGTGAATACTTTTCGTTTGCTGATGTATATTTTTAATTTTCACTTTTGTAGACTAAGATTAATAATTGCCAACTAACATTTCTTGCGACATCAGATTTATCACAGCTTCCTTCCTGTCACAATTCCTTTCGGATTCAGGCTTGGGCTGTTCCCTGTTCACTCGCCGTTACTGGGAGAATCGCTGTTGCTTTCTTTTCCTGTGCTGAGTGATATGCTTAAGTTCAGCACGTAGATCTTCAACTGCTGAGGTCCGACCTCAGTAAGGAGTAAATAGTGATTCCCTTCAAACACTGAAGTTACCAAGCAGTAGGACGGACTAATGTTTTACTCTCATCTCAGACACAAATATGTCAACAGATGCTTCTGGTTGGATACCTTCCGAAGATGAAATTCGATTTCACGGGTCTCTCGTAAGGCAAGACTGGAAGAAACCACGACTTGTTGCACAGTGTCATGAGAAGGCTCGTCCAGGGTACAATAGTGAAGAGGCATCTGAATATTTAGATCTTGAGAGTACCTTACGAGCGAAAGTAAAAATACTTGCACAGTTAATAAAAAAATCAAAAAAGACTGTCGTCTACACAGGAGCTGGAATAAGCACCGCAAGTGGAATTGGTGACTACGCTAGCAAGGCAAAGAACAGCGTAGCACCACACAGACAGAGTTCTGGTGGAACGATAAATCGTCTTGATGTACAACCAACGTTGTCACATCATGCGATAGCAGCTTTAGAAAGAAAAGGATACATCCATCATTGGTTACAACAGAATCACGATAGGCTGGCACAGAAGGCTGGATTCCCACAAACAAAACTAAACGAAATCCATGGAGCATGGGGAGATGATAAAAACCAAGTAAAGATGATGGACGACACTCTCCGTGAAGATCTCCATTCTTGGATGATTAATTGGACAAAAGAAGTCAGCCTTTGTCTCGCAATAGGAACCTCTCTGTGTGGTATGTGCTCTGATTGCATTGCTCAACAAGCTGCTAACAATAGTGGTCTTGTTGTAATTACTCTCACAAAGACTCCGATGGATTCTGACAGCTCACTTAGAATATGGAGTACTGTTGATGTTGTATTTGAAATACTTTCTAAAGAAATGAAAATTAAAATTCCGAACAGTGTGGCTGCAGCAGCAGGTACTGAATGGATGAACCGACACGGTCGATGTAAATACAACACACCAAAGAGGAAAGCTTCGGATCCGTTGTAGTAGCATTTACCTTTTGTTTGTCATAACTGGTTAAGCATTATTTCTATTGTATCCCTAGCCTCACTTAGCAAGCCAATTTTTCAGTCTTGCCTCGTAATATTGTTGGTGTACCAATCTGCTTTATTCTCTTTTTTTTTTTTTTTTTTTTTTGACAGGATTGAAGAACTGTAATTAGACCATAAAAAATGAAAACAGATAAAACCTTTGTTGATGTGAAAAGTTGATTATTTCTTACAGACTTCTAACTTTTTTTGAATAAAATGGCAAAGCTCTTTACCAACCACGATCCGTACCACATGCACAAGATCCTTGGACTGATATGCCTGTTGCATTACCTTTATAGGTTCGATAGTTTTTTTAGATACGGTAGAGCTTTTGGATTGCAGGATGTTAAAGTTGAAATATTACTGGTAATGATGCACGGTGTGCTTTCACTTTCAAGTTTGTTATTGCCATTACCCGGAGCTCGCAATCACAGCGCACCAATGATCTGGAAAGAATTTAGATTCCATTCAATTTTATTTGCTAACAGACATGTTGTCTTTACTGTTATTTATTTGTTGGATTTAAATAAATCTTTTGATCCTTTGTGGCAGCTTCTCCTGTCTGATTCTTCAGCAACATCGATCTTGTCAAATGATTTTGACTACACAACAATACCGCTGAATGCGTGCATCTTGTCAGTGGGTATGTGAGTTTCTTGTTTTTTTCTCTCTTTTTTTCCACTTAAAAGGGAAAGTCGAACAACACGGTACTCAATAGAACTTAATAATAACAAAACAGCTCTAAAAGCCTCTCTGTTAGTCTTAACTTGTAATATTGCTGACTACATAACTGCTAACTACGGAAACAAAACTGAGCGCACCACAAACTCAATGGCATATCCTGATGTGGTAGTGGAAGAAGATCGCGTAATAATAAAAAAACTTTACGCTGATCGTCAATTCTATGCAACGATTTGGTGTATTTTTGGATCTCCGTTGTTGGCTTTTGCTCCAATGCTTGGAATTCAAATAGCCCCTTTAATGATGACCTTTGTAAGAAAAGGTCTTGTAGATGCTATTTGGTACCACCGAATTTACGCAGCTTCCCTTCAAATATGCTACTACATACTTGTTTCAGTTTATGTGAGAGGATTTATGAGATCTGGTGATAGGTACATGACTGGTGATGAGTACGGACCAATAATGAATGGGCATTTATGTTACATTATGTTTTATGGGATGATGACCGCGTTATTCACGAGAGAGATATGTAGATTCCGTCTGCGTTTGTCTCCTCAAGTATGTTGGTCTATCAATGTGTTAGCCGGGGTATTCGCCTACCGTACTGTCACATATCTCTGCGACAACAGCGGAGAGTTAGTTTCTAGATATTTTATTTCTTCTGATGACTACGTGTCTCAAGTATATGAGGGAGGCAATTCAACCATTGCGGCTGTTCACTTGGATTACAAGGCATGGTTTATTTCTAAGTTCTTTGACTCTGCAACTTCTGCTGTGAAATTCCGCCACTTATTATATGTTATTTGTGTGTTCAGAATGATTCAGATTGCTGTTTTCTCAACATGGCAATTCTGTGAATGCCTTCAAATTTTCAGAAACTTTCTTGGTGGTTGGAGAATGTGGGATTCTGGCAATCTACCGATATCGTTTTTGTTGGGTGAAATCGAATTTTTTGTTACAGCTCTGCTCTTGATTGTGGCTGGGTTTTCTCCTACCGTATCTGTTTTGGGACAAGCTTGTGCCGTCATATTTAGTATTCTTGGTACGGGAATCTGGTTGAAATCCAGCAACAAGAAAAAAAAAGTGAACTGAAGAAAAATCTGCTATTTGTGGGGATACTAAATTTCTAGTGGAGATGATTCTCCGTTAATTCTATCTGTGGTGTCAACATCCGCATGCAAGACATTCCTTGAAATCGCAATTCGGTTAAGAGTTGTGAAGGTTTCCTTCTTTCGCTGCGGATGTTAATTGACGTGCCTGAGAGATGACAGCTGTTCATCATGTTTATTTCTTTTCTTTCTTTTTTTTTTTTGGGTAAAGGGGTCTTTCCTACACAAATAGTTTCAGAACGGCCATTCATTACAAAATCCAAAATGGCTGTAAACCGTCCAGTTCGATCCTGGGTGAGGGCATTTTTTTTTTTCCTGGATTTTTTTTTCAGGTTGGACTTTGTACGGGGAGGTTGGCTTTTATTAGGGGCTCCCCCCCCTTGGGGGGGGTTGGGGGGGGGGGCTTGCACTCTTCCCAGCTTAATATCCATTAGTAGCAAATTTGTTTTTTGAGGTTGGACTTTGTACGGGACAGGCAGACTTTGTACGGGAGAGGTTGGCTTTTATTAGGGGCTCCCCCCCCTTGGGGGGGGTTGGGGGGGGGGCTTGCGTCCCGCCAAGAATTTGGCGGACGCAAGCCCCCCCTTGCACTCTTCCCAGCTTAACATCCATTAGTAGCAAACTTGTTTTTTGAGGTTGGACTTTGTACGGGACAGGCAGACTTTGTACGGGAGAGGTTGGCTTTTATTAGTGGCTCCCCCCCCTTGGGGGGGGTTGGGGGGGGGGCTTGCGTTCCGCCAAGTTCTTGGCGGAACGCAAGCCCCCCTTGCACTCTTCCCAGCTTAATACCCGTTCTGGGGTGAAAAAATCCGGTGAAAAAAAAATGACGTTGGTCGGGATTGAGCCTGGGCGTCGGGTATCAGTGCTCCCACCTCTGAACCACATCCGCTCTTAAATACAGCTGGGGGTCTCGATGCATCCCGTATATGGTTTTTCGGGCCCCCCAGCCATTTTGGATTTTGTAATAAACGCCCGTTCTGAAACTATTTGTGTAGTAAACGCTAGTTTGCCCTTTTTTTTTTTTTTTTTTCCACCCCCTCTCGAATAGGACAAATAGTATGGTACTTGTCAGTCTTGATATTAATTTTGTTTTAATACCTAAAGTCATCGTTGTCAAAGTTTCAACCTCGAGTATGTTTTCACCAGCTTGCGACCAGCGGCGGTGTTAAGTCTTTTTTTCTTTTAACGTCTAATTCTAAGCTTCAACAACTGAGATCGTCAACTATGTTACTTGCCTGTCGATCCTGTCCATTGTTATTCAGGCTGAATGTTTTCCTAAAAGTAGTGGTCCTCAGACTACATGAAAAGTACAACTTAACAGTCTTCGCTCAATCTGTAATCTTGGTTTTTCCCTCGTAGTGCAGGACTTTATCATCCCTCACGTACGTGCGGTTTCCCCCCCTTTTTTTTTTTCTTTCTTTTTACAAGTTGATATGTATAACTTAGAAAGCGGGCTACAGGGAATTGGGCCCTCAACCCGTAGTAAGGTGTCGTATTATCATCTTCAATGGAAATTACGACCAACAGCCAAACTGCACTGTGATTCATTCGCTCGTATTCGTCGGCATGTATGGAATTTTATCGTTAGTTTGACTTAAATTTAGTTTTTAGCTACTTTCAAGTTTTTAAAAAAAAAAAAAAAAAAAAAAAAGCAAACTTTTTGTAAATAAAATAAAAATAAAATAAAAACAGTGAAATAATCACTGCTGTATTTTTGTTTATTTTTTATTTTTATTTTATTTTTCAATGGTTGCTCCACACATAGTACGTCCACTTGGCGTTTCTTGTTCTTTCCCTTTTTTTTTTTTTTTTGCTTGCAGAGTCTGTCTTGCGGCAGAATCATGCTTGCCGTTTTTATCAGATTTAAGTTGTAACAGACTATTGGAAATGGATCGTATTTGACAGCGTTTTCTAGTTAATGAGATAATATTATACTTCCCTTATTTTATGTTTTCTTTTTTTTTTTTTTCCTTCTAATCGTTCCTTTTCTTTGAAGTACTAAAAATTTTATTATAAAGTTGTTACTGTTTTTTTTTTTTTTTTTTGTTGTTGTCAAAAATTTCACTCTTTTCTTTGTCGTTTGCGGGTTTTGAGATTTTCAGATTATCTCTGCTACCAACTTTAGTTATAAAAAAAAAAAAAAAATGTTTTTTGTTCTTTTTTTAATCGTAATAGCGTGTGTGAAATCATCATGTTTTTGGAGATGGTTCTTGTTCTTGTTCATTTCGGTAGTTGCATCATGCTGCCTAATTATTTTTTTTTCTCTTTCTCCCTTCTTTTTTTTATTAGTAGGAAGGAATGCTATAAGGTGGACTCTCTACCGCTTGTGATTCTCTCACTGTCTCAATAATATTTAAAAAAAAAAAAAAAAAAATTCATATTAACCATTATTAAACTCGATTAGAATAAAATCAAAAAAAATGAGAGAAAGTTGACTAATTTCATCTATTTTTTTCTTCTTTTTTTTTTTTTTTTCCAGAGCTGTTTTCGTTGACACATTACACAAAAGATGGGAAATTATCATACACGTGTGATCCATCATGTAAGGAAATTAATGTGGAATACTTTACCCGATCCCACAGATGATATAACGTTCTCCAAGGTTTATGACGTGAACCCGATCGCAATAAAAACAACAAAAATAAACGTTGACGTAATGAAGTTCATACAATCAGCTCCAGAGGTTTGTCTCACAGAACAGCAATTAATGGAGGGAAACGGCTTTGAAAGATGTGTAGATCATCCACATGTCCCCAACCACATATATTATGAAGGATATTATCATTCAAAGAAAGGAGTTCGTGAAACCTTTAAATCTGTTCATCCTAGGAAGGGATATGATTTTCAAAAGCCAGCATTATCCCCACAACTAGATGCCTTTTTGCAAGCATTTCGCGACGTAAATTCCCAATGGATCAGAGACATGGAAATGTCAATGTTAAAATTCGGAGAAACTTCCAGAGAACAAAATGAATTCGTTGCGGAACTAGTCAGAGACCGTTTCCTTTCTGATATATCAATTCAAGTCCACTACGGAGATGAGATCTGTGATTCGAATTTGGGTTGGCATGTAGATGCTCCGAATTCCCTTATTCACATGGCAATTTCACTTAAAAGTGACAGATATCTCCACACCGTTACTTGTGATAAGGATTCCAAAAATCAATTATTAAATAAGATATCTCAATCGGAAGGAAATATTTACATAACTTCACCATCATTGATGAAACACTCTGTTGAGTATCCCGCATGTAATTTTGATAATAGAATTATTGCGATTCAATGTAGGTTTTTATTGACAAAAAGTGAGATGGCGAGAGCTTCTATGGATCTCAGCCAGGGTGAGTGCGCAAATGTCGTTGCTTCAGTTTTAAGCAGAGCGGATATTATAGTTCCGACCCTAGAACAAGTTATGAAAAATTATGAGAGTTAACTCACATTAAAAAAAAGAAAATTATTATTTTTTTCAATTCCATTCCTAACTTCTTTTATTTATTTGATTTTTTTTCTTGTTCTTTTTTTTTTTTTTTTCCCCCTAGCCAACTCTTTTTATAGTAACTTTCTTTAATTATGATGAGTTTTTTTTCTCTCTTGTCTGCACATATTACTTACCGTAGGGAATAAAATGTATGACAAATTAAAAAAAAAAAAGATTTACATAATTACATGCATTAGAACCATCGAGGACAAATTCTCTTTACGAATTCGATTCAGGGCAATCAGCCTTGACTAAGCTACACGCATGCTAAAGGACGGTAGTTTTCTGAAGGGTTTTTTTTGTCATAATTATTTTTTTTTTTCTTATTCAGGGTAGCAGGTCTGCATCTCCGATGAAATGCCAAGAACATCCAGCCTGCTAAAGCGTAAGAAGGTTGTAACTGGTGGATGTGGGAACGGATCAGTAACGGGTAGTCCAGACAGCTCATACACAGACTTATCAACAACAATAACGAACACTACAATGGGAAATGATAAAGATGAAAAGGGAAGTGTTGTTGTTGCTGTTCGAGTTAGACCACTACCTGACTCAGACAAATCAAGAGAGAATTTAGCAGTCAAGATGTCAGGTACAACTGTTACCATCCTCCCACCAAATGGATTTGCTACTACCAGTGTCGCAACAGGAGCTAGTGCTCTAGCACAGTCCTACTCATTTGACTATGCTTACTGGAGTGTTAATCAATGTACTGGAGCAAAGCGTTTAGCAACACAAGAAACAGTCTACGCTGATATTGGTAGAACAACACTTCAAAACTCATTAAAAGGATACAATTGTTGTATTCTTGCTTATGGACAAACTGGATCAGGAAAGAGTTATTCAATGTTTGGAGATGAGAATGAAAATAGACGAAGAAAAAGAGATACTTCACCTTCTCCACGCGTTGCTAAAATGAGAAACAGCCCAACCACCACCAATAAGGGTGCAGGACTTATCCCTCGTATTATTGATGACTTGTACAGCTATATTGATTCTAGACCTGATGTGAGAATTACTGTTGAGGTTACATTCTATCAAATATACTTAGAGAGGGTGACATGTTTACTTAATACTCAACAAGGTGTATTAAAGGTTAGAGAGCATCCTTTAACTGGTCCTTATGTTGAAGATTTAACTTGTTTGGTTATCGATTCGAAAAGAAATTTATTAAAACTATTGGATGCTGGGAATAAATCGAGAGTTGTAACTCACACGAAGCAGAACATGGTATCGTCTAGGAGTCACGCAGTGATAACTCTGTCGATAAACCAACAGAACACGACGTCTAATACGTCAACTATATCGAAATTATCTTTAATTGACTTGGCAGGTTCTGAACGAGTATCAAAGAGTGGATCATCAGGTCTTGGAGTCATGGAAGCATCCGCTATCAATCAATCACTCTCTACTCTTGGTAAGGTCATTTCAGTTCTCGGTAGTAGTAAAAAGAGAGCTGCAAACAGCCACGTTCCTTACCGAGATTCAGTTCTAACATGGCTTCTGAAAGAGTCTTTAGGAGGAAATAGTAAAACTACTATGCTTGCGACAATCTCATCATCTCAACGAGACAGAGAGGAATCGTTGAGCACTCTTCGCTATGCTGATCAAGCAAAGAGAATAGTCAACAGAGCTATCGTTAATGATCAAGTTTCGAATAAGAAAATAGCTGCTCAGCTTAAAAGTGAAATTAAGAATTTACAACAACAACTCCACAAAGGTGCAGATGTTGTTCTCCAACAGAAGTTAGTTCAAAGTCAGAAACTCATGCAGCAAATGTCACGAACATGGGATGAAAAATGGCAATTAACTCAAAAAGTACTTCACGAAAAAGAAGCAGAAACAACAAAACTACAACAAGAAAAGGACAACATGTCCTTAGAGATAAAGAGATTATCATCAGAGCTTAATAAGACACAACAAGAACGCGATTCCGTAGCAGAACAGGCAAATGCACGTGTCGATCGCATGAAATCTGAAATGAACAGACTGCAGAGTCAATACAGCAGGATGGAACTGGAGTTGAAATTACCACAACCACAACCACCTCAGCAACCGAATAGTAGTTTGGGATTAATAAAAGAAATTAGAAAGTCTGCCGCCTCAATAAGAGATAATTTTAAATCAAGTCCGAGACCAACGTCATCAGTTAGAAATCCATCACCGTCATCGAGACCCACGAGAGTTAGTTCTGTGAGTTGTAATTCTGAAAGAACTGCAACTACATCTACATCAACAGAGAGAGACTTCCTTTCTACGAGATCTGCGAAAGAGAGAAATCCAATTATTAATTCAGATTCATACACATCTCCAGCAGTACAGAATAGATCACAAAGAGATAGAATAGCAGCTGGTTACGCATCCTCATCGATGTACTCTTCTGATTCGGACATCACTGATACTGAAACAGAAACAGATCGATCTGAGTCACCACCAGCTATAACAAGATCATCGCGTAACAATAGTTTAGGTAGTGTTAGTATTCCCCTTGGTGGTGGTATTGGAAATGATATCAGTACTGACTCATCATTCTTAACAGATCGTTCTGATAGAACAGGTCATTTAGGAATTAATAGATTGTCACTCGGAACAAATCAAATTCGAACACAAATCACAACTCCTAACGCCTCCACCAACATTCTTGATAGAAGTGAAAGAGAGCTAACCCCAAGATTGAAATCATCCTTTTTTGATGGACCTCGTCCGGGTAGTCCTGTCATTCCAACGAGAGTTCCGTCTCCAAAACTTCAAACTGGTGAAGTAAAGCGTCGCAGTGAAGAAGATGAACGCTGGAAAAAGTGGCTTGAAGACAAAAAGAAACGCGCAGGTGGTCACAATAGTATCATCAGCCGTAATAATAGTTTCTCAGGCAACAGTGGTGCCAGACCGACGTCAGTAACTACTCAGAAAAGCACTGAAGGAGTTCTGAAGAAGAGTCGACCGAGTACACCAATTCCGATTCGTAAAACAGATGACAGTAAATCAACAACATCTTACATCAGATCATCATCTCAATTAGGAGTTGGAGAATCTCAAAGTCTTCGATCAGCTTCTCAGTTAGCATCTCATTTAAATGGTCTCAACTACGTTGATAATCGAACAACCAACAGCATACCAATTCCAGAAGAGCAACCAACTAGTAAAAAATCACCACGTCCTGGTGCTATTGGAGACGAATTCTTTTCATCAAGCAGACCTGTCCGCTCTCCACGACCACAAATACGAGCCACCGACGAGAACAGTAGTTCCGGGTTAACAGACGAAACCACCAACACGGGTAATATGATGTATAATTCCGCTGTTAAGAAATCACCAAGACCACAGTCAATTCATCATTCAGGACATGAGGACGGTGAAGGTTCAAGGACGGCAACACATTTAATTTTAGAAGATTACACACATAATAAACCAGTTCGATCCCCTCGACCAACAAGACAAATCGCTGATGACAGCGAAGATGTCGTTCATAAAGTACGACATGAAGACCCAACTAGTAATAGAATAATGAAGTCACCTCGTCCACAATCAAGATATACTAGTGATGGTGATTATGATATATCGGAGGAAGGTGTCGGGGTATCAGTTAAATCACCCAGACCACAGGTTCGACGTGACGATAGCAGAAATCGACCAATTCCTGTTGTCGTCACATCAAACGGAGCAAGCAGTGGTGGTAGACTTAGAAATGTGAATGGAATGAAACAATATAATAATCAGAATCAAAATCGTCAATCAGGTTCAAGACACACAGACGTGACTGATACAGACAGTTCAACAGATACTTCTTCATGTTGCTCTGATGAAACGGATCACAGTGATGGATCACGATTGTCTATAAAGAGAGCTACAGAGCAGAATACTTCAAAAGCCATAAAGGAATCTGAAGTTGTCCGCCGTCGCATTGACGATGACTATCGAAGGCAAAAACTTGGACTCACTCCTCTAACACCCCCTCCTTCAAATAACTCATCCGTGCTTAGTGATAGAAAAAAAATGTGTTCTGTTTCTTTTCAAGAACATCATTCTTTTATCGACTGTGATCACTCATCGAAGGAAAATTCACCACCGCAGAAGCCGTCTCGTTGTCAGTTAACTAGTCAGCCGTCATCCAATAGGAGTGGGAATGGATTTAGCAGCATTGGTGGCAGATACTAGTAGGATCATATCCTGTAAGTGTTTGTTGATATCCCCTGTTGGGTCTCAACTGTCAGTGCATTGTATTTATATTTAAAAAAAAAAACTAGCGGGAGGCTTCTGTTCTGGAAAAAAAAAAAAAAAAAGAAATCGTCTTTACGTAGTCCCTTTGTATTCAAAAAAAAATAATTTTTTTTTTTTTTTTTTTTTTCCCTCCAAAACTCACAATGTGTTGAGTTTTGTCCCTTCTACTTTATTTTATGAATCAAAAATGAAAAAAATAAATAAATAAATAAAAAGGAATTCTTATCAGGTATTTTGGTTGTTTATCTCATGCCCTTCCCTAGACCCTTACTACTTAGATATTAGACAAGCTTCCGTCTGGTTGCGTTTGATTGTTTCCTTTGCAAATTCAATCGGTCAACTAACGGCATTTTTTTTTGTGATAAATAACCGTTTTATTTTCTTTCTTTTTCTCAGTTTTTTTGCCAAAAGCGCTATCTCTGATTGCCTTAAACGGTTGCGAATCGACAAAGTGCTATTCGGGTCTTCTGTTAAATAAAATTGTAGTACGTCGCAGTAAGACTGTCGCACATAAATGAAAACGCACTGCAAAATAATTTGTATTTTCATTAGGCACCTTGTTGTGTTATCTATGTAGCAAACTTTCGTTTTCCCTCCACATCCCCTATTAAGAAAGAATCAAAGAAAAAAAGAAAAAAAAACTTTTATTGTGAATTTATCCTTTTGTTATATTTCTTTTTCTTTTTATTTTGTTTTATTTTTTTTTAAATTAAAAAAAAATTCTTATTTTTTCGTTGTTTGATTTGGTGATATAAAAATTCTGATAATGAAACGTAGTCTTCTGAAAAACTTCTTTTTTTTCCTCCAGCATTATGGCCTTACCAGCATTATAAACGTAATTTTCTTTGATTAACAACTACAAATATTTTTCCAGTCAAGTATTCGATATAAGTTTTGTTTTTTAATACCCTAAAGTTGTTACTGTTTTTTTATTTTTGTCAAAGTTTCATCCCAGAGCAATTATGCCCTTAACAGCGTGTGAACATCTTAATTAAATTGTTTTATTGTTTGTAATATCAAAAAAAAAACAGTAAAATTTCATTTTATTTATTCAACCAGAATCGCCGCTAAATATTAATAATGCCGGCGCCAATTACACTGAGTTTTCGAATTCAGTGTGAAGGCTTAGCAGTGATTCAGCACCTAGGGAATGTGTTACCAAGCGTAATTATAGAAGATGTGCAGATTGATACGAGTGAAGAAAGTATAATTGAAGAAGTTGGCAGGACAGAAGAATCAGAGGGTGCTTCATGTGGATGGGAACCAATACTGATAAACGTACCATTTGATGGGAGAAGAGGATTTAAATTTACCGTAATGAACGGACTTAACTTAGTCGGTAGTACTGTAGTTTGCGTTAGTGAGTTTTATATTAATTCATCACCGATAAAAGCATCTCTTGGATCTGCTGGTATCGGCAACACCAGAGGTGAGATCATACTTCATTTTGAAGAACCAAAAGAGTACAATGGAGAGATATGGCTGTCGGCTACCGGAACCAAATGCGGAAAACCAATCCCCTCGGATACAACAAGGCTTTGTCTTTACAGCAGTGGTGTTCTTGTTTCTCGTAGTCCAGCTGAATGGCCTTCGATTGTTGGACCGTTGTCTAAATATAGTACCGGGAAAAGAACATCTCTTTCGTTTTTTAAGAATTGGAAAAGTCGATGGTGTCGGTTTTCACGTCCCCAATTTCAGTACTTTGAAACTCCGTCTGATTCTCGCAGTAGTCCGAAGGGAACAATTGAATTAGACACCACTACTCTCAGTAGTCCATACTCTGTGATTGGAGCACCTAATCCTTCGATTCATAAAGAGATTAAAGATCCAACTGCACCATACTTCGCAGTGTCTTGTGAAGAAAATAGTAAGCAAAAAACACTTACACTTCTATTCAGGGCAGCATCTAACACGGAAAGACAACGGTGGGTTGAATTTCTTCAAAGAGAAAAGGAATTAAGTGACGGAGCACCATCGGCATGGCCAGTATTGCGAATACCGATATCAATGTTGAGAGGAGGACCGTTGGAATTACAAGTTAGAGACAGCTCCAGTGATGAGGTGATTGCCTCAACATCAATCCCACTCTGTGATCTGTTGCAGAGTCGTTCTATTATGTTAGAACCTGACTCCGAGATATCTCTTTCAAGAATAAAGAGAAAACGTCCCAGCACTCGATCCCTACTGCTACGATCAGAATCAGACGAAGCAGATACACCGACTCAAGTCAGATGTATTTTAGCCGTTGATTTTACGGCATCGAATCGAAGTCCAGGTCAAAAGGCAGGTCATCACAGTTTAAATAACGGCAACAACGGTAGAGATCGTGAAGAAAGCGTCTCTAGCATTGCTGAAGATGACGTACCTGGTGAAACTATCTATTTAGAAATAGCGAGACATGTTCACTCAGCGTTGTTACCTTATTCAAAAGAAGAGCGTATTTATGGTTTTGGGTTTGGGGCTAAATTAGAAGACACCGACCCAACTTTATCACCCATGAGCGAAACGCTTCCTCCCGAGTCGGAAAGGTTATTTTCACTTGATAGAAGAACTAGGAACCCTCTCATAGAAGGTGGTCATAAAGGAGTTACTGATGCTTATGTGAGTGCTCTTGCGGGGGTTCAGTTTTTTGGTCCAAAAAACTTAGCTCCGGTAATTAATGCCGCAATTAAGCTGTCTGTTTCTCATGAAGAAGATAGTTATTGTATTTGTAGTATCATAACGTGTGGTGATCCTCATGATGTTAATGCGACTATTGACTCGCTGGTTGAGGCTTCAAAACATCGCCTTTCTGTTATTATTTTCGGTATCGGATCGGAACCCTTCACTATACTAAAAGATCTCAGTCGAAGTGTTGATTCTCCTTTTTTGGTATCGCCTTCAACTCATGAAGTTGCTGTTAGAAATTGCTTTAGATTTGTTAGAGCGCCTCCAAAGCCTCCGTCAACGACTCACTCACTGATGTCGTATCCTTCAGATGTGTGTAGAAAGGCTACTAATAATCCATTTTCCGCTGTTGCTGAAGACTTGTCTTCAACGTTGGCATCACTTCCTATACACATGCTTGACTATGAACGATATTCAGCGACTGCCGCTAGTAGGTCGAGGGCTTTCTCTAATCCTCCGCTTTCCTGATCAAAGCGATAGTATTATTATTATTATGATTTTTATCTTTTTTTTTTATTTTTTTTTTTTTATTGACCTTATTATACTGACAACACGTGTTCAATCAGCACACGTGATTCTTCGCAAGTAGTTTTGTTTGTTTGTTCTTCTTCTGTTTTTTTTTTCTTTTGTTGACGAGATTTTTGTCTCTTATGAACATCACTGTATTTAGAGAACAACACTTAATCAATTGTATGCTGTGTGTTGATGCCGTGGGTTGAGTCTGAAAAAGAAAACACATCAATAATAATAATAATAATAATAATAATAACAACATTCGAATCAGATATCCAAGAAAGAAAAAAAAAAAAACTTTTCTTTTTCGGGTTTAGATGCGTTTGCTGCTTAAAATATCAATTTTAAATGAGTGGAGGTTTGAATGGGGTTTTTCCCCCCAAGACCTGATTTATATGTTCGTTTTTTTTATTTTTTTTTTTAATTTTCCCTTTCAATTATTTTAGTTTGTCATCCAATTCTGACATTTCTCGGTTGTCAATAATTTCCCTGCGACCCTTTCTACGCGAGTGCTGAAACTGTTTGCAACGCTGTCGCGGTGTTTGCGATAATAAACCTTTTTTTTTTTTTTTTTTTTTTTCGCACTCGCATTGGGGATCTCTGTTCCATTGACTTTGTTTTTTTCAAAAAAGAAATATATACAGTAAAAGCGGAGACTTGTTTGCCGCTCGCAATAATGAGCGGAGAATAGTTATTCCCCGTATTCGACAACACAATATGAATTTTATCGATTTACCTACTGTTGGTCTCTTTTCATTGCAACCTGGTTTGGCCAGCCAGTTTCAAGTTGCTTTATATTTTATCAAGTCTCTCTGTTAAAAAGCTCAGTAAAACTGTTTCTTGGACGCAAGCATTGTCCTTTTTGCTCTCTGTGATAGACTACATAGAGTCTATATTGCGGTCAATATATCGATCAAAAAATTATTTTTTGCGACTAAATTCTAGACAAAAGAATAAATGTTTTTTTTGATCGAAGCGGCATTTTAATGCGTCGCATCGTTGGGTACGTTTCCGTATGAAATAGAGAGGTTAAAAGAAATTATGTGATTTACTCAATACTTTTGCCGTGGATAAGTATCCACTACTAGAAATGTATCGAAATGGTCTATATAATAACGACACTGTATCTCATGGAGGGGGTCGTTTTTTTTTTTTTTTTTTTTCTCTCTTTTTTTTTTTTTAAATTTTATCTTTTGAGACGGCAATAAAAAAATCAAAACCAAAAATCGAAAATTACGTTATCTCAAAAAAAAAAAAAAAAAAAAAAAGTATTATAATAAATAAACGTGAAAACCTTCACTAGCATTGAAGGTTTTCTTTTTGGGAACAACTGTTGTTGTTTTCTAACGATTTCTTTTACAACCGGATTTCAGTTTGTGAACAAACGAACTAATTTCGAACATGAAAATACAGTACTTTGAGGTCGCATTTTTTTTGATCTACCAATTTTTTTCAGAAACAGACCTCCTTAGTCAACTCGTAGCTTGGAACATGAAAATTGTTGTGTGAATTCATCTGGGATACTAAAAAAAAAACGGGGGAAAAGAAAAAAAAGGGAAAGGAAAAATGAGACAAAAAACAACCTGTTCCCTTTGTTGTGGTTAGATTTTGCTTTTTTTTTTTTGGTTTTTTGTACTGGTTTTTGTTTTTGTTCTTTTTTTTTTTTTTTTTTTGTTTCTGATTAATGACAGGCAAAAATATGGAGTTTATCTTCTGTGTAAAGCGCGTGATGCATCCGTGGTAAATCTTTTTTAAGTGGGTATAGTTAGTTTTTAAATTGTCAAAATCTCTCTTCTGAAGTTGTAAGCGTAATTACTTGTGCTTGTTTGTATAGCTCATCGGACTTGAAGGCAAAAAAAACAACCGAAGGGAAACAAGAATCTTAATTCCCTCAACTTTTTTTTTTTTTTTTTTTTTTTTAGACTTGTCTTTGCTTGCATAACCTTGCATCACTAAGTACTATTTTTTTTAAGACTCCACTCTATCTTTGTTGGCGTTGATATAAAAACGATATTAGAGAGTTTTCTTATTATTGAGGTCTTCTTATTATTGAAAAATATTCTTTTTTTTTTTTTTTTTTTTTTTTTTGGATGCTCAGTGCAAAAAAAAAAAAAAAAAAAAAAATCCCACTTAAATTATTACCCTTCAGGTATCTCATAATAACATGATAGCATTGTACTTTTTTTTTTGACCTGAGTGAATACACATTTTTTTTTTTTTTCAAAAAAAAAAAAGTGAATTTATACATCACAACATGTCACAAGAAGAATTAACTAATGACATAAAATCACATTTGAGTTCTGTCAAGACGACATGGGCGGAGATACAAAAACAAAATGATCGTAAAAAAGTATTAGAAGTTGAATCAGATACAAAGAAATGGATGAGTGTCGCACAAGCAGCAGCAGGTGAGGTATTGTCACTCATGAGAGAACGTGGAATTGCTGATCAAATAGAAGATGAAGGGTTCTTGTTGGAAAAACTTCGAATTGATCCTCAAAATGTCCAATGGTGTTCCACAACAGGAAGTTTTTACTAAAGTCACTCTCATTTCTTTGATTTAACCATCTCTCATTTCATTACCGTCTAACCTTACACCGGTTAAATTATTTTGTTTTATCAGATTTATTATAAGGTTTTTATTTTCCTCAGTTACGTAGTATGTCGGGTCAGTAGGCCTTGAATCTTTTTCTTCTGCAACAATCATCAATGAAGTCCTTAAGCTGTACTGAACAATGACGGCATACCAAAGGTATTCTTGCGACAATCACATCGTGTTCTGCCTTGCTCTGCTATTCAAAGAGTTAGTGAAAACCACCTGCGTGGTTTTGTTCCCTTTCGCATCTCAATGATTAAGCGATTTCCCGGCAATGACGGCATACCAAAGGTATTCTTACGACAATCACATCGTGTTCTGCCTTGCTCTGCTATTCAAAGAGTTAGTGAAAACCACCTGCGTGGTTTTGTTCCCTTTCGCATCTCAATGATTAAGCGATTTCCCGGCAATGACGGCATACCAAAGGTATTCTTACGACAATCACATCGTGTTCTGCCTTGCTCTGCTATTCAAAGAGTTAGTAAGAACCACCTGCTCCCTTTCACACTAAGCGATTTCCCTATGTAGCTCTGTATTCTGTAATGACGGCATACCAAAGGTATTCTTGCGACAATCACATCGTGTTCTGCCTTGCTCTGCTATTCAAAGAATTAGTAAAAACCACCTGCTCCCTTTCACACTAAGCGATTTCCCTATGTAGCTCTGTATTCTGTAATGACGGCATACCAAAGGTATTCTTGCGACAATCACATCGTGTTCTGCCTTGCTCTGCTATTCAAAGAGTTAGCGAGGACTACTCGTCTTCCTGTTTGTAATTTTACACAGCTTTTGAAGCAACCTGTGCTTGCGACAAGATGGAGTTATCGTTTAACTCTCACCTACGAAGGTCTTTAATGTGAATTCAGATAACTGTAGTCCACAATGACGGCATACCAAAGGTATTCTTACGACAATCACATCGTGTTCTGCCTTGCTCTGCTATTCAAAGAGTTAGTGAAAACCACCTGCGTGGTTTTGTTCCCTTTCGCATCTCAATGATTAAGCGATTTCCCGGCAATGACGGCATACCAAAGGTATTCTTACGACAATCACATCGTGTTCTGCCTTGCTCTGCTATTCAAAGAGTTAGTAAGAACCACCTGCTCCCTTTCACACTAAGCGATTTCCCTATGTAGCTCTGTATTCTGTAATGACGGCATACCAAAGGTATTCTTGCGACAATCACATCGTGTTCTGCCTTGCTCTGCTATTCAAAGAATTAGTAAAAACCACCTGCTCCCTTTCACACTAAGCGATTTCCCCTCTGTAGCTCTGTATTCTGTAATGACGGCATACCAAAGGTATTCTTGCGACAATCACATCGTGTTCTGCCTTGCTCTGCTATTCAAAGAGTTAGTAAGAACCACCTGCTCCCTTTCACACTAAGCGATTTCCCTATGTAGCTCTGTATTCTGTAATGACGGCATACCAAAGGTATTCTTGCGACAATCACATCGTGTTCTGCCTTGCTCTGCTATTCAAAGAGTTAGTAAGAACCACCTGCTCCCTTTCACACTAAGCGATTTCCCTATGTAGCTCTGTATTCTGTAATGACGGCATACCAAAGGTATTCTTGCGACAATCACATCGTGTTCTGCCTTGCTCTGCTATTCAAAGAGTTAGTAAGAACCACCTGCTCCCTTTCACACTAAGCGATTTCCCTATGTAGCTCTGTATTCTGTAATGACGGCATACCAAAGGTATTCTTGCGACAATCACATCGTGTTCTGCCTTGCTCTGCTATTCAAAGAGTTAGTAAGAACCACCTGCTCCCTTTCACACTAAGCGATTTCCCTATGTAGCTCTGTATTCTGTAATGACGGCATACCAAAGGTATTCTTGCGACAATCACATCGTGTTCTGCCTTGCTCTGCTATTCAAAGAGTTAGTAAGAACCACCTGCGTGTTTTTGTTCCCTTTCGCATCTCAATGATTAAGCGATTTCCCTGCAATGACGGCATACCAAAGGTATTCTTACGACAATCACATCGTGTTCTGCCTTGCTCTGCTATTCAAAGAGTTAGTGAGGACTACCCGTGTTCCTGTTTGTAACTTTACACAGCTTTTGAAGCAACCTGTGCTTGCGACAAGATGGAGTTATCGTTTAACTCTCACCTACGAAGGTGTCAATCCCTTTTGTCAATGACGGCATACCAAAGGTGTTTTACGACAATCACATCGTGTTCTGCCTTGCTCTGCTATTCAAAGAATTATTAGGCATTACCTTCAATCAACGTGGTGAATTGTTTTTGTAATTATTTATATTTCAATTATAACTGTAGTCTAACATATTTCACTCTCTCCAGTACCATCGTCAAATGCCAAAACTCCGAATTCTGTGCCTACCTGGTTGGAGGACATCAGGTGAGATTATGAAAATGCAGCTGAAGCTGGCGAGTTTTTTGCAAGGGGGAAGTGTGGAATTGGATTTTTGTCCAATTGATCACACGTTTCCGGCAACGGGACCTCCTGATGAATCGATACAGAGATTCTTTCCAGACGAGAAATATTATGAATGGTGGGACATGGACAAAGACACAAAGAGATATACCGGAGTCGAGCAAACACTTGAACGGGTTGCTGGATACTTAAACACTGAGAAATATGATGGAATAATGGGATTCTCACAGGGCGCTGCATTAACATCCTTGTTATCAATATTGTGTACTAAGGAAGGTGCTGATGAGAGATTTCATCAAAAGTTTAGGTTTTCTATTATGGTTGCGGGGTTTGTTCCTCGAGATGCTGACATCAAGAAGTGGTACCAAGAGGATAATTCAATATCCATCCCCTCTATCCACATCTGGGGTAGCGCTGACAGTATGGCATTGGCATCAGCAACCCTTGCTCGTAAGTTCGATCAATCTGCTGTCCAGCTTCACATTCACGAGGGAAACCACGTCATCCCAAATATTCCAAAAGAAAGCGAGGCATTCGCAAAGATACATCATTTTCTTGAAAGGCAATGTCTGTAAAAGAAATTCTTTCTAAGTCAACTTTTAGCATCCACCTGATAAACTTTTTTAACTCCTGTCGTAATGATTTGTACCAATCCAATCTGGATACACTGAATCGGACCAAGATTCATTGTGTTGGTTATTGACTTCTTTATCATACTACACATCTCCTCAATGGATTCTTTTGTTTCAGAAAACACAAATAAAATGAAGATGTTCGGCGCTGTTTGTGGACTTGCGGCAGTCGCAGGATCACTTGGCTGTGTTGCTCCAGGAACTTGTGTACCACCAAAGGCTGAGAATGTTAGAGCATGGCCAATGAAGCCGAGACAGCAATGGGGTGATAGTGGTGGTTTTTGTGGATCACTGTCAGTTCAATCAGGTGCTCTGATGTATGGAAATTGGATTTCACAAATCCAAGTCAGGCAGGCTACCAACCACGGAGAAGGACACGGCAACCCAGAGAAGGGATACGAAATCCTTCCAACTAACATCGAACAGTCGATGACTAACCTTGGACTTCGATTTGATTCATTTGACTACAACCAGACAAAGCCACAAGCACCTGTTTACAAACAGTTTCTAAAGAAACATTTAGTAGCAATGCATCCAGTTGTTTGGTTTGTAATGTGCAGAGGTGATGGACAACAGATTCCATACCCAGGATCGAACCCAAATGGAGGAAGATTCTCACACATTGAACCGCTTTGGGGATACTTTTCTAATCATTCAATCACTGATGATGTTGTAAGAGATGATGATGTTATTGTTCACGGATCTGATTGGGATCAGTTCGGATACTACAGAGCTATGAGCACCTTAGTTGATTCTCCAGCCATGGAAGGAAACTGTAAGCACGCAGGTGACCACCCGGGTGTCAATGAGATGTATCCTTGTATTTATAATGAAGTAGACTATGGGTATGCAATCCTTGGAAATATTGATCCACTTAACAAGACTGTACCAGCTATTCTAGAAGTTGATAGTTGGAATGAACCTGATGTCAACGAACCTTTAGTCAGACCAAAAGAATTACACGGAGCTTTGACTATCTCAGGACTTGTGGCAGGACAGAAGTACACAATTTACAGATACAATGGTAAGCACAATGTTCCAAGAGACTCTAATTTCAATCGTAATTATGAACACATGCATAGCATTACTGCTACTGCTGTCTCCCAGAAGTGGGTTGATCCTAACTCGTTCCTTTCAAACACAGCAACCTACTACCGAGTTGTCAAAGCATAGATCTGCTTCTGGTGATCCATTCTTACTGTGCGTTTAAAACCTTTTTTTTTTTTTCTATATTTCATCGCCTTCGCTAGATTGTAACCCATAATGTGAAGAGATCTATCTTTTTTTTTTTTTTTTTTTTGGAATCCCCCTCCTCCCTTATAACTTATGAGCTAGTGAAGATTGTTTTATTATATTTTTACCATGGGATTTTTATCGATCGTGTCTTTTTTAAAAAAAAAAAAAAAAATTCAACAACCCCTCCCGAAGGGGATTATGTTAAACGTGTGCTGTGTTCCACAAGAAGTTTTAATTACTATTTCCTTTTTTTTTTATTTAAAATAAATTTTTTTATTCAGGCCATCACTACAATATGTGTTCCAAGGTGTGGCTATATGTGGCCACAATGATTGCGCTCGTACTGGGTAACGATGATGATGCTTGCAGCAGATCGCTACTACCATGGGATTTTGATTTGTTTCCGTACGTTGATCGTGATACAAAGGATGGTGAAGTTCATATTAATGGAGAATACCTTTTGTACCAAAAGGGTGAAGAAAAGTACTCCGAAAAATATCAAGGAATCATTCATAAAATGACCATCTGTCCAAACGGATGTGAAAACACAATGTTCATCAGATACTCAATTAGTCCATTGAAGGTCGCTGATTTCAGATTAATCTTAATACGCGAAGATGAAAAAGGCGTCGAACACAGAGAGGCAGAGTCACAAGGAAACGGACGAACAATTGAGCAACAAATCGCAGCTGAACTTCTAACAGGTGTCAAATACTTTATTATGGTAGTCTACAACACTGCAGGTGACACAATGCCAAGGTGTGCTGCAGTTTGGATGGAACTTGTTTACGCGAGACACAGCGATTACAGTCAGCCAAAGGCTTTGTGTACTGGTAATGAACCAACAGCTCCTAACCTCAATATTGCAGACCAAGTAAAGAAGCAACTTGAGGAAGACCCTCACTCAGAAATTCCAACTTCATACAAATACGAAACTGATTTATATAGACCACCAAGTAAAATGGATGTGTTTACTTCTGTGCATGTTAAAGCTCCAGAAATTAGAGGACACGATGGATTCTGGAAACTCCGAATGGAAATCAGAGCTTCATTCTTGACGGGTGGTCATTGGTTGGCGTTTCTCTCCACTGATAAGAAATCAACCTTAGACAGCACTGATGTTATCCATGGGACTCGTGGTACTTATAAAAATGTATATATTCTTGAACAGATGGTCACTTCTCTTGAAGACTACTACCTTCACATAGCAAGTATCTCTGGGCATACTGGTGAGAAGCCAAAGTGCACATCATTTTATGTAGTGATTGATTTAGAGGCTACCACAATAGATGAATCGTTTATGACATGTGGTATAATGCCTCTTCCAGATAGTTTAAATTCACCTGGATTCTACGATCCGAAAGTTAGCAAGGAGATGGCCATTGCTCACAATGTATTGTTAAGTAGTAAGGCTTTATCTCAAAACACTTCTCTTGAAGTAGAAGAAAGTAATCTTATATTTAAAGTAACGGTAGCTCACTCAACTATTGATGTTAGTTTAAAGCTTTATGAAGATGGAAAACATCTCGTATCAGCTTGGATTGGTGTCTATGGACCAGAAGGTATAACCGTAGTCCTGAAACCTAATACTAAGTATAGGCTTCATATTGAGCATGTCTTCGATCCGATGGCATTCTCAGGAACAAGTATCCATCATTGTAACTCTGCTGTTCTTCGAATGGAAATTGGAAGCGCACCTCCAAAAAAAACAATCCTTGCGAATGTTTTACCGGATCTTAAGCTACCGAGTAGCATTACTGATGATTGGAGTTTCCAAGCTCCGGCTTCTGAAGGAGAATTTCCTTACATGATGTCGTACACCAAACCTCAACAAGAATTGATTGAACATTACGAAATGAATATTGAAGTACCAGGTGAGCTCCAAATATTTATCCCAAATAGATTTCTACACGGTGAAGTAGTAGCATCAGTGGCATCGTTACACGAGTCTTCAGTGCAGCTCTCAGAATTTGTTCTCAAGAATGATAATACAAACCTTCAACCATCGTCTGTGTCGTCCCCTTGTGGTTACAGTCCTCAAAATGAGGGTGTTGAAAATTTGATTAAGAGCGATAAATCGAAGTGGCTCGACTTTAATAAATCTCCTGTGGTGTTTACTTTTGAGGAAGAAACGGAGATTTCTGGATATTTATTCATAACAGCAAATGACTACTCAAGAAGAGATCCTGTTGAATGGGTTTTGTACGGCACCAACTCTGACGCAGTCTCTGATCTTGGACCAAGCTGCACTGATTTGTCACACCTAACAAAGGTTCATGAGCAAACTGAATCTGTTGACAAGGATTTAGTTCCGCTAAGTCGTTATGCAGCAACACCAACATTCAAAACAGACAGAGTTAGTTACAAGCATTATGTTTTTGTTCCAACAATGATGAGAGGAACAGATCCAAGAGGCGACTTTCAATACTCAGAAAGCAAGTTGGACGGATCGTTTATGTCAGTTGCTCTTCAAAAGGGAAGATATCGTTTTAGTTTACGAACTGGTTGGGGAGATCTTTACAAGACTGAAGATGATGTCATCCCTAAATGTGTTTCTTTTGGATTAAAAATGAAATTTTCAAAATATTCAACTTGTCCACTTCGAATGATTGATGAACACTCAAAAATGGGAACTCTAACCAGAGCTCATCATTACATGTATGGTGAATATCAAATACCAATTTCAGGAGTTCTTGATATCGATTTTGAAATAAAGGAAGGATCTCACA
This sequence comes from Flectonema sp. DT1601, assembly GCA_964019425.1. NCBI lineage: Eukaryota > Euglenozoa > Diplonemea > Diplonemida > Diplonemidae > Flectonema > Flectonema sp. DT1601. The sequence goes on from OZ025838.1 coordinate 596,097, forward strand.
TTCACTTGGACATCATTGCGTCTGATTTGGCAACGCAAAGTATTAAGTTAATCTTGCCTGATGGAAGTGAAAAGGGGGCTAATGATTGGTTTCAAGATGGACTGAGCACCTTATCTACCAGTTTACCAAACAGTGGTCTTCATAAATTATCATTTCAGTGGGACAACCCAAGTCAGGAAACATGTGTTGGATTTCATATGCAACTTGCAATTTCAGTTTATCCAAAAGTAAAACCAGTTTGTGACACAAAGACGATCGATACGATTGCTCCGCTTATTCAAAATTTAAATTCTGAAAATCTTCCTTTTTATCATTCTGAAAAATATAAGACAAAACCTGGCAATGAGGCAGGTGATACGAGACTAAGAATACCGATGTACCTTGATCAAGATTCAGAAATTCGTTCCATCATCAACTACAACTATGAAACAATGCACGTATATTTATCAATCTGTAAATGTCCTGATGATGCAATGGCAAGAGAAGAACTCGGGTGTTGGGAATGCGAAGATTCTCGTTCCACATCAATCCCAAATGGAAATCACTTACCCGCTCAAAAACTACTCAAAGGACACTATGAGGTAAAGTTCAGAGAACCACCAAATACGTTAATCACGTCATTTTGTAACGAATACTTAGTGACAATGTTAATAACGGTTCTTACAAGTGATAAGAATACAGAAGCACCTGTTCTATGTGGACACAGTGAGTTACTAGGAAGGTTAATGGGTCCTGGTTTGATCGATGGGACTATAAACGAAATGCATTTCATGACTGAGGCATTAGTACCAAAGGCAGTTCCTAGGGAGAGACCTGTTGCAAGAACTCATTTTGAAGTTCACGTTGACTCCGTGATTAGGGTTTGGATTCCAAAGAGATCAGGAATATCAGTGAACAACACCAACTTGTTTCAATTGCAGTCCAATACTATGCAGGCAAATCGTTTCTGGCCTCATAAATCACAAGTTGGATACTACGGAGTCAACAGTGACACAGGATCAATCTTCCATCGTGTTCCAAAAGGTTATTATAACATTTCAATAACATTCAATAAAGGTTGTTCAATGAAATGTTTAACTTATGATTTTGAGATTTCAATCATACCGGAGACTTCTCTCGCAAGGATGAAAGATGACTCTTGCACAACTAGTGAACTCCCTCAAAAACTTGATTTTCATTCTCACACTGAGTTAAAGAGATCCTTTCCGAACTCTGAAACTTCTTTTATGGTATGACATTAGGTATTATTAGAAAAAAAAAAAAAGTAAATTAATTATTTCAACAAACAAAAAAAAAAAAACAGCACAAAATTCCATTTCACGTTGGAGAGTCGGGTGGTCGTATTGACGCTCGAGTGATGTCAAACTTTGAGACGGGAGGATTAGTTACCGAAGTGAGAAGTGTTGCAGATAATTCAGTCGTTGCAAAACCAATCAGATATCTTCACCGTGATTACCTTCAACAAGATTTATCCATGGGTGAGTACATGTTTATTGTAAGAGACCCTGCTGACCACCTCGCTAATAATGAACTCAAAGACTTAATAAACTGCAACAAGTTTCGAATGCATTTATCACTTGAGGGAAGTAGTTCTGACTCTTGTCTGAAATATGATGACATTAGTGGAATGATTAGTACTTCTGAGACTGAAAGGAATTTTATTTTTTACGAACATGTTAAACTCGTTGAAGGAATGACTAGCCTTGATTTCGTAGTAGAGGAACCTCTCACAATTTTTAAAGTTTTAGCCGAAGCTCGTTTAGATGACGTTGAAATCGGTTTTAAGCTATTCTCAGGAGGAGATGAAACGGTCTACAAACAAACGGGTACTCTAGAACAGACGTTAAGTCCTGGTACCTACACACTTCAAATCTTAGTATCTGACACTAAACGAGTAGATGAAGTGAATGAAAAAATCTGTGAAAACCAATTGAAACTAACATCTTACTCTCTCTCAATCGGAATAAGCGAATCTATGCCAGTTTGGAAATACACAGATCAAGTTTGTAAGAAAACAAAATATGAGGAACTCCCAACAAAGATTGCAGTCAACAGGGACGCCATTGCACCTGAATTGCAATATACCATCACACCAGACAATGGTGATCTCGAACACGGGTCCTACAGAGATGTTGAACTTGATGTTAGTCCTTATGTTGAAGGTTTGTAACAAACTGTTTATTATAATAATCAAAAAAAAAAAAAAAAAAAAAAAAACTACCAAACAGGAGGCACTCTCACTGTTATTCTGAAGTACAACTTCCTAGCGATGGACATGAAGTATGTTATTAGTGTCTGACAGTTGGTTACGTCTTTAATGTAGCAGTCAAACAAACAAGCAAACAAACACAGCCTTGATCTAATTTCCGGTAAAGACCTCTTCATTAAATCAATAAGACATGCTGATGCTTCAAAGGAACAACATTACACAACTGAGTTGTGGATTCATCACACGATTGTGTCTGGGGCTAATAAGTTGCGTATATCGGGAAAAGCAAAATCTTGTTTGTCGTTTTACCTTTCTATTGTGGGTACTGAAAAGGTAATAGCAGACAGCGATGGTAAAATAGTAATGATAAACCCTTGGCTAGCAGCGAACATCTTACCATCGAAGCCTTACGTCGTTAGACTAGTGTTGTCTAGACAAGCGACATTTGCATCAGATAAACTCGGTGTTGGTACGATGCAACTTTTAGGAAAAGATGGCCATCCAACATCTGACGCTGCACTGAAACCAGTAAAGGCGACTTTCGAAAACAGCCAATCAATAGTTAGGTTAGAGTTCAACCTGGCCTACGGTCATCATTATAACTTATTAGTTGATGGAACAAAGCTAACTGACAAATCTGGAAAATCATTTGTTCAAAATGATTTAATTACAAAACAAGAATTGATATTTATTACCGTAGACTGTTCTTGTTTAGATTCTCTACACTGCGATTGGGGATCACCTTGTCCAAGAAAGGCAGGTTGTGGTACAACAGGATGTAGACAATGTCCTAATGGAATGACCACGGATGATATTTGTGTTAACAACGGGGTCATCGCTACTCCGATACCGATCGATCCGACGTCAGATCCTAAGACTCCAAAACCAATTTCTGGTACAACTGCTCCTGACACTGTTTCTCCAGAAGGAACAGTCTCTCCAAACAGTGGTGGTAGTGGCAGTGGTGGTGGTGGTGGTGGTGGCGGCGGGTCTTCAATTAAATCAGTTCTCGTAATCATTCTTCTAATCGGTTTAATCAGTGCCTTGATATATGTTCTTCATCAAAAGGGTTACTTATCAGAATTGCCATGCTTTAAACCATCAGCAATGAGACCAACTGTTATGCCAACAGCCGATGAGTCACTCTTTATGGATGATGATATTGATGAAGATGACGAAGAGGATGTCAACTTAAACCCTGCTACTGGTGTTGCAGAAGCAGCAGACCAAGCAACTCACCGTCAACAACCAGAAGATACAACAGGACAGGCGAATGATGATGATGAGAATCTGTTCGGTGATGACACACCTGCTGCTCCTCAACCAAAACTCCCAGAAGGAGGCACCTCAATTGAGATGGATCCCTTCGCTGATATGGACTTACCAAACTCAACATAAACCTTACCTGAGTGCATCTGGTTTTGAAAAAAAAAATACAGTCAGGTTGGTTATGTATTGTCAGCATATTTCATTAGGAATGAGGAAACATAAAAAGAGACTTAATTTATGAAGCAAACAGTAGTTTTTTTTATCTCTCAATATACAACATAGATGTCATGGAGCACATATTTCATCGTATTTGGTAAAAGGCTTGTATCCCCAATCTCGGTAAGTCCTCGTTACATGAGTAGTAGGTTGGAATGGGACAGAAATTTCAAACGAATAATATCGAAGAGCGAATATGACACGGAATTGAACTTGGCAAACTTGATAAATAGAATCGGAACGGGTGTGTTAAATACAAACACATAGCTGTCTTCCTACCAGAGTATGGTTCGTCAAATCAATTATTATTTCTTTTTTCCCCTTCCCCTGAACTCTTCCCTGCTTTTTTTTTCTTCTTTTTTTTTTTTTTTTTTTTGTTTACCGCAGCAATTGGTTTTCAATAAATTTGGTGTGTGTGTTGTGTGTGCGTGTGTGTGCTACGAAGAGTTAGTGTGCTTACTTCCTAGAGACTCTCAAAAGAACATTTAAAAAAAAATATTCCTTTACAAACATTATACAGCAAAAGTAAATATTTCCTTCGGGTTACTTCCGAGTGTTGTGTTTCTTGTGTGGCAGGCTTTTTTTTTCTCTTTTTTTTTTGTATCGGCGTGGAAGATGAATTTCCCCCCGGTGCGATAGCGTCTGTCTGCGTTCAATGAAATATAAGGCTAATCTGAATGGTTTTTTATAATAAGAAATATATCGAAAGCCTACAATCATCGGTATCATTCATACTGTAGTTAAGCTGAAGCGTAAAAGCAATTAAGCGTTTTGCTTTATGGGAGAAAAGCTTCGTAGGGGGGCTTGTATTTTATTTTGTGTTATGTTCGTCCAATTATTTTGTTTTTTTTGTCATGTCATGTGTGGTAGTTTTTGATTAACTTGCTTCCCAGTTGGCAGCCTTTTTGTCAAAAAAATGTTATTTATTAGCGTTGTATAGTCTAAATCATGTTTTTTAAAAAAAAAAAAAATTTATTCATTTTAAACAGTTTTTTCAATAATCCGGTTGATAGCAGGCAATGAAGTAATAGGTGATATTCTTTGCTCTTTTTTCCCCCCCCCCCCCGTTGTTTCAAGAATTGTATTTAAAACTAATGTTAAATTATCTTTATGTTAATATGATACAACACAGTTGTAATTTTTACAAAATCGAACATACAACCCCCCCCGTTGTTTCAAGAATTTAAAGCAGCAGACCATTAGAAAAATGTCTGCCCAATCAGGTAAGGGTCCCGTAAGTTCTGCTACTCTCAGATCTTCAATAAGACCTCACTCTGCACCTTCTGTGAAGCATAAGATAAGCACCAAAACCCATTCTCTTGATATTAAAAGTGATACTTCCAGTGAGGCGATGATTAAACTGAAGAAACTAGAATACATGCTCAGACAAGAGAAGGAAGCCAGGGTAGCAGCTGAGCGTAAAATAAGAGTTCTCGTCGAGGAACGAAAGCTGCGAAAATGCGAAGAACGAAAAGGAAAAGCTGCGGAGGAACAATTAAAAACAATTTTAGGAAGTATTTGTGATGCTCTTGTCCACCCCGAGAATTCAAAATTACTAAAATCAAAAACACTTATTGAGCAACATCGTAGAAAGAAGACAAACGATTCTGAACAATTCACTAGTTTCCTCGATTCTCTTACTTCTGATGCGAATGCTGGTAATCCAAACTTCTCTATTCGCACAAACTACTGTCTTGATCACAAAGGAATCTTACACTTCAGAAGCAAGAAGGGTCCTCCATCAGAGTCCCGCCCTAGCTCTCGCTGCACTAAAAACACTTCTCTTGTTCCCCTTTACTGAAAAACCATGTTGTTCACTGCTGATTAGTTAAGTGGTGTTGTTTCTTTTTGAGATCTATTCTTGAAAAGAATGATCAACTCTGATGTTCTGATTATTTATCATAAATATGGGTTATTGATTCCTTTACAGGAGTTCTGTTGTTGCTTCCATTCGCATGGATGTGATAATTTTTATTGACTGCGGTGGTCTAATATAGTGTCCAGTGTTAATAATCAATTCCCCCCCTTCAAAGGCCACATAGACAGTCACCAGCTAAATCCCATCCCCTTAGATAGATCTTTTTGCTTTTAATTTATATTTCTGACGTCAACGTTAGGCTGGATCAAAACTGAAACCCCTTTGCGTGGAAACATTTATGCCAAAAGCAGTAACTGGAAATAACGGGAACGGAATGCCGCATATTGTATCCGAAGTTGTAGCAGCACCACCGACACCTCCAAGTCAGTTGATGGTGGAGGGTAAAGGTGAGTGGGGAGCTGCAGCATTGCAATCCCCAATGACAGAAGTGTGGGACCATTTAAATAGAGCTGCTCGTTACAGTGAACGCTGTGCTGGAGGAACAGCACCAACACCAGCACCAACTCCAATGAAAGCTAAAGAGCCAATCATCACTACACCTGTTGAAGATGGTCCAGATATTATGGAACAGCTTGCATCTCTTCTTAATGATGGAAATGGTATCGGAGGTAGTTCTGGATCTCCTATCCCAGAGTGTTTAGATGGATTGATAATCAGACCAGAGAAATCCCTTGAGAGTTCAAAATCTTCTAAGGGAGGTAATTCTCTTCTTGCATCAATGTTGTCTGCAGTTCCACCAACACCATTCTCAACACCAGCGAGACCACTCGGAACTACTCCGAGGAAACCAATATCTCAATCTGTTCCATCTTCAGTTTCTCGTAAGATGTTTGATGACGAAACTCCAGAAGTAGCTGCAATGACACAACCGATTGTTAGTGAAGCAGCATTCTCAATGCCGCCTTTACTTCCAATGGAAGATGAAGGTCTTCCAAATAATGGAGGAAGTCATCCAATTACTAACTTAAGCAGCGATTATAATAAACATCAGCAAATGATGCAACCACAGCAACAGCAACAACAAGTTCAGCCTCAGCAGGTGTTTTCATATCCAAATCAACAAATGAGTCACATCCATCAAAGTCCAGTACAGCAAACACCAAGTCCACAGCAAAGTTATGTTATGGCTCAGGAACCATTGTTTCAGGCACCTCCCCCTCCACCACCTCTGTTTAGCGTCGTACATAACAATTCACCACCTCAACAAATGCCAGTAAAGCATATGAATGGATATGGCATTGATCCTCCTCCTCTGTTACAAACAGCTCAAGGACCAGCTGCTGGAAACTATGATCCTCCTCCAAAGAATCTGATTCCAAATGGACTTCCAGTTTCAGTTATGGTTGAGTTTAAAATGGGAAGAAGAGCAAAGTATGACGGCCCTCCGATGATCAAAACAATAACTGATGGGACTCATGTTATTGTTAAAGGTGATCGTGGAGAGCACCTGGGTAGACTAAGCCTTACTTCAGAACTCGAAGAGGGAGAGTCTCAAGGGATCTTAATCAGAACTGCAACACCTACTGAACTTGACCACCACGCTCATCACAGTGAAATGGAAGCCGAAGCTCTCGAAACTTGCAGTAAGAAACTCCACGAGTACGGATTGGTTATGGAACTTTGCTACGCCGAATATCAATTCGATTTAAAGAAATTAACATTTTTCTATAGGGTATGTTTTGATAAAAAAAATAAAAAAAAAAATATATCATTTTTTTACACACTATAACAACAACAACAATTAATAAATATATTTAAAAAAAAAACAGTCGGACACTCGTCAAGACTTTAGAGACCTAATTAGGGATCTCTACAAGTTATACAGAGCCAGAATATGGATGGAAAAACTAAAATAGAGACAGCCTTCGTCAGTGACTAGTATACTATTGATTTGTAGAACGAAAACTGTGAACTCAAAAGAAGCAGAGGGGGAAAAAAAAAAAAAAGAAAGAAAAAAAAAACAAGCAAACAAATTTAAAAAAAAAAAAAAAAAAAACTGAATAAAATAAATAAAAAAAGGAAAAGGAAATCCCGTTCTTGCATAACATAACTATCCTCTTCCCTGTTCACTTTGCTCAATGAAGTTAATTTAAAAATAAGAATGAAAAAAGAAAAACTTTTTTAACTAGAAAATTCTTTTGCAGTGCTTTCCCAGCAAACTTCCTTTTCTCTTTAAAAGTCCTACTGTGGTCTGAGAGTCGCAATAACGGTACCAGCCCGTGGAGCGCCACGGGAGTGCAATTTCTCTTTTTTTTTTTTTTAATTTTTTTTAAATAAAAAAATATATACCGCGGGGGGGGGAATACAAAACAAAAAAGAAAAAAATTTAGAACAAAACTCGTGCGCACAACCAATTAGGAAATTCATAACATTGCTTTTTTTTTTTTTTTTTTTTTTTTTTTTTAAATTCTTGGACGGTAGTATCCCTCAACGGCAGATGAAACAAGCATCCCACGTAGTAGCTTTTATTTCGCATCCTTCGGTGTGTAAGTTGCGTCTATTCTTTGTTTTTTTCTGTGCCTTCAGTTGTCTTTTTCAAATCAAAAATGTGTAATTATTTGGCAAGAGAGGGAAGCTCCATCTTCGAAACGAATCGCCTCATTTATTGCGGAAGTGATTCCAACCTTTCTATCTGCCCTAGTTCAGTCCGTTGGTTATGAGTACAGGTAAACAGAAGCCTTTTGATTTGGTTAAATAACGCCTTTTTGCTGAGTTTATCTAAAATCGAAAAATTAGAATCTTCTTTATTCTTCTTTTTTCCTTTGCATTTGATGCAAAGTATGGTTTTTTTTCCTTTTTTTTCTTCTTCTTTCCCACCAATTTTTTTTTTTTTTTTTTTTTTAACGTAAGGAAAGCGACAGAAAATGAAGGAAAAAGACTGGAAAAAAAAAAAAAAAAAAAGTGCAAACACCTCACTTCAAGAACACGCGATGTAAAAGACCAGCAATGGATTCTGATTCTTCTTGGCAACCTAGATCCCATTCCCATTCACATCTTTTTTTTTTTTTTTTTTTTTTTTAAAAAAATTTTTTTTGTCAGCGAAACTAAACGTCTAGACGGTAAAAAAACAGGAAGTATTTTTTTTTCTTTTCTTTTTTTTTGTTTCCTTTCCCTATAGAGTGCATAATATGTACGCAAAAAAATCAAATAGAGTGTGGAATAGGTAGTAGAGAGTTTGAAATAGCTAACGAAAAAAAAAAAAAAAAAAAAAACAAAGATCAATTAAAAAGCTTTAAGGATTTTGCTCAGCGATTCAGAACCAAAAGTTCAAGTTATGAGGCTTTTGTTTCTCATTTTTATCTTAGAGTGCATGCAAAAATCTGGAAAAACAAAAAATTAAAAATAAAGCATCAGTAAAATAGAAGATTAATCAAGCGATCGTAATGAAAAAGGAAAAAAAACAAAAGAATCTTACAAAAAAAAAAAAAAAACTCAACGGTCGGCCCTGACTTAGAATCAAGGCAGCTCGTGAAGAAAACAAAAACAAAAACAAAATTCGTACGGAGTTTGGTTTTTCCTGTTCCCTCCCTCCCTCTTTATTTATTTTTATAGTTTTATAAATTTATGTTTTTTTTTTAAAAAAAAAAAAAGGAAAAAAAAAAAAAAAAAAAACCCGGAATATATCGACGACACGCATTTATTATTGCATTTCTGCAACTGGCGTGTTATTTACTTGTTTTTTTTTTTTTTTTTTTTTTTTTTTTTTTACCCGCTCCCAGGTTCAGTGGTTAAAAATAAAGTGCTAAGTGAGATGTCAGTTATAGAATTTATGATTCTCTCTGTTTTCACTCCCAGATAATGTGTTGCAAGTAGTAACGTCTTTTGTGCAGTTATGCTGCAAAATCTCACTTTTTATTTTTTTTTGCTTCATCTTATCCCCTTTTAAGGAAAAAAAAAAAAAAAAAAAACAAGTTTTAAAAATAAAGCGACTCCCTTAGACCTTCCCTCATCCCCTCTTTCATACTATCCTGTGCCCGTGCGTTTGAGTTTTCCCCCATAGACAATTTGCTCCTACCCTCGTTTCTTTTTTTTATTTTATTTGCAACCGCATTCTGTGCCAGTTGTACGAGACACATTGTCGTGTCTTGCGTTGACCTAGATAGTTGCAATTAAGGGCGTTTTTTTTTTTTTTCCCCCTCATTTGTTTTTATTTTTCCTCCCTCACAAAAAAAGCTTTTCCCCAATTTTCTTAAAAAAAAACAATCAGTTATTTTTCTTACTTTTTTTTTTTTTTTTTTTTTTTTTTTTTTTTTGGAGGCAATTTACTTTTTGTTTAGCTCTTTTCGTGTGGTTGTTTGTAAGACTGCCTGTTTCGCGTGTTGGTTTGGAAAACCTGGAGATAGTTACTGCAGCTGTTGACATTATAAAAGTTATAGAAATTCAATTTTCCTTTACGTAGACTCCGTGCTTACGTCCTTCGACTTTTTTAGTGATAAATATATATGTGTCCTCCCCCCTTTGGAATAAAATAAAAGAAAGGAACTAAGGCGACCTCAAAAGACTCTTATTAGACAACAGGCCACAGTGCAGTCTGATTTTCGATGTCCTTAACGTTATAGCGAGAGACAGTCTGGCCTTGTGATTTTACAACTTAAGCAATTACCTCTGTTTTTCTCTACGGAGCTTATTCTTAAGAAATCAAAAAAAAAAAAAAAAAAAAAAAAAATACAACAGTATTCCCAGTAGAGAGAGTCCTATTTTTTTAGTCCTCCGGTTCCTCTCTCCCCGTCTCCTTTTTTTTTTTTTTTTTTTTTAAATGGAATATTTCCCCACCCTCACACTCTTTTTTTTTACTACATCGCTCTTGAAAACATTTTTTTTTGCTGATGAAAGAGTGCTTTAATATTCTTTTTTCCCCACACATAATTATTTCTCTAAATTCTGTCAGGTAAACAGTAATAAAATAAACGTTCTGAGATCTGTTTGTGTGTTTTCTAACAACAAAGTATTTTTTGCAATCATCTTTTTTCTTTTTTCATCGCACCACAGGTGTTGTACATAATGCAGCTTTTATTTAACGATTCTCGAATCTCGTTGAGTGGGGTTTCAATATGTAATAAGCAATCAGGGCTGCGGAAGGTACCTATGGAAATACTTGCTGTAATATTTGGTTTCCTAACAAGAGAAGAGCTGTGTAAGTATACTGTTGTAAGTCGGGAATGGAAGATTCGACTTGAGAGTGATCCATTATGGAGTGACTTCTGTGGTAGTCTAATAGAAGGTGGTAATCCAGTATCCAGGAAGAGTAAATTTTTACAAATGATGACGAGATATCAAGAGGCTGAAGCAGCAACGAGAAGACCTCCGCGTTGGCAATGTAGTTATTTGGTTCAAATGCCTGCTTAAGATTCATTTAATATTATTAAATTTACAATTCAACTGACGTCATCAATATCAATATCTATAACTCTATCCTCCTTCTACAGTAGAGTTATTTCGATAATACGATCATTTTCATGGTCTCGAAACGACTAACGAGATACTTAGCAAACTGTTAAGGTTCTTATTAATTATTTTATTTAGTGTGGAGGTCTACTTGACTTTCCACTTAACTATCCTCCCCGTTGTGGAGGACTTTTTGATCATTTTCATGATCTCGAAACGATAATGTTATCGAAGATGTAATATACTTAATTCTTTTTTTAAACTAACGATTGTGATCTTGTACCCTTTTTCGTGGGGTTGCACTTTCACTTTTCCTATCCTCCTTATTGTCTTCTATCGTGTGGAGAAACTTCGATAATATGATCATTTTCATGGTCTCGAAAATCTACGCTTATTTTTCGTTTTTTTTTGATTTTATTGATACCACAAGTATTGGGGACCCTCAGAAGAGTCACCCGGTACTCTTTGAGTGTCTACTTAACCGATACTCGGTGGTCTGATGGACTTGATAACAAGCGAGAGCTTAAATTAATACTTTAGTGATAAACTCGGCATTGCATGCGGAAGTCACGGAAACCACTACAGTTGGTTTGCTGATTCACTGTTTCTACATTGTCAAACTATCACCCCCCCTATTGTCTGTTCTATATTTTTGGTTTTCTTTTTTGTGTCTTCTGTTCGCATTCGTTCAGAGGAGGGGGCTGCTGCCTGTCGATGGGCACGTAGCTTTGTTCACTCTCATTGCTTGTTAGCAATCTGGACAAGGTGGAAAATATTCTCCCCCTGCCTGTTATACTTTTTAAAAAAAAAAAAAAGGACCTTATGTTTGCTGTAAACAGTAATTGTGTTCCATTTGTCTGGCTTCTCTGTCTTCACACCGAATGGTCAGAAAATTCTCATCATCAAAGGTGTTTGAGTCAGACTCATCTTTTAGAATTAGATGAATGATCTCCACGTTGGAAGATTATTTACGCAACAGAGATTACTCGTAGTCATCTGGTTGAATGTTAAATAGGAAGTCGTATTTCCATTATTTTCTTAAGTATGTCAAATAGACTTTAGTGTTTATCAATTCACGTAACTTCCAACCATTCAACCAACACAACAGAAACAAACAATAAATGACTGCGATTATATTTGCTTCAGTCTGTGCTTCTTTTGCAACACAAATTACAAGGCAAGATGTTGACAATGCTTTTGAAGTAATGAGCTCTTACTACAATCATGAAACGGGATTTTGGGGAAAAGACAAGCACGGATGGTGGCACGAATCAAGCATCCTAGAAAGTACATTAAACTATTGTGACGTAACAGGAAACACGTATAAGTGCCTTGCAATAGCCGAAAACACTTATAGGAAAGGTGAATTAACTTTTACATATCACCTTAAGGAGGCTGGGTTTGATGACATAGGATGGAGTGGATTAGCTTGGGTAAAAGCTTGGCAGATCTCAGGCGGTATTAATAGCGGATATTTAAAACGTTCAAAAAAAGTTTTTGATGAAATGGCAAAAGCATGGGATGATCACTGCAACGGAGGTCTTTGGTGGGATCGAAAGCGGTCGTACAAGAATGCAATTACCAATGAGATATTTCTCACACTCGCAATGAGGCTATACACTGCCACGAACTCCAGTGATTATTTAAATTGGGGACTAAAGACATGGGAGTGGTTGTCCACTTCTGCTATGATTTCTGACAACCATCTAATCCAAGACGGTCTCACCATGAACTGCTCTAGTAAGGGAAATTACTACACATATAATCAAGGAGTACTGCTTGATGGGTTAGCGATTCTTAACTTCTACAAGAAAAATGAAACGATCGAAAATTTCGCTCTCAACATCATTAAGGGAGTCCGTTCTGAAATGACAAATCCCGAAGGTGTTTTAGTAGAGAAGGCATATTCTGGATCTGGAAACCCTGGTCCGGATAGTTGTCAATTCAAAGGTATCCTCACTCGCTCTATTGGTTACTTTTTCACAACACACTATCAAGGACCTGATTCTGTCTTTAATTCATCGTTGGATTTCATAGTTCGGAATGCCAATTCAATAATAAAGAAAGATACCGACTCTTATGGTAGGTACGGATATTTTTATCAAGGACCTCCTCAGTATGTTGATTATATCACTCACTCTTCCGGTTTCGATACAATCGTAGCCGCTTATGGTTTCCAAAATAAGAACCTGTCGAGATAGGATCACTTTTGTTAGTGCATCATGAATTCCTTTTTTTGTGTTCAACGACTGAAATCATTTTTTTTTTTGAATTTTTTTTTTTTTTTTTTTTTCTTGACCTGTATTGTGCTTAATAAGAGGTCATACCTTCTATCTATCTCGTACTGCATTAAGGATATACCTGTGAGGATCGTATTTATGAGTGAAGCGTACACGTTGTTGAAAAAATGAGATTCACGTGTCGCTTTAACACCCCTTTATCCAATAATTATTGCCTTAAGAATTTAACACTTTTTCTCAGTGTTGCGATTCAGTACTTGTGTGATCAATAAAGGAAAGTTTAATGCGATGAAAAAAAAAAATGTAGTTATAATTTTGATAACAGATAAAATACAAAGACCTGCTCACACAACATGTCATACGAGGATAAATTAAAGTGTATAGAAGCTGATATTAATAAGACCTGGGATGAATCGTGTATGCCAGTCATGATTGAGTATTTAAAAATCCCAAGTCAGTCACCAAACTATGACAAAGACGAAAGAACCAATGGTCTTACAGAGAAAGCTTTTAAACTGTTAGTGGACTGGGCAAACAATGAAGGGGTTGAAGGAATGACTGCGGAGTACATGGAAGAGAGTGGTAGAACTCCATTTTTACTTCTTGACATCAAAGCGACTCCTGGAACTGAATCAAAAGGTGAAACACTTCTGATGTACGGTCACATGGACAAACAACCTCCAATGGAACCTTGGGCTGAAGGTCTCGGTCCTTACACACCTGTTGTCAAAGACGGAAAGCTCTATGGTCGAGGTGGTGCTGATGATGGCTATGCTATTTTCGCAGCTGTCCTCTCTGTGAGAGCTCTTCAAAAAGCAGGTATTCCTCACGGACATATCTCTATTGTGATTGAAGCATGTGAGGAGTCTGGTTCTTTTGATCTCGAGTTCTACATCAACAAATCAAAAGCCAAGATTGGTAACGTCGATTTAGTTCTTTGTCTTGACTCTGGCTCTCTTGATTATGAAACAATGTGGACAACAACTTCTTTGAGAGGTGTTGCTGGAGGAAAGTTAACAGTCTCAGTGCTTAAGGAGAGTATGCATTCTGGTCTTGGTAGTGGTATTGCTCCAGACGCGTTTAGGGTTTTGAGAATGGTTCTTAACAAAATTGAAGATATGAACACTGGTGATGTAACCTGTCCAGAGTGTTGTTGTGAACTACCTGAAGATGTAAAGGGAAGTTTTGATTATCTTGATAACTTACCACAGAAATTAGTAACTGCAACTATTCCATTTCATGATTCAGTTGATATGAAGTTAAAGGAATCAGAACTAGCTTTAAGAAACACTTGGAAACCAACCATCACAGTCACTGGACTTGATGGAATGCTTCCATGTAATAAAGCTGGTAATGTACTTTATGATTCTTTGAGTGTTCTTCTTTCTGTCAGATTACCTCCAACAGTTGATCCAGATGTTGCTAGCGCTGGTCTTCGTAAAGCCTTAACAGCAAACCCACCTTACGGAGCTAAAGTTAAATTTGAACCTGAATTTGGAGGACCTGGATGGAAAGCTCCTGCTCCAAAACCATGGTGCACATCACTAGTTGAAAGCGCTTCAAAAACAGGTTTTAATAAACCTCTGGCTCGCATAGCCATCGGTGGGTCAATTCCTTTCATGGGAATGTTGGGATCAATGTTTCCGTCTGCTCAGTTTTGCATTACGGGAATTCTTGGCCCGCAGAGTAACGCCCACGGACCAAACGAATTCCTTCACATATCATACACAAAGAAGTTGATTGTTTCATTGACAAACATCGTAGCAGGTCATCACACTACAAACAGAGACTAGGATTGGTGTTTCTATGATAAGAAAAAAAATAAAAAGTTGGACTTCGCAATCGGAGGTGTGGATTCCATGGAGAAAGAAAAAATGAACAAAACAAAAAAAAAAAAAAGACCAAAACCTAAATTATTTTATGATCGAATAATTTAGTTGCTCTGTGTTGGCAGCTCTGGTGTGTTTTCTAAGCAACCACGCGTGGAGTGTACACGTTCGTTTATAAACCTTATTATTGAGTGTGTTTGAGTTGAGGTATTTGCTAAATCAAATGGAATACTCATTTCATAATTTTTTACAGATCCCCCCCTCTCTACTTCATAATGAGATGTCTTTCGTTGAGTGATCTGAAGAGAGATGATGAGATTTATAAACAAGTAACAAGTTCTCGCATTGACAGCAGCTGTGATGACTCCTCAGCAACTATTTACGTTGATAAAGAACTAACTGAGAGTATTGGAATCGTACTTGATGCAAAGTGTAGATTGAGAGCTGTCGTTAGTGACTCTCCAGCAGAACGTAAAGGATTGAAGAACTACTTAATGTGGACTGTTCAAAGTGTTGATGGATTTCATCTTACTAGTCCTAAACAGTTATCGCAGTTACAGAGTTGCTATAGAGTTGAAATCGTACTCGGAAAAGAACAGTTGAATTTGATTGATTCTCAAAAACCTTCATCATGTCATCAGTCTGAACAACTTGATAATACCAGTGTGGCTAGTAGCAGTAGTAGTTCTTTTTCTTATACCACAACTAGTAGCCACAAGGTTAGTTCAATGGGAAGAGCTCCACTACCACTATTACCTCTTCCTATTGCTAGGCAGCCAAGCTCATTTCGGATAAATGTAACCAGGTACAAGTCATCACCAAGTACAGTTACTTCACATAATTCCTTATTACTTGGGTTGTTACCAAAGCCTTAGAATTATATTGTGTGGGATGGTACTCAAAAAAAAAGTGATACCTGATACTCCGAAGTTATGAGTATTTGTCACAGTGTTCGACGTTAGGTTAAGGAAAATAGTTGTCTGGAAATACCAGGCTGACATACCTTTTTTTTTTTAATCCCAACTTTATCCCTCTCTCTTCTATGTGGCTTTAAACGTCGTAGTGTTTTGTGCGGTTTTTCTTTCCGTTTTCAATCACTGCCACGACGACTCATGGGATTACACCATGGGGTTTGCTCTCTGTGCGATCTTTCTTGTAGAAGGGCTACAGCTTAATGTTGTCTGCTTCTTTAATTTTTCAAAAAATAAATAAAAAAAATTAACTTTATAATGTATAAATGGCACAGTCCATTCTCTTTTGTGGAGATGGTTTTTATCTTCTCCAAAAAAAAAAAACACTATTTTTTTTTCGTTCCCTTCGTTTTAGTAATGCTGTAGTAGTTTTTTTTTTTTTTATTGTATCACCAAATTTTAAGCTTTTCCAATAAAAAAAATTCTCTCGCTTTTTTTTTTTCTCCCCTTTCTGTCTTACTACAGTAAATAAGATGTTTTTTTATTATGAGCATAAAACTTAAAAGGTAACTACATTTCAGTCCTGCACTGGAATGACTCAGTCTCAACATTTGACTGACTTACTTCTACACCATACTGATGAGAGAGAATAGAGGTAAAGAGGTTTATGGATTACTCTCGAAACCTAAATAGTTACTTTAATATGCTAAGTTGCGCATCACCCTTAGTCACTGTATCTAAAACTAATGTTAAATTATCTTTATGTTAATATGATACAACACAGTTGTAATTTTTACAAAATCGAACATACATCCCCTTTCTGTCTTGCGTAGTAGTGTGTCATTCTTTGCGATGAAAGAATTTTGTATTCTTCATTAGCTAAGTCTTTAATTTATCATTCTGACAATCTTGTTGGATCTTTTTCATTTGTGTTTCCTTTATGTTACTGCTAACGGTTGGGTCTAATTACGTTGCTGCTGTCTCGTAGTTTGACTCGAATTTGCTGCAGCAGCGATGCGCAATATGTATTGTGGTAGCCTTCATTTTCTGTCGTGTTTTCCGTTCCATTTTTTTCTTATCACGAGTTTTTTAGTTGAAAAAATAGCAAGTTCGATTTTTGTTGTTTTGTCATTTTTTTTGACAACGATAACGACGCCATTTACTATTGCTGTTGCTCGTATTTTCGAAATCAGGTTTGGAGGCACAGCTGGCCTACTAATATAGCTACTACTAACTTACTTTCCTTGTTTACATTAAGTGAAAACGAAATGTACTAGTGCCACCGTTTTTTTTACCATCTTGGTCAGGTAAAGCTTGCGTTGAGATTCGTTCTCCGTGCTTCCCCTTCCGTTTGCTTCCTGATTCTTTTTATTTTTTTTAAAAATATAAACTAGATACGAGTTGCATTCTGTCGTGGTCTTGTAGGTGGGAAACAATTCTATTTCTAGCTCTCAAGATGTACAACACACAACACGGCGCACTTCTTGTTCTCGACTACGTTATCAACTCCGTTGAAAGTCTTGCCCCGCATGACGGTGGTGATCTCTTTTTTACGCATCATTTTCGATTTACTACATGTGATCTTTTTCTTTGCTAAAGCTACTGGCATGTTATAACAAACCCTATCTCTCGTTGCTATGAGTCAACCCCCTCACTATACCTAGGTACTCAATATTTTACAGCAACGTTCTATTAGACTTTCTAAAAATATAAACGACTTGGTTGATGAAAAATCAAGTGTATGCTCCGATGGGCATTAAAAAAATCACACATTTTTTTTATTTTTTATTTCATTGATTTAGTGCAATATTATAAACAAAACTTTAACATACACATTCTATCTAAGCAACAACAAGATAACGTAAATCTGTGTTCTTCGATGATGAAATATCAAAAAAAAGAAGCAGGAATACTAAGTGATCGATTTTCTCGGTCGTTTTTTTTGTTTTTTGTTGTTGTTGTTATTTTGTTCTTAAAGAAAATCTAAAATAAGTGGTTTTCTCGATTGGGCTATCCGATTCTCATTGGGAAGCGCACTCAAGTAAACTACGTACTGAAATCAAGTAATGCTTTCAATCAAACAAACGCTGTCCGTAATTTTGAAATATATTTTTTTTTAGTTTTTTTTTTAAAAGTTACGTGAATAATTCAGTCCAGTGCAGTTATGACCTTAAACTGACTATCATCTTACCTGATCCTTTTGGTTTTCATTTCTTGCTGAGTGATATGGCTATGTGCTGCCCCATTCTTTTGTATACCTTTGTAGAGCTTTCGGTAAACCCACAGTACAATTATAATGCTTTGGACAACTGGGGGGTGAACGATCCTCGGTACTGTTCCGGGGGGTTTCTATTTTCTTTCGTGGTATGTGGGCATGTGGCACACATAGTCGTATTATAAAGAAAGATGCTGTGTATGGAATAAAAAGGATTTTTCATTTTTTTTTTTCACTTTCCTCCCCACTCCCAGATCTCTCTTACGATCTTACGGGTATTGTGATAATTTGCATTCACGCGTTGAAGTCTTGTGTAGTTGAAGCTTCGTACAGCTCCGTCAATTTATTGGCAGTGAGCGACACATTCGTTAACCTACATTGTCGACAACGATATCGACTTATGTTTTGCTTATTGCTTCTTTGAAATTCTGATTCTGTCGGATGACTGTCCTACTCTGCTTCTTTTTTTTTTTTTTTGGTGGTGTTTTTCTTTTTTTTTCTTCAATCTGCAAAATAAACCTTTTCGGTTTTTTTTTTTTTTTTTTTTTTTGCTGTAGAGCAAGATAAACTCACCAGAAGCGCAAGTGGGAGAATTTTTTTCCTTTCCCCCCCCTAGTCTTTCTTTACGTTCTTTCCGCGATATAAGTTTCTATATTATTGCTTTATCTCTGCTTGGGAAAAGATGAAAGCAGCTTGCATTTATTCCATTAGAGGCTATTAAAGAAAAAAGAGAAATCTTTTTTGCATTTAACAAGTATTGTAAGAACGAAAAAGAATGTTGGGCAGCACACGTTAGCTTTATCAGTTTAAATCGGTTTACGGTTTCGTGCACAAACAAAAAAAATCACAAGTGTTATGTTATTATTTTCTGTATCGTTGAAGATAAAGCCAATTCTTTTTGTTGTGTGTTTTGTTTTGTTTTTCTATTAGAGGGTAGACTTTCTACCCCCTTCAACCCCAATCGTTGCAGAGCAACAGGTGTTGAAATTTAATTATAGCCCCAGAACTAACTATTAGCTGTTTGTTGTCCTACGAATTCTTGCATTTGATTGCTGATAACTATTAATATTAACTACGTCTGGGAGAACTATTCAGATTAAAAAAAAGCCGTTTTTATTTATAATGTCAAGTGTTAAGTGTTTTCCTTGTGTGTTAATACAGCCTGTGATCAAGACAATATAGCTTTATCTGAATGGTTTTATTTTTCATTTTTTTTTGTGTTCGTATACCTAATTTGAAGCATTGATGATCTGAAGAAGAGGGATTTGCTGTCTATTTTGTTTTCTGTCCATTCTGATATGCATTTCATCATTATTTCAATGGGTTGCGATAACTTGTTGTAATTCCAAAGTGGAAACAGCTGGCCACTGTGCCATAACAGAGATTGAACACAACGCAATGCGTTGTGTTCATCAGAACAGGTAGGGAAGGTTTGATTATTTCGAATTCTTACGCAACACCAGAACCATCCGATGGATGGAACTAATTTGGTTTGTTATTTTCAAGTGTGCTCAACTTGATCTTTTTTTTTTTTATTATAAAAAAATGATTATTTTAGTTTGTTGTGTCTGTCTTTTTATTCTTTCGACTTATCGAGTGCCTCTGTGGAGGGAGTGTGAGGGAGTTTGATGGACTTCTTATCTATCTTATGGTAATAATTTCATGAGTCTTGTCACACGAGTGAGTACTGGCTGGTTTCTTATTTGTGGGTATCTAACAACACTTTCTTTTCCTTCAGGATTACTCAAAACAACAATGTAGGTTTTTGTAACGCAGAACTCTAGTTCGCTCTTTAGTAGTGTTACTCTCGTTTTGATTTATTTCACTTTGCGAGTTATTATTATTATTTTTCATTCTTTCATTCCTATTTCTGAAGTAAACATCATATGGCTGCTGTATCTGAAGGGATGCTGCCGAATATCGTACTGGAGATAAGTCAGCGAGGAAATGCTGTCCTTCAAAGAATGGAAGGCAGCAAACTGATTGACGAAGAAATGAAATACAGAGCGAAGAATCTTGGGATACCACTACCACCGGTTCATATTGAACTTGAAAGGTTGCAGAGATTAAGATGGGAACGTCAGAAGAAGGATAACACTGACGAGGAGTCGATATCCGACTTTAAGATGAGTATGGCTCCCATTCAGGGAAAAACAATGTTGGGAGACATATTCTGTCCTCAAAGCGATAGCCCGACACACGAAGAAAGCACCTCATCCCTCTTAGAACACCGAGGGATCTGTCCTGAGTTACTAGCTAAGGTTAATTGCATGGACGGTGCCTTAGAGTATACCTCAATGGGATCAGAGCTTAAAGCTTGGGTCGAAGACATCGTGGAAATGCAAAAAACAGGTATAGCATTATAAATACATTCCTAGACTAAGAATTAATTACAACAATATAAAACCAGAAACCACTGAAGGAAGTACAGAAGACACACCTCCCGCAGTAAGAGAGGAACAGCAAAAGGCAACCAAATCAACAGATCAAAAAGAATATTTAATTAATATTCATCTCCTTCAGGCTGTTAGACAGATCAATGCAGTCAGTGAAGCACTGAGACTGGTAGTTGGTGGTAGAGCTCCAGCTGCCTCTCTTGGAGTGTTCTTACAGCCATTAGTTGACCCACCTGCCGTAACAGACGAAGAAGGAACTTTAGAAGAAGCAATAGCGACACTGAAAAGTGATATCATCTCATGGGCTAGTGATGTTCGTAGACACCCTTCACAACTCCTGGCAAGAGAAGCTGACAAGAAACCAACAGGCAGCGACACAGACTCTACAGAAGTCGACGACGAAGACAATTCTGACTCCGGTGATGCTAAGAATCCAAAGAAGGAACTGCTCTTGACTCTACGTGAGGGAGCTGATAATGGTTTGTTATTGGTCTTAATTTGTATAATTAAAAGTTAGGTAAACAAAACTACCACAACATTCCACAAACAGCTGCACCATCGAATACTATGAAGCAGACTACTGAGACGGATGCTACCACACTAGGTAATGATGGTAGTCGAGGAGCTATCTTACAGGAGGCTACTCGTAAAGAAAACTCTTGTTATGCTGATGGTGTTCAAGCAGCTGCTGCACGAACTGGCAGGTCGCTAAACCCCCTGCAAGTTAGAGAGATTCTACAGGAGTTTTATAATCAACCGAAAAACGGTTTATCATCACCGTTGAGAAAGAAACAAAAGACCCGCTTAGAAAGGCGATACATCGAAACCTTAAAGAGAGAGAGCGAGCAAACTGAGAAACTAAATCTCGTAATCAACCGACTGAAAGAACAATTAGAAGAGAAAGACAAGTTATTAATTCAAAGCGATGATGGACCTGAAGACTCCGTCAGCTTTGGCGTCGACGTCAAGGGAATATCTAAAAAAGTAAAGAAAGGTATGTTAAAAACCCCCTCCAATACAATCACATCAATCACCACTACTAACATAAACACAACTAACAGAATGGACAATGGTTGAAGCCATGTCATCTCGTAGAGTAAAGGAATTAGAAGCAAAAGTTCAAGAAATAGAAGAAGATTTTAACACAGTGAAGGCAGCTTCTTCGCAATCTCTGTCTCTTTTTGAAGGTCTTAAAGCTGACTATGGAGTTCTCTGTAATGAATTGGCTCTCATACGAAAACAGTGGGAGCAGAAAGAAGAAGAGATAAAAATCAAGGAAAAGGAAATTGCACTCCTACAGCAGGGAAGGAGAAGGGATGACCAGGTATGAACATGAATACTATTTCATCACTCGTAAGTATAATTATTTATTCACAACTATCTACAACAGGTTTGGAGAACTCGTCTGTTAGAAGTGTCGAGGGCGGTGGTATCCTCAGCAGTTTCATTACCCAACCATTTGAGTATTATAAAAAGTACCTTACTCGAAGATAAGCACAAACAAGGTTGGCAACAAGATGTTACTGCAGAACTTGACCAGGCGACAACAGTTATGCAAACACTAATAAATAAGACGATGAAGTACGCACCACAAGAAGGATTTCGTATTACACTTGATCAAGTAACAAGAGTAATGTCTGATGACACGAATACTCCAGGGGTATCTGTTGAACCAGGATCAAGTCAATTCGAATTTAAATTATTTGATCAGCTACAAGAAAAGATTGAAATGCTAGCAACTGAAAATAGATCAAAATTTCGTGAGGCTAGATACATAAAAAGTGTAATAACTTACGTATGTCAAACAGTAGAAGCATTCATATCTGGTGACTACGGAACTGATATCGACGTTGATAAACCAATGACCTTCCCTCCTAGTCACGTAGTAGCTCAAGACAAAGACTATGCCTATGCATGGTTAGATGAACGTAAAATGCTAGAAGAAGTCTTAACCACATTAAACCTCTTCGTTAGACACGGAGGAACTAAACCAAACTCCGTCAACTCACTTGTTTCCGTATTGGGATTGTGGAAGGAAGGCATGACAAAAACACAATAGAAACCCTTTTCAGGATATTGTTATATTAATGTTTGGTCTAGCTTTCTTTTTTTATTTTGGTATTATACGATGTTGGTTTGCTTTACATTTACACACAATAAGTGGCAGTTTAACACTCGTGTAAACCTTATTAAGTTTTTTTTTTGTTATTCTGTCAATCACAAAATGTGACTGCACTACTTGTAGAGTAGAATATTAACTCAATTCGTGTAAACAGGTCAGATTTAAAGGAAAAAAAAAAAAAAAAAAAAGAATGGCTGATTCTGATACCAAAATGGATGTTGATGAGACAGAGCAACCACCGATTGGAAGAGTAGAACAGGCCCGACTTGATGCTTACTACCAATTTGACTATCCTACTGAATTAATGGAAAGATGGCTTGGGTATGGTGACAGCTTCTTATTCAGAAGAAGAGAATTTGTTTTTCAAAGAACTGCTGCAGACGGAAATGCAATGATGGCGAGATATAAGTCCTTCGATGATGCTGCTGCTTTACGAAATGGTTTACTTAACTTTAGACCTGATCGTGTTGAAATTGGACCCGTTTACACACATCAGCCTAAACTAAAGGACAAGGCAATCGGAGTATTTGAAGCAACCCAACGAGAATTGATATTCGACATTGACGCGTCTGATTATGATGACATCCGAGTGTGTTGTCAAGATAAGAAGATGTGTGATCAGTGTTGGGAATTCATGATTTCTGGAGTGACGATATTAAATAAATTAATTAGAAAAACATTCGGTTTTAAACATCTGCTTTGGGTGTTCTCAGGACGACGAGGTATCCATTGCTGGGTTTCTGACGAATCAGCGAGAAAACTAACAAACGATCAACGAGCAGCACTTGCTCGTTATGTTCAAGTACACGTTGGAGGAAAGACGTTAGAAGACGTACGTCTCACCATCGAGAGAGACTTACAACACAATTGGATGCACCCGACTATACAGGAAGTTCTTTCAGATGTTGAATCTGCTTTTTCAAGAATAGTTCTTAACCCTGACAATGCCAACAACCTCAGCAATAAACAAGTATCTAACTCTATATTATCATGTATAAAATCACGTATATCACCCGGCCAATCGGGAGATGCCATCACAAAAATCTCCGGCATATTAGATAAGTGTGTTGAAGGACAATACACGCCTGCCCACGCTTGGAAATTAATTAATAAAATAACAGGACCTGAAAAACGATCAATCACTTGGATATATAAAGTCATTGAGTTCATATACACATATCCAAGACTTGATACAATGGTCTCTACAAAGAGAAACCATTTACTTAAATCACCGTATTCCGTTCATCCTGGAACAGGTCTTATTTGTGTTCCTTTCTTAGAAGATGAGTTAGATACGTTTAAGCCGTTTCGTGATGCTCCTCATGTTGCTAATTTAAAGACTAAAGGATTGCCTCGTATTGAAATCTTTCAAGAATATGTATCAGGATTGGAAGGTAAGATGGATACCTCTGACGATGTAACTGAACGAGATATCATTGACGTTCCTATGACTGGGTAAAAGACTTGGTTGTTTTTACTTTTATTTATTGTTGTAGTGTTATCGATTTTGTTTTAGAAAATTTGTTCAAAATTTCCATTTTTTTTTTTTTTTTTGTTAATGAGATTGTCAAAATTCATTTATTTTATGTTTTCAGGTTCTACTACTAAGCAAAGAGCTTCTGCAAAAGAAAATATTTGTTTTGTTACCAAAATTAAAATTAAAATTGTTACATTCAACAGTAAAATAGTACTAAATAAACAATGCGGACCTTAATTGTGTTATCGGTCCTATTGTTGTGCTCTGGTGAAGAGCTTACTCCGACCTCATTTACACCTGAATGTGAGTTGGTTAGAGATGTGAAAGTATCACATGGATCTGACAAAAATTATATCGGAATACTCCGCCGTACGTGTAATGAAAAACACGTAGTTGATTCATTCACGTGCGTTGATGGTGAAATATGCAAACGTGTAGAGAGTACAGAGCAATCTGTTAATATAACAAGTTTTGACATAGCTGCGAATCACGAATACACATCTGCATACACCACCGATAATAACATTCACTTTAAAATAAACAACAGCAATAATTGGTCAAAACTCTCAGGCATAACTCCGTCAAGCATTTCTATTGCTTCTTCTCGAGAATTTCTCTTCTTACTTTGGACTGAAAATGACTCAAGCAGACTACACTACCACCTGACTAAGAATACTGGTGATGTTATTATTTTGGATAAAATTGATTGTGGTACTTGTATTCATACAAGGGTTTTGTACATGGAGCGTCTTGACTCATTTCTGACTACAGTTCTTGAGGGTGAATCTGATATTGTTGTTCGTCTCTTTGATGGTAAGAATGGATCCTTAACTCAACAAATAGTTAGAAAAATAAATCCAAATTCACGAAAATACGGCAGCTACGATATCGAACTGCTAGGTGATGGTGTGTTTATTTTTTTTTCAAGATCCACACAAGGATAGAACAAGTACTTTAAAACAACCAAACAAACAGGACGCACAATAGCCTTGGCAATACCAACAATGAATGGATGGAATAAATGGGAGGTTGAATTAAGTGCTATCAGAGTCATTGAAAAGGATGTCGTAGAGTTCTCTAAGAATGACGAAATCATTGGAATCCACTCAGAATCTCATTCAACAGAAGTTAAGGTCACCGTACTTGAGAATAACGAATATCTTGTTGGGTTTGTTGCCGCTGGAGCAATTAGATTTCACAAAGGAAACGTCTCTCCAAATGATCTGAGTACTGTGGTGACTGATGTTCATGGTCACTTTTATATCTCTGATTCACATCATGTGAATTATGATATTGGCAGTACTAAAGAACAGTTTTCAATTGTTTACACTAACAGTGATCAGCTACTCTATGAGAGAGTTGCAAACACAACTGTGTTTGCTTCAGTGACTCACACGCCATCAACGATGCAACCGATTGAGATTGCAACACCACAACCTCGTTCAGGATACCGTCAGTACACTGATGATGAAAACGGTATTGGAACTCTTGTTATATTAGTTGCGATTGTCATGCCGATTGTTTTCATATCCGGAATATCAGTTGTGATTTGGGTTTGTTGTTGCTACGGTAGAGACATGGTTGTTGAAGTGAGAAATACATCAAAAGATATTCATAATTACCAACACAAGGTAATCAACGGAGTGATAGTTGAGAAACAAGAATTATCTCCATACCCTCAGTCGTTAACATAGTCAGATGGCAAATATAACATGTCTGCGATAATAATAATAAATCAACCTGTGAACAACAGGAGTGATTGCCTTATAAGGAATGCCTTGGCGAGGAATATTCCTTTCTTCTTAACCTTGTCTGGTCTTATTTTTCTTTTTTTTTTTCCAACAATCATGACTTCCGATATTTATGATATTTAATGCAGTCGGTCGATTTCTTGTAGTCGACTTCTTTTCTACCCTTTTCGATCCTATACTCTCATGCCTAATAAAAAGGATATTGGAGTTTCTTGTTCCCTACGCGATTGGCTTTCTTATGCCACCTTGACTGTAAGTCTACTGTTTTCGTAGACACTTCTCCAATCTCTCGACTGCCATTTAAACCCAAAGATTCTTCACAAGGAGATGTGATTTTCTGTTCTTATATTGCACCTTCCGTCTCATTTGACATTTCATCGTTATTTTTTTGTTTTTTTTGTTGCAAGAACTAATTATAAATATTCAGACTAAGAGCCGTTAGTTTTTTTTTTTTTTTTCCCCCCCCGTCAATTTAACGGTCAAGGAAAACAAAACATAAATGAGAGGAAAAAAAGATTAGCTAGTATCACTTTAACTTTTTTTGTGGTGGAACAGTGATTCCTTATGGGAAACCGAAATTTGCGGTAACCCGTCAAGCCTGAAGGAACTTAGTACCTTTTCATCTCAAATATAATGAGTTAGTAAACTATTAGTTTGTCTTGTGTTTTGTCCTCATTATTCCACGCGTTCCGTGTTTCTATTGTAAACCTACTCGTGTTGTCTGTTGCAGTTCGTCTTAAGCATCGCTTTCAACTGCGGTCTCTGGGCATGAGAGGACTCCGTGATCAGAGACCCAATTTTAAGTTCTAGTGAGCAACAGTTGAAATTTCATTTTAATATTTTTTTTTTCCCCCCAATAATTGTATGACATAACCTTTGGTTTTTCAAAATTTAAATTTTTTTTTTTTTTTTTTGAATTCTTTCTTTCCAGGGATGTTGTTCCCCAAACAACCATTTCACATGGTAATTTCATTTTTTCTTCTTTTTTTTCCATGTGCACACCTACTTGCTTTTACTTTAAGGGGGACAGATCTCTTGATCTGGTTTGCTGGAAATTGAGTTTAATTTGCTACCGCGAACCCTGAAGAGCTACTTAACTTAAATAATTACTGTAGGTCTTTTTCTAAATAAGCCTTTTTACGTTTAACCCATTTATTATTATTATTATTACTTTCAAAGGTCACTGCGAGGACTCCATTGGTCTGAATTGTAATGAGAGTGAGAACATTGCGAGAGGAGGTGATGATAACATTTTTTTATAACGATTTCATCTGCGCAAGTTCAGTCTCATGTGCTACTAAAGTGATGTAAGGTATCCATCACTAAAGTAAGCTCATAAGACTCACGTACACATATGTATTCCCTTCTTGTTGCAACGGTAGTGTAATGCCGCTATTTCTGTCTTCTTCCTTATTTTATATTTCACATATGCGGGGGCAATGAGACGACTCCATTATTTCCCAGTTATGTTTCCCCTCTTTATATTTATTTTTTCTTTTCTTCGTAAAACTGACTCGTTACTGGAAATAATTCATTGTCCCAAGTAGTGTATTCATGCCAGCCTTTCTGGAGCATGTTGGGTACCGAGTGAGTCACCACATGTTTTCACTGACGGTTAGCAAAAAAGAAATGCTTCTTTCTATCCTGTCAACAGATAGTACTTTCATTTTCGTTCTGTTTATGTCTGTTTTCACCAAATTAACTTATCATCCACTGCGATCGATTGATGAGTTTGTACTTGTTCTTGCGTCCCCTAGTAATGTTTATACAGGGATAAAAATAATTTTATGACTTTTTCTCAGGCTATCTTTACTTTGGTGTGTGTGGTGTATTTATTTGTTGTGTCGAGTGATCGCATAGCGAGATCTTTTTTTTTTAAAACTTTTTTTTTTTTTTTTTTTTTTTTTTTGATTAAATTTTATTCAGCGATACGAACCTTTTTTTTTTAGAAATGGTGTTTCATTCTTCATTTCTCTCTTTGCTATTATTTAGCCAACGGGGTTTGTGGTAGCTTCCCAAGCTGAGATTTCAAGAAAGTTAACCCTAAGTTTCTATTTATTATTGTTATTATTATAACTACTTTAGTTTTAACAAATGAATGCGTAAAAAGCTGTGCAGTTTACTTTTGTACCGCCCCTCGATGTGAAAACATGTCCTGAGAGTTACTTTATTTTTTCGATTTTCAGAAACAGGTTGCACCAGTAAGCAAAATATAAATATGGATAAGCCTATGAAATATGTAGTTTGCCTGGGGATTAATTTCCTGTTGGTGTACTTAGCCTTCAACGGAGCTCAGAACTTATTGACTTCGTCTGATGATAAAATCGGCCCTTTTAATTTAGGGAGTTGGAGTTTAGGAACTTTATACTTAGCGAATACTATTAGTGGTTTAGCGGTCGCTGTTCCAGCTGCTTGTTTGTCAACAGATAGGAATGTGATGGTGTATTGGGTGATTACTATTCCCGTGTTTATTGTTTGTAATGTTGTTTTTGAAAAATATACCTTGGTACCAGCTTCATTCATTGGAGGGTTGGGAGCAGGAGTGTTATGGACTGCTAATGCTGGTTACCTCTCAAGTTGTATTTCTCTCGCAGATGATCCACGTAGAGCTCCATTGCTTACTGGTGTATTCTACTTCTTTTTGCAAGCATCACAGATTTTTGGAAATCTGTCATCATCATTATTCCTTCACCATATTGATCATGGTAGAACTTGGCTATTCATCTTCTACTGCTCTTCTTGTTTATTAGGAATGGGTGGCATGCTTATGCTTCCTAATCTAAAACGTGAGCACCAACCCCAAGATCTTCCTCTCTGTACTAAGTTGTTGGGAATTGTTAACGTGACTAGGAAGGATGTTAGAATGCAATTACTAGCATTGGTATTTATTTATTCTGGAATGACTCAAACATTCTTCTATGGTGTATTCCCTAGCTGGATAAGTGAAAGCCGTAGTGATGAAGACATCGGATACGTCATGGCTCTTTTTGGAGTCGGAGATGCTCTATTTTCATTATTCTTAGGATGGTTAGGCAGCAAATATAAAGTTGGTGTATTTCTTGTAATCACTGTTAGTAGTTTATCATGCTGTGGTGGTATGGCACTACTCGCCCTTCTCAACGGTCATCACACTCTACTAACATTCATGGCGGTAGCTTTTCAATTTGGTATTGCCGATGCTGGTTTTAATGCAATGATGATTGCAAGTATTTCAATCATTTTCCCAAAGTCTCGCAATGCAAGTATGGTGTATAACTCTATCTGTGGTTTCGCTGCTCTTCAAACTTTCCAAGCAATGACCACCGCGGTTACTTTCTTCTACAACTCTGTGGTGTCAAAATGGGTTCAGCTAATAGTGCTTGGAAGTACATTACTGATTGCGTACATCGCTTTCGGTGTGTTAGTTTTCGTTTATATGAATGGCTCGGATGAAGCAGCAGATCAAATTACTGAAAACGACTCAGAAAGTGAAAAAGAAAGTGCAACTGAAAAAGACAGATTGATCCCACATGGGGAGATCCAAGAAAAAGATGAATAATCCTAAAAAACATAGCAGTCAAAAATTTTCTCCTTTTTTGCGACCATAAAGCACCACTTTTCTCACTGACTGGGGGAGCATTGCACAACTCACTAACGTTTTTTCTTAGAATCGTTCGGTTACGATATTTCTAACAAAGTACAGATGACGTCTCTTCAAAGATTTACCCCATGAAGTTTGGGAAGTTACTTGGCAGAATTGGACTGAGTGTTGCGGCGCAATAAAAAGCCGGTTCGATCCATTTCTTTTTTTTTTTTTTCGTACCTACACACCCATTGTTCGGTAGAAAGAGAATTGTGGCAGGCGTAACTAACCTATTCCTTTATTAGGATTTTGTACCGGGTTGCGCACAAATAAAACGTTTTTTTTTTGTTGCCGCTGCGATCAACAAAATACAAGGTTTATCTGAATGGTTTTTTTGAAATTTTGGTGACATTTATAAGAAATTTGGTCGCAAAAAAAAAAAAAATGAGCTGCCTGAGTCTTCAAGCAGTCCTGTCTTGTTTCATGGAATATTTTTATTTTCCAAACTAACTCATATTCTAACAAACGTGTAGCTTCTGCTGTCCTGCTGAAGCATCCTGAATCAATTTTTCAGTCTTTTTTTTTTATTTTTCACCTACGTTACTGAATTTAATTTGGAGGGACTTCCCAAGGGGTGAGATACATAGGTTGGACTTGTTGGCAATCATGATTTGCTCACAAGTAAGACTACGTCAAGTTTACCCCACTGAGATAATTTACCTTCTTTATCAACGTTAAATTATTATTATTCAAAAAAGCTGTAACTTGTTGTTCAACGAGGATCTCCGTTGCCACAGTTTAGCTTAGCTGAATGTAAAAAAAAAAAAAAAAAAAAAAAAACTTACCTGCTATATTGTCGTTAAATACGTCGTCTTTCCGCTATTTTCAAACAGAATGAGTGTATTGATTCTGATATTGACCTTTTTGGTGCGTGTTCTTGTCGCTGGCGTTCGATCGTATTAATACAATTGTCGTCATCACAGAAAAGAGAGAAAAAGAAAGAAAAAGAAAAAGAAAAGGTTTTTATTGTCTCCTGCGAGTGCTCTGGATTTATTAACCAAATTGGTTTGGGTTATATTCGACTTTCCCGTACCTACCTACGTGTCATCACTTTTCACGAGGAATAGAAAATAGTGCGTTTAGCACAATTTTCGATAATTCTAGCGTTAAAAGGGATTTTCTACAAGCTCTTATAAAGAGATGCCTGTCAAACTTACTTTGAAGAAGTCTGGTAGTCTGAGCTGCTTCTCATTCGCAAAGCAGAACATTTATAAGGATCAGTAGTTGCTTGCTATGTACTTCATTATTTGTTGAAAACTTTCCACAGAATGTAGTAATTCTGTGTTTCTGTGTTAAAGCTTCCCAGACTGCTGATCTCTTGCTGCCTTTCTTATGTAGGCTCTCTCCAGAGATTTTTTTTGAGAATTTTTTTTTTTTTTTTTTTCGGAGACCTTTTTTTTTTTTTTTTAAAAAAACACATCAAGAATTTTACTCTTAACATGTTTTCTAAAGACAATGTAATTCATTCTAAAAGTTATTGTTCTCAAGTTGACTTGCTGTTTACTTGTCGCTCACAAGAAATCCGACATACATATTCATTTTTAAGTATCATTTCGTGTGTGTTATGGTCAGTTACAAATGCCTTTGATGGTTTGCTTTTGTAGAGAGGTGATTGCTTTTGTTTTATATGACAGAAAAATACTTTCCCTCCCCCCCAAAAAAATCAGAATTGACAACACAGCTGATCAGTTTTTAGTAATGTTTTTTTTTTTTTTTTTTTCTCTTTTTTTAGAATTAGTTTAGCTTTTTTGATAAATATAATAATAATCACGTTGTCATATATAGGTTCGTAGGTATACAAACACACAAATGTTGAAGGAGCAAAAAGAACAGCTGGGAGGGAGAAAAATCTCACTTCATGCGATCATCGCGTTACTTGCTATGATTTTAATCGCATTAACAGCAGCGGCAATTTGGATTCCAACTGCGATACTGTCATCAGAGGCCCTGATTCAGGCTAGAAAAGACCAGGTAATTTCCACTACAATCGCCACTTCTAATTCTGTTTTAGCATACTTTCAGACAGCATCCTTAGCTGCGAAGGAATTTAAAAATCTATACGAAATATCTCGATATCAATCAGGAGATAAAGCACACTTACACTACTTTAATAAATATTCAGAAGGGTCTTGGGTTCGTTTTAGTAAGCAACCGACACTCAAATCTCTGTTGTTATATTCAGGTATTCGCCATCCAAGAGATATAGCAAACAATTCTGAGTGTGATTCGAACGTGTTTTTACAAAGTTCTTCTTATTTATCAATAATTGATTCAAGTACCACTGTTGGATCAAATACCACAATTTGTGAACTACAATCACACAAATCATGTCAGCCAGATTCTGTTAGGGTTAACTACTTAGCATCATCAAGTAATAAGAATGATCCCTTACATGTTATGAAAAGTTCTCATCGAGTATGTGACAGCTGGCTTGGATCATCGAAATTCGTATGGAGAATTCAAGGGCTTCCGGGTAGCCATGAAAGTCTTAATACTGGAATAACTGAGATGGAATGGATAGACCATATTTCAGTTGTCGGGTCGAAGAGAAAATCCTTATTTAAAAAAGTCTTTTTTCCATTGAAAGGACCTTCATGGGCACCCAATTCAGCCTTTGGTGCAGTTTCATTACAAATAAGTGGTAACGGGAATAGCTCTGTGACGACACTACCGCAGTTGCTGAGATCCATAGCCGAGGCAAGTGACTTGAATGAGATTCTGTACTTAATTACAAGAAAAGGAGAGCTAGCGGCTACCAGCCTTGCGGAACACGCAGTTGAAATCGTGTCAAACGAAGGAGAGGTTTCTGGGATTAGGAATGCAAACAGTGCTGCTTCATTTGTAGATCCAATTGTTTCTATTTCTGACAATTTAATAAAGACCTATTGCAAACAGAAGAATAAAGTTTATAGCTGTGACTGGAGTCACATACCACTTCATTTTAAAACTGATTCAGATTATCTGATCATTCTAAAAGTTATAAGTGATCCTTTAGCATCTAATTTAAACGTACTCTTAGTAACAATTGTTAAAGAATCCCTTATTGTAAATCCAGCAAAGGAACTGAACGTTATAATCGCATGCACTGCTGCATCAGCTGTATTGATATTCGCATTTTGCGCACATGTAGTGGGGCATTCTGTTTCTAAACCGATTCGAGTATTCACTCAGAACATAACTGAAAGCAGTACCACGCTCAGCTTTGAAGAAGTAGCAATCTATCCTCAAAGTCTCATAGCTGAAGTATGTGAAATGAACCACGCATTAGAAATGCTCACTCATAAACTATCGTATTATAAGTCTTTCTTACCTGACTCTGCATATGGAAATGGTAAGCAAAAAGGTGATGACGAGTTGAGCAACAGTGAATTATTGAAGTCAAAGGGAAGTGAAGAAAGCGCTGTGGTTAAACAAGAAAATCAAAATCCTCTCAAAGGAAGTGCTGCGAGTCTGGTGTCGGTCATATCACTTCACTTTGTAACTGACTCGATTCGTGAGAAAAACTGCATCGTTATTGCAACAAACATCAGAGACTGGACTACTAAACTACTGCAAAGCGGAGCAGGTTCATTTGAGTTCACACAATGTACTTACATTGCAACGTTATCAGAGATTGCTGGTAATGAGGGTAAGATTATTTTCGTTAATGGCGATCGCTCACTTATATTATTTCCTAGAATTGTCGATGGTGGTGATTGCAGCCGTCGACTGTTGTCGATTAGAAAAAGAAAAATAACCAGTAACTTAGTAGTAGCTATGTCAGTCGGTAGGGTATTTGTTGGGTTGGTTGGAACTGATAGATTTCGGTCAAATAATGTTGCTGGAGCTGTTGTATCTCAAGTGTGTAAATTATGTGAGAATGTCGGGAAAGGATTATACTCTGACCAATTACTTGCAGTGGTTACACTCGATGTTGTTTCCAGATATCCAATGGAAATATGTCCCGCAGGAGTAATGATTTCCAACAAGTCTAATGTTACTAAGTTTGGAATCCTCAATTGCATGAAAGCCAATGCACAAGGATGGCTATTCGATTCGGATAACACTACCTTCAGTGATGAAGGTAGTGTTTGTGGTGCTTTCTTCAAACTTGTAGACAGTATTATCAAAGAAACTGCTGATGTTTTTGAACAATTTGAAGCTTTTCGTATGTCTTGTGAACCAATGCTTACCTGTGATATTCTTGATGAAACTTGTCAAGAATTTATTAAGTTCATTACCACGGATGTTGAGACTTTTGAAAAAGTTGCGCTCATCAAACTTTAACTTTTCTTCTTCTTTTTTTTTTTTTTGCATCCCCACTTTTGTATAGAAAGAATTATAATTGACCCGATAGATCACAGTTCACAATTCCGTTCTTTGTTTTGCCCTATAGTTTGCGTCTTTAACTTAACCAAATCAACCTCTTGCTTTTAGATTAAATTAGTCTCAGCGATTGCGAAAAAGTAACAACATTTTGTATTTGTGACTGGTGGTTTTTCTGATTTCTGACAAGCAGCTCCATTATGCAAGTGCCTATTACTTCGCCCCTCGGGAATTACAGAACAAGATCAAAGGCTCAATTATATATTGCGCACAGAAAATTTTTATTTCACTAAAAAAGATGATACTTAAAAAAAAAAAAAAACTCAATGAAAAACAAAACAAGCACGTTCAGGTGAGATACGTGCCACCTGCCCTGTGATATTAAAGAGGTTTTCCCCCTCTTTTTGTCGTGCTATTTTCTTTTTTTTTCACCCCCCTGTTTCTACCTATCCAGACAATTTTATTAAGTTTCCCATTAATGCATGTTTTCAAGCTGTAACGACCTGCGGGGCATGGGAAGCTCAACCTGTAGTGCGTGGTTCCCGGGTCAATTTGACTTGACAGCATTTCTTTCTCTGGTAGGTTAACCCTTGATTTATTTATCCAAGTCCCCCTTCTGTCTACCGGTACTTGATATTAATTTTGTTTTTAATACCCAAAGTTGCTATTACATTGTCAAAGTTTTACCCATCCAACCCTAACAATTCCCATTATCATCAACTTGCATTTTGACCTTAAACACAGCAACTCGGAAAGATAATTGTTTGAACATTCAAGAGAGAGACGTTTTTAAAGTGACACGAGTCTCTTCTACAAAATTCAAGAATCGTTTATTCTCCTTTTGAACTGTAATATTAAAGAAAAAAACAAATGGAAGTCTATTACTCCCCTCTTCAAATATCAAGCATCACCCTTGGTCACTGTATTTAAAACTAATGTTAAATTATCTTTATGTGTCTATGATACAACACAGTTGTAATTTTTACAAAATCGAACATACATCCCCTCCTCAAATAGCAAATCACCTTGCCACCCCACCCTCCAGTACTTTATTTGCAGCTGTATTTTCATTTTAATTAAGGTTTTTTATTTATTTAATTTTTTTTAATTATTTTTTTTTTTTTAAATCATCCGAACTTCTGTACAAGGTGGAAAGCTGACGATAGCATGCTGTGTTCAGGATGCCTCCCCAGCCTAAACCTTGATTTATTTGTCCAAGTCTCCTCCAGCCTAAGCTTTTTCTATAACAATCCTAACAAGATTGGACCTAAACAAGCTCTATAAGCCCTGTTGATTTCCTGATTCTTGACTTCCTAGGCTTCGTAGATAAAATAAATAAATATATAGTTTGCTGTATGCGATGCACATTGTGGAATGTAATTGACTTTTTTTTATCTGTCTATTATTGTTTCCCTTTTTTATGATGTACTAGCAAGGAAAATTTTTTCCATTTCAGCTTCTTTCCTTTCCTTGATCTAGCTGAGGGTGGGTACATGACTTTGGTACTCAGCTAAAGCAATACCGCTCTCTTGGTCATCATAAGCCGAGAAACTCCTCTCTCTTTTTAATTCAGTAAATTAACATCGTTATGTAAGAGTAATGTTATTATGGTAACAAACTGTTACGTAACACGAATTCCATAAATGTCATTTACACTTTCTGACGAATATCGTGGTCGGACCTGATCTGAATTCGATTTTTCTTTTTTTTTTTTTTTTCGGGTTTTCTGTCGAGATTTTCGTCCTGCTACTGCAGCTGATACGAAATCAGATAATATCTAATTCCTCCATCTTTCATTTTTGATAATTCACCCAGCGAGACTTCCTCTCTTAACGGTTTTCAGTAGCCATCTCTTCAGGTCATCATTAGCGTCGAGTTTAAGCTCTCTATGTGTGAGCTTTTCCTGAAGTTTTGGTTTTCCCTAGCTTGGGTAAATAAATAAGTAAATAAAATAATTGGAAAACTACTTTATCACAGATATAAAGTTATCCTCACCTCTCTTTATTGATCGCATTGCCACCGACCCTTTTTATTGCTTTTCGTGTCTTTATTGTTTGATAAAAGAACACAAAGAGACATTTTGCCCTGTCGTTCTTTCTTTCAATTTTATTTTGTTGTCCTCAGCAATTGAAATTTTATTTTTGTCATGGTGGGTTTCTTTTTTCGTAGTATTTGGCAGCGTTTGAGACACATACTAACTAACATACATGATTTTGTACTCAATGGATTACACTGATACTTCAAATAATATCGATGACGTCTCTTATATAGGAATTCGTATCCGAATAGAGTTGACTCACTTTATTGTTGCGCTAGTCTCATTTGAATCCATGATCATCCGTGACATTCTTAAAGGTACAAAGGATTTAAGACTCCCTTTCGATCATTTTGACAAGATGTACCAAACTACAGAATATAGTTTCCATATGATACCATTAAAAGCTCAGACTGATATGGATGTTACAATGACACCTGCGAATAGGGTAGGCAAAGATAAAGTAAAACGCAAGTTGGATGACGACTCATCTAATAACTCGACTGTAATAGTGAAACGACCAGACGTCAAAAATTAAAATTCAAATTGAACAAAAGCAAATAAACATTGCTAGCCCTATCCTGGCGAGCTCCGATGGATTTATCTTAGAATGATAGCAACTTCAACATAGAATGAAGTCCCTTAGAAATTACTGATGAAAGCCTAAAAAGAGAAGTAGTATAAGATTAAGGCTCCTGAAACTACGTATTCTATTACCCTTTTTAATGTTAGGAAACTGTGGAAATGAATACTTTTCTTTTTACTAATCTCTACTTTTCTTATTCTCACTTTTCTGTTCTAAAATTAATGATACTAACTAATAGTTTATTTTAGTTAACTCTGATGCAATAAAGATATTAATTGCTTCATCATTCAAATGTTCAAGTAGTGTGGTTATTTTGCTTTTTTCTTTGTCTTGCTGGAATTCTTATCTGAGAGTCGTTGCTAGTCATTAAAGGTGTAAGCCAAGTACAAGTTGTCTCCTGTAGTGTGTTTTGTGGGTAGTCAGAAAACAACAATACCGCTTTTTTTTTTTTTTTTTTTTTTTTTTGGTTGAATTATCAACTTAAGATATTTGTAGCTCTCTTTATTACTTGGTGGCTGGTTTATTTTTTCAGTTTACACTTTTATTAAGTTCCTTCTTGTCTGTGACACTGTTTTAACTTCCTGCTCAATGACAATGTTACATAGTTTCTCTAACCAAAAAAAAAAAAAAAAAATTATAAATTATTTAATGTGAGTGATATTTGATTCACATTTCCGCTGATTTCTGGAAAATAAATTGTTATGTTGTATTTCGTTGTGTTTTTATTCTTTTTTACATACCTTGTAAGTTTTATTTTTTTGAGTCTTGCAAAGGTTACTCATTTATTTCGCTTTTAAAAAAAAAAAAAAAAAATTGGGTTTATTCGTTCTTCTTTTCTAATATTGTTATTTAAATTTTTTCCTCTCTTTTTTTTTTTGGCTGGGCATAATTTGGTATTCCCTTTTTTTTTTTGAGTCTCTCATCTCCTCCCTGTGTGAGCTTCCTTTAGTTTGCAAACTTTGAGATGTCGTAATCTAACCTTCTTATTGAAGGTGATAGTTCACTTTCCCTGCTTTTCGCGTTGCTTTTACTTGGTTTCCGCTCGGAACCGTCGTTGTTTGCCTGTAAGATCAAGTTGCATTGAAGGCGCGGGATTTTTTTTTTTTTTTTGTTTAAATCGTCGTTCTTTTTTTCAATTTTATTTTGTTGTCCTCAGCAATTGAAATTTTATTTTTGTCATGGTGGGTTTCTTTTTTCGTAGTATTTGGCAGCGTTTGAGACACATACTAACTAACATACATGATTTTGGATGAAATGAAAGAAAAATATTTTATTATTTTTACTTGCATGCAATCCGCTGCCCCTAATCTGACAATTCCTTCCAACCGAAGCTATAACAGTGCAATTTTATGATTTGGATTCTCTATTAGTGGGGGGCCCTGCCTCCCAGATTTAGCAAAAAAACGGCGGCTAGTCCGCGTGGTGTCCCATCTCCCTGTGTGAATTATGAGGATGTTTATGCTCGCCTCTTTTTTAATTTTGGAGCGGCATGATCGAAGACAATCTTTCTTTTCCCTCTTTTATTTCCAATCCCGTCGCCCCCCGGGAAGTTTAATTGTAGAGACTAGCAAGGCAGGGCATTTTGATTTCCATTTGTGACAGCTGGGGGGAGTGGAGTGTAGCGAGGGAATGGCACTTTGCCACTTACCGGCTGTTGACCGTAAATGCGGGTTATCATGTTTCCTTTTTATTTTAGGTTTTTTGTTAGTGGTTAGATGTGCTACGTTTACTTATTCCACAACGTGTTTCGCAATCTTGAACTACTTTTAATACAGTTTTAATTAATACTAACTATTGTGTTTTTATAATTTTTTTTTTTTTATATTTTAATTTAGTACACTTTTTTTATAATAAACTCATATTCTGACTGTTGAATAGATTTCGATTTATTTTTTATTTTATGTGTTGACCTCCCCTCTAATTATCTTATCTGTATCCAACTAGCTCTTAACAGAAGTGGTCCCATTTCTCTGGGGTAAGGGGCAGTGTCATGTTATTATTATTTTTTTTTTTTGTTTTTTAGCAACTATAAATATTTCATTCAGTCACGTACTTCTTAATATATTAATTTTTGTATTAATACCTAAAGTTGTTACTGTTGTTACATTTGTGGAACTATCTCCTTCTCCCAGGATCCTCCTACTAAGTTAGGCAATCATAGTTCATTGTATCCTTAACAGATGTTAAATTATCGTTATGTTAATATGATACGATGTAGTTGTATTTTATAAATTTAACCCCCCATCCACCAAAAAAACCAGGCAATGTTCAACGCCTCCTGTTTCATGGTGACAGTACTTTTATTTTTTGTGCAAAGACCTGCAGTATTCTTCCCATCAAATTTCCCCCCATTCTACTAAATCTTTTATACTTCGCTGAGGTATTTTTATGTATTTTTTTTATTTAGTTATGTTTCAGTAGCATTGTGCTCTCTCCTAAACAACAATTGCAATAAGTTTGAGGTGTTTAGTGTCTGCCCTATTTATTTCAATGTAGCTATGGGTGGGAGAGAGTCTACATGGCTGATCACTTGACTTCTTGTGAGTCTTTCATTAAGTCGTTGATCCTTTACTTGTTCATTCTCTCTCTATAAGTTTATTCTTTTCATTGCTCTCTTCTTAGTCTCTTCTTTTGCTTTTCAGCATCTTCTGGTAACAATTTCTTAATGCTCCGTCACTGGAGTGGTTGTGAGAGGAACTCATTAATTAGGTAGACATGCTGCTTTTCAAGCTTGTCAAGTGAGTCTCACAGTTGTGAGCTTTCCTGATACTGCTCCCTAAAACTATATCTTTAATTTTATTATTTTCAGTCTTGATACTCTCGAGGAGAAGATTCATGTTTTATCTTTCATATTCGTGAAGTAAACCATCGAGATTTCCGACACCATAAGTTCTTTGGAACTGAATGGCAGTCTTTCACGCTGTTATTGATCAACAATCTTAATTAGTCATCTTAAGGAGTTATCTGACAATCTGTTATTGTTAAAGTTTCCACTTCAGAGTGTTTTTGTGAGGAGGAAACTAATCGCACACATCGAGAGGAAAACAGATTGCTCGCTCCTGAGGGCTGATATCATGAGCCATGTTAGGGAACTTGTAGAGAATTACGATCTTTCTATAGTAGATGCACTGATCAAACTGAGCTTTCTGCATTTCTTTTGCACGTTGTTTTAATTTACAGCTGTTTTTCACTGTTGTGGTAGCGTAGGAAAGGGGTGCTCAACCACATTCACGTGGCCTCCACCAAAAAAAAACCTTTCAATGTTACGACTCCTGTTTTATAGTGACAGTTTTTTTTTTTTTTTTTTTTTTTGTGCAAAGACCTGCGGTATTCTTCCCAGATAGATATTTTCGTATCTTATTAAATATTAAATCCCCCTTAAGAATACAATATCATACTACCCCCTTTGACATTAACATTATTTTAGTTATGTACGAGCTTAATCTTCTTTTCAGTTTAACCTTATTACTTATTTTAGTATTATAAAGTTTATTACTGTTTCTACATTGTCAAACTATCACCCTCCCGCCCCTTGATTTATTTATCCAAGTCACCCCTGATCAGTTCTCTTTATTTTCGTTTGTTGTTTTCAACCTGTTAGCCTCTGGAAAAGGTGGGAGCTAGGAGTCACTAACTAACATGCTACGGATGGTCCTCTGTCGTTATGAGTTCCTTAGTTTGCAGCTACATACTTTCTATTTTTTCCAGTGGGAAGCTACTGGCCTGTTTGCGGAGAGTTGAATTTATCCTTTTTCTTTTTTTGTATTCCTCTCTTCTCTTCTTTTCACATTTCAACACGGCAGTTTTCGTATACGGTTTATAAGAAGCTTTTGTGTGGGAATCTAATGGTTCAGCCATGTTTTTTTTCATTCTTAATAATCTAATTATTACTAACCAACTCCGTTGTCTCTTTTTTTGTACTTTATGCCCTTCTCGACTCTATTTTTTAAAATTCCTCTCAAACAACTAAAAGAACTTTATTTTTTTTATGTCAGATGATGAGCTTATATCGTCTTTCGCACACCTTTAATCGAGCTAAAAAAAAACCCCTCTACGCAAATGTTGCTTATCAGTGAGTATTTATATCCTTGATAAGCGTATCGTTCAGAAAGCCAACGGGTCAGTTGCGCTTCTCGGGAATTTCCTGCAAGAAAATTGCTTTTTAATGGCTACCCAGACCCCTCTTAGTCATCAGTTTGTGGCGTAACTAACCTATTCCTTTATTAGGATTTTGTACCGGGTTGCGCACAAGCAAAACAAAAATGTGAGTAAAAAAAAAGTAAAAAAGTGAAGTTTGCCGATTCTTTTTTTTTTTTTTGTTCTGTTTTGGGAAAAATATTTTAACAAAAGAGAATAATTGCAATCATCGATCCTCATCACGACGCAAGTTAAAAAGGTTTCCCATCTTCTTCAAGATAGGTTGGCGGATGCCAAATAGTAAACTAAGCTGATGGTACTCGTGAGTATTCTTACTGGATTGTCTCCGTCCGATGCACCTGCCTCACAGTGAGCGTAGTTGTTCAACAGAACCTCCCTCCTACAGTTACTCTGGAACAGGGGGAGGTTGTGTTGGTCAAAACCCACACAAGTTCTTTTCGATAGAACACCAATTAGAACTTATGAAGTTGATTATAAAAATTAAACAATTCCCATTATCATCAACTTATGGCATTTTGACCTTAAACACAGCAACTCGGAAAGATAATTGTTTGAACATTCAAGAGAGTGACGTTTTTAAAGTGACACGAGTCTCTTCTACAAAATTCAAGAATCGTATCGATGGTTCACATGGATAAATCCGATTATTCTCCTTTTGAACTGTAATATTAAAGAAAAAAACAAATGGAAGTCTATTACTCTCCTCTTCAAATATCAAGCATCACCCTTAGTCACTGTATTTAAAACTAATGTTAAATTATCTTTATGTGTCTATGATACAACACAGTTGTAATTTTTACAAAATCGAACATACATCCCCTCCTCAAATAGCAAATCACCTTGCCACCCCACCCTCCAGTACTTTATTTGCAGCTGTATTTTCATTTTAATTAAGGTTTTTTATTTATTTAATTTTTTTTAATTATTATTTTTTTTTTTTAAATCATCCGAACTTCTGTACAAGGTGGAAAGCTGACGATAGCATGCTGTGTTCAGGATGCCCCCTCCCCAGCCTAAACCTTGATTTATTTGTCCAAGTCTCCTCCAGCCTAAGCTTTTTCTATAACAATCCTAACAAGATTGGACCTAAACAAGCTCTATAAGCCCTGTTGATTTCCTGATTCTTGACTTCCTAGGCTTCGTAGATAAAATAAATAAATATATAGTTTGCTGTATGCGATGCACATTGTGGAATGTAATTGACTTTTTTTTATCTGTCTATTATTGTTTCCCTTTTTTATGATGTACTAGCAAGGAAAATTTTTTCCATTTCAGCTTCTTTCCTTTCCTTGATCTAGCTGAGGGTGGGTACATGACTTTGGTACTCAGCTAAAGCAATACCGCTCTCTTGGTCATCATAAGCCGAGAAACTCCTCTCTCTTTTTAATTCAGTAAATTAACATCGTTATGTAAGAGTAATGTTATTATGGTAACAAACTGTTACGTAACACGAATTCCATAAATGTCATTTACACTTTCTGACGAATATCGTGGTCGGACCTGATCTGAATTCGATTTTTTTTTTTTTTTTTTTTTTTTCGGGTTTTCTGTCGAGATTTTCGTCCTGCTACTGCAGCTGATACGAAATCAGATAATATCTAATTCCTCCATCTTTCATTTTTGATAATTCACCCAGCGAGACTTCCTCTCTTAACGGTTTTCAGTAGCCATCTCTTCAGGTCAGCATTAGCGTCGAGTTTAAGCTCTCTATGTGTGAGCTTTTCCTGAAGTTTTGGTTTTCCCTAGCTTGGGTAAATAAATAAATAAATAAATAAAATAATTGGAAAACTACTTTATCACAGATATAAAGTTATCCTCACCTCTCTTTATTGATCGCATTGCCACCGACCCTTTTTATTGCTTCTCGTGTCTTTATTGTTTGATAAAAGAACAAAGAGACATTTTGCCCTGTTCCTCCTTTCGCTCTCATGGAAAGATCGTAGTGAAAGGTTTCCACCTTTGCACAGATAAATTCCTTTGTGTATTGCTTCTTTTGTTGAAAATAACATAATGAGACGGTTCTGATACTTTAGTTTCCTTCTCTCAGATTAAGAATTAACACAATGGTCTGTCTTCGTATTGCAGGGGTAATATTGGAAGTAGAGATGTCGTAAGGAATGCTCAGATTGCGTACAACAAATGTGGCAAATCGAAACTGCTCACTCCCTCGGGATGTCGATCGTTATGAAGAACGCGATTGACCTCATTCCTACTCTAGCCCAATACTATGATGGGGCTATCAATGAGTAATGTCAGACTTATGATGAATGTGATAACTATACTCCGTACTTCATCGATAACAACAAATGGGTTGGGCAAATCGAATATAAGAAGAAAGCAAAATTTGCAGCAGGTGCTGAGCGGTACAAGCTAAAAACAAAATACTGCAGAGGGAACAACAGAAGAGGTATTTGTAAGAGAGGTAACTGGATCAATACTTTCCCTGATGATGACATGTCCCCTTCAAGCTAGAATTATTTTAAAATTAAGTTTTCAACAACAGTTATAAATCATCAAACAAAGTCTCTGCAGAACTTTCTGAAAACCATCATTAAAAACATCTGCTGTACTCTGTGCGATGACAACATTCTGTGTCCCCATTGCAATAGTTTACGTGGTTATAAAAATCTGAGAGCAAATAATAACTTGGCTATTCGGATTTTCTTTTTCCATATTTTGCGATGGTGACCCTCCCTCTCTTTTTTTATTATAATTATTTTTTTATGAACAATGCAAACTAATTGTATCGAACACATGTAATAAATGACCAATATCAACTAATAGCTTGGATACTACACTACAATGTTTAAGTAGGTGTCGTATTATTTTAATCTTGATCTTAATTTTCAACAACGTAATCGCCACCATTGTCAGCTTTATTGGGATGTAAATGCGACTTCATTTTATTCCTTTAAAAGAGTTTTCTTTCCGCAAGAGAATTTTTCTGTTATATTCTATTTGTCATTTTATTTTTTTCGGCTGCCGACACTTTTTTTGTTGATGCTGCATGACGTGAGTGTTCCTACTTGCGCATTATTCCTCTCCTCATTTCTATAAAAGAATGATTACACCCTTTTTTTTTTTTTTTTATAATTCATTTAAAGAATTGCTCAGCAACAAAATAGTATATTAAATGATAATCTTATTACACTAAGTGAGACTGTGATATTTATATTTTAGATTCCTTATAACAGCAAAGGAACTACAACCACAAAAAAATACTTTTTGTATGAACAGTCCTGACGCAGGTCACACAATGCAGGATTTGGCTGGCTTTCATGAAGTATTGAAGAGCAAGAAGGCAGTTGTTGTATCGAAAACATCCTGCACGTTTTGCATCAGAGCGAAATCGATATTAGAGAGTGCGACTGACAGTTTAGAAATATTTGAAACAGATAAAATCACAGAAGGAAAGAAGATCCTTGATGAAGCTCGTGAGGATACTGGACACAGGACTCTTCCAATTATTTACTTGGGAGGGAAGTTTATTGGAGGATGTGATAGCCTTGTTAAGTTGGAAAAAAGTGGAGAACTTTACACACGTCTCGGTGTTGCTCGACCATCAGATGCTTGGAAGGGAAATCCTACATTGAGAGAAGCTCCATTTAATGCATCATTGTTATGGTTTCCTCACACTGTTAACATTTACCCGGTACGTTGCATTGCTTTCTTGGTTTCGTGCATAGCTGCTGTCGTGTGTGCTTTTTATGAAGAAGAATGGGCTGCATGGGTAACTTTCGGACTAGCAATGGATTTCATTGTTAGGTTTATCGGAGGAGCATTCTTCTCACCGATTGGTGCCGCAGCTCTGTTTTTTACCGCTGGTTTTAAAGAAGACCTCAGAGGAGGAGCTCCGAAGCAATTCGCAACTTTTATAGGAATTTG
Source organism: Flectonema sp. DT1601 (assembly GCA_964019425.1). Lineage (NCBI taxonomy): Eukaryota > Euglenozoa > Diplonemea > Diplonemida > Diplonemidae > Flectonema > Flectonema sp. DT1601. The sequence goes on from OZ025838.1 coordinate 640,587, forward strand.
CTTCACCGTAGCTGCCACGATGTGTTTCTTAAATGGAGAGAAAATTGCTGGATTAGTAATCCTTTGTTGTTTAATAGGAGCTGCAATGCTTGAGGCTGTATTCGACTTCTGTGCAGGATGTGTTGTGTTTGGTTGGTTAATCAAATTTGGATTAATTCGTGAAAGTGTTAATCAAGTATTCATAGATTCAAAGCCGTTATTAGAAAATGCTATCTCACTAGTGGATGACTTCTCATCGAATTTAAAAGAAACAGAAAATTTCACATACACAGAACTTAATCAACCACGTACTGCTGCAGATGTTAAAGTTAAAAGATTTAAGAATGACGATCATGTAAGAAGATCTTTCAGTCCCATCCGTTATATCGAAATATCCGATTTCATGATGCCATTAGGAATCACCGGATTAGCAGCAGCTTGGAGATCTGCTGAACGCCAACGCAACACTCACAGAAATGGATATGGACCTGAAGACATGTGGCAAATCATTTCATACATCGGAGGTGCAATTGGTGGATTCATGTTTATTGCTCTTCTTGGAAAGACAATACTCTATCCTCGTAAAGTCTACAAAGAAATGATTCATCCAATTAAATCTAATTTTATTGCAACCCTTCCAATGCTGTTGTGCATCCTTTCATTCCTCTATGAACCTGAAGACTCGAATAAGCATGAAAGAAGAACAAGAAAAGCGATGTTTTGGATTGGAGCAGTCCTGCTAAAGGTGTTATTACTGTATAAAGTTTCTTGGTTAGTTGGAAACAGAGCAGATGATGAAGTTATAACTCCAGCTATTCTAATGCCCTTAGGAGGATGTCTAGTGGCTTCATTGGTATCACCGTTACTTGATGATGCTGGTGAGACTCATTACAGAGAAGTTGGATGGTTTTTTTTTGGATTCTCATCGCTGCTATCAATCTTAATGTTCGGAGGAACATTCTTACAAGCTATTAAATACCACTGGTCAGATGAACGTATCCGTTCTTCAATTGGAATGTGGCCGACCGTATTATTACTAATTATGATTTCATACGTTCAATTAGCTAATGTCGATCCGTTGGCTGGATCTAATCTAAGAACTGAAGCGATTACAGATCCTTTTGTGAATGTTTTCTTCTACTCTGGTATTACATTATCACTTGTGATGTTGTGGTTAGCAGTACCGATGGGATTCTTATTCAGAATGAAATTTGATTTTTCAATGTGGTCAATCGCCTTTACTGCTGATATTGTAGCTATCGCTTGTGCCACATACGATGATCTAAAGCAAGGAGGTACAGAGTCTGATAGTTACACGGGATTTTTACTTGCAGGATCAATTGGTACTGCAACATGGATAGTTGTGACTTTATTCTTTCAAACATTATTCATGCTTGTTAAGAAACGTTGGTTGCGTGCTCCATATAAATGGGCTCCACTTTCTTTTAATAAACTCTCTCACGTTGCTCTTCGTGAAGCTGGAGCACACCTCCTTCAAGAAGCGATTGCAATAAGTAAGTTAGAAGACAGTGAGCACTCTGCTGTGGGTGTTGGACTCGGTCGAGATATTCAAATGTACTTCTTAGTGTTTAAGTGGCATTCTCATATGGAGGATAATATTCTATTTAGAAAGATTGACGGATTCCATCCTTTAATAACACAAGACGGTTACTTACAACACGCTGAGCTGGAACAATTAGAGCATCAATTACTTCAATGTGGTACTTCACTAGCTAACGGAAGCTCTGATGCTACGAGTATTGTTGAAAAAACAGTTGCGATTCTTAAGGATTTGGTTCCATACGCAGACAAACACATGGATTGGGAAGAGGAGAATCTCAATTCCTTATTACGGAAGGGATTTAATCTCGCAGTTCAGAAGAAACTCGTCTCTGAAGTTTGGGAAACCTACGCTTCAAAATCACTTGAAGAAATATTAGAAGAAAAGATCCCTGTTGAAGGAGAATGGAATAATTATGATTTCAGTGCCCTCAGTAAAGGAAAACCAGTATTCCCTTCAAAATCAGCTACTAAAGAAGAGCTTTTGGACTTTCCACCAAAACTTCCAACTGAGCCGATCCCTTTTGCAAAGCAGCAGATTCTAAGAGTTGTCCTTCCTTATATGGTTCGTTGGCTTCCTATTCCAATGCAAAAAACTAGATTCGTACGTTCACTTGCCTGGGCTATTCCTGAAAATGCCCAACTTATTGGTGATATGGTTTACAGAGGAGTGGATGACTCTACATGGGCCTGCTTAGCGGCCGATGTCCCAGAGTGTGTTCCAAGAGGCCTTCCTGGATGGGTTAGGCGTATTTAGGTTTCTTTCCCCCTTTTTTTTTTGTTTACTTTTCTTTTTTGCTTTGCGTCAATTAATGAAATGAAGTCAAATTGTCTGATTTCATTAAATTCTTACTTTTTTTTGACATCTTCTTCATTTTCTTGTTCATTCGAATTAAGATATTGTTTATTACTAAACTTTCGTCCGTCTCTGCATCGCAGTTTATTTTCTATTCGGTTCGCCTTCACAGGACGAAGGTACGGCAATGATAACACATAATATCATCTTTTTTTTTTTTTTTTTAAACCAAACGTCTAACCTACGCAGTTGACGGAAAAGATTTTTATGTGGTACAGCTGCTAAGTACCACACGATCGACTCCTTTCCCCCCCCTTTTTTTTTTTTTTTTTTTTTAAACCAGTAGACTAAAAAATATAATAGAAAGAATAGAATATGATATTGAATTTACTTCCACATAAAAATATTTATAAAATACGAAGTAGAGCTTACCTGTTGTGAATATGCACGACGCAGAATCTGTTTTATTTTCATCGCTGACATGTATCGTCCTGCAGCAGTAGTTTCTTCCTTTGAAGTTAGTAGCCGATTGCTTGTTGATATTCAGCTTCAACAATCCTTTTCCTGCTGCGAAAAAGAAATCTGCTCCACGAACGTGAATTTTTTTTTTTTTTTTTTTTTTTTTGTGATCTTAAGCAGATGTAAGCTTTGTTTTTCACAGTTCATTTTTTCCCTTTCTTCTTTAACCCCTTTTAATGTTTTTCTGAATAGATGTTGAAATTTTTAATCGTCTGCATTGTGAGGCAGATGAAAAAGGCATTTTATTTAATTTTCTTTTTTTTTTTCCCCATTCTTCATTGCTCCTGTTGTTCCTCACTTATAATGGACAACAGATTCTTAATTTTGATAAAAAAAACAAATAGTCTACCATAGCGGCAGTCAGACATCCGAATAATGCTGTATTTCAAGAAGACCGTACAGCTATTTTTCCTCGTCAGCACAAAACAATGTTGGTGTGATTAACTGCTTTGCACAAATCAAGCAAGGACTGTTCCCTGTTCACTCGCCGTTACTGGGAGAATCGCTGTTGCTTTCTTTTCCTGTGCTGAGTGATATGCTTAAGTTCAGCACGTAGATCTTCCACTGCTGAGGTCGGTAAGAAGTAAATCGCAACACGTTCTGTTTCTTGCTTTTAAAAAATTTTATTTTTTCTTAGATGGTGGTGGATTTTTTCCTTTCCTTTCCTTTCCTTTTTTTTTTTTTTTTTTCCCTTCCCGTAATTATTCACCTTACTATTCTAACAACTTCTCTCGTCGCGTTTATATCATTGACTGGCTAATGATTGTCATTGAAGTGATGTTACCTTTATTTAATGTTTATCTCGTCTCTTTTTTGCCTCTCTGTCTAAAATTGCTCCGACTGTTTGCCTCAAAAGATGTTATGACTGGTGAGGGAGTTGGGGAAAAAAAAAAAAAAAAAAAAAAAAATTAATAGTGCCATTCCCTTCACTTCTCTATCACCGTTCTTTTTTTGACCCTCTTTTTTTTTTTTATAAATCAAAGCATTGACACTCACGGGAAAGTCAACTATTATTTGGCTAAAATTGTATTTTTTTATTTTTTTTTTGTGGGTTTTTATTTTTTTTTTTTCAATGATGTCAACTATTATAATGATTTTGTGTTAATTATTTTATTTTATTTTATTTTTTTCAGAAATAACCAAAACGAGATCATAAAAAGACTTAAAAAAATTATATTTACAAGGGATGACAGCACGTATTGAAAGAATTTACTATTTGTTCTGAACAGCAAGAGTAAAAAAAAAGACTTTTTTTTTTTTTTTCATATTTCTTTTTTTTAATACATAAAACCATGATTTCCGCATTGACTCCAACAGACATTGAGAAAGTTGAGTCTACTGTAACTGCACTCTGTGAAAAGTGGGAAGAATTAGAAAAGGAAGGAAGTAACTTTCTAAAAAACATATGTGAAGCGAGGGTACAAATGATTCACTCTGGTGGATCGCTATTCGGTCTTGAAAAATTGGATACTCAAATTGACATTCGATCGGCTTTTACTGATAAAATAAAGCAAAACCAATCAATTGGACACAAATCACTTTCAACGATACTCGAAATGATGGCTGTGACACTTACCAGTTACAACGATAATATCGAAGAGTTGTTGTCATCGTTTATACCAACGAAATCGATCCTTCACTTACATCACGTCTCTTCTCAAATTATTGAAAAATTCATAAACGATTTCGCAACTAAGGAAACCATTGCTAATTATATCGCCTCTCCGGATGCTCCGCAAGATGCTGATCGCCTTCAAATTCAAATGTACGCATTCACATGTCAAGGTTTTATATTGAATTCCATTGAAGCTTTAAAGGAAAGTATAAGAGCAACCGCCGCCATGTTATAAATCACATTCATATTCCTGTCTAACCTATCTAAGAAATTTTAGTAGTCAAATACGAATATTTAATTTATAAAATATATCACATCCCTTATCTAGGTATTAAATGAAGTCTCGTACAATATGGAGAGTGACCATCGCATTGGCGTTAATTGTAGTCATGTCGTGGATGATATCTGACGTGAGTAGTAATTCTGATTCTGTTAAAGAAATTTGGAAAACGAATTATGAAAGGAAAGGTAATTGTGTAATGGAGTTGGAATACATCTGCTTATCAATGAAAGGAATTCATGTAATGAATGTATCGGATGTGCCAAATCAGTCAAACGTGACGGGTGAATGGGAAATAACTTTATTATTAATCTCTCTTGTCGCATCAATAATCTACTTAATCGTTATCGAATCGGTTAGAATTCAAATTGTGGTACTATACGCAATCTTGTCGGTGCTTTCGTTGTCTTTACATTTAAGAAATAAAAGTGAAAGTTCTTTTCAAGATAGCCACAGGATACCAACAACGACACAAGACTATAAATCTATTCAAATACCATATTGTCAGGAAATGGCTCAAAAAGATCCACCGATACCGTCTTTTGTTGATACTGTCGCTGTAAAACAAAGTGAAATAGCACCATCGGATGTACCAGCGTATATCTTGGGGACGACACCCTTCTGGCTCACGCCATGGCATCTTTGGTTGAATAGTATAGCAGCTTTTGATACAATTGAAAAGTATAATCTAACAAAAAAAACCGACATCTATGTTGAATACTACCTTAGGAAAAGTCGATGGCGGTGGATGCCAAAATTCCGTCCAGTCTTGCGTGATGCTGACGTTTCAAAGAAGTTTTCAATGTCGCCTTTAATATCATCGATGGGTAAGTCGATGACTAGCTTTGTTGAATTACAACCACACAAAAGACGTTGTTATAAAAAAGCAGTTTCTGGAGGACTCCTTTGGGATTCAATTCCCAGGGGAAATAATAAATCTTACGGAGTTTATTTTAATAAAGATTTAGTTAGAAAGTATATGAATGTAGTCGCATCGGAAATGAATATAGATTTACCGACAATGTGGGACAAAGGATGTGAAACGAGTACTGTACAGGCTTTCATACTTCAGAGGGACAAGTCTGCTGGCAGAAGTATTATAAATGTCGATGACATAACTAAAGTGCTAAGTAAAAAAAACTACAATGTCACTACACTTAAATTAGAAGGGTTATCGCTAACAGCTCAATGGAAAATCTTTACCACAGCAGACATTATTATTTCAGCGTTTGGCTCAGGATTATCGTGGTTGCCTTTAATGCGTAGGGATGGTGTCGTCTTGTCTGTGATTCCTACAAAGGGTGCTGGAGGTGACTTATTTCACAAAGTTCTGTCTGGACCTAAAGATCTTCAAAATAAACATACAGCATTCGGAACTTGGGCTCAACACTTAAATTACTACACAAGTTACTCTTCTGAGGTCCCAAATGAAACTGTGGCGAAGTGGAAACAGCAATCTGTTATTATTCCAAATGTAGATTTGATTCAATTCGTTGAGAAGGCTGCTATGCATCTCAGTGGGAGACGAAAAACTTGCTTTGCGTGGTAGATCGTAATAACATGTACTAACCTTTTTAGTAGACTGAGATTTCCAGGATGTTCGCCATCCTCTTGAACTCGCAGTTTGCATTTTTCCGATTCAGTTTTGCCTTAAGTCATTGAACGCAATTAAAATCCTGTCGTACGGGAGATAAGTCGTGTGGCTATGGTTTCTTCCTTGACTACAACAATACAACAGCAAAAAAAATAATTTTTTTCCCTCAAATCAGGTTTCACAACAAAGTATGCTGAGAATAGTTCTTTTATCGAAGTAGACTTTTCACCTTCCACGTGTTGTCATTCACTCAGGATGGAATTACAAAATGTGTGACATCAGCGTATTTATATTGGATATGACAGAAGGTGTTTGGGGAGATTCTGAACAACTAGGCGAGGCACATGATGCCTTATGCACTGCAAGGCTAATGCACGAATTAGGAGACGGCAACAGAAAAACAAATATAATTGGAGTTGGTGGTGATGGCGCCGTGTATCTCGAGACTGGAAAAGGACATAGGGAATCACCATGGAGATCTTCTGAGGGGTTGGCCATAAGTAAAGCAGTTGGAATGGGTCTCTGCAGGTGTAGAAAAGAAGATGATATCGACCTAAAGAAAGAAATAACAATGATAGTTGGTACTACAATAAGTAAAAAAGAACACATCGCTTTAATGAATGCCGCCTACGTTGCTACTTCAATAAATGTCAAACTAAACCTTCTTTGGATAGGTAACGCTACTGTTGATATACCTCTCGAACAAGCTGTTAGTTGTACGTCTGGAATCTCACTATCGCTACCTGAGAAGTCATCGTTGTTACAGGTTCTTTTTCAAGTTTTGCTTACTCCTGATGTTCCTGGCTCAATAAGTATTCCACCTCCAACATCTGTAGACACTCGTATATCCTGTTTTAAAAGTAATGATCTTATTGACATTGGGTTAGTCTGCCCCGTCTGTTTCAGCGTCTACGCAATTGAATTCAAAGACATGAAACAGTGTGAGACTTGTTCTACTGCTTTAGGTTGAATGATCTGTGACATTTATTTATAGTTCCGGAGGATTAGAACAATCGGTTTTACGATCGCCAGTCAGTGGTATTGCTGCTAGTGGTGGTTTATAATTTGTTTATGGAGAAAATGTTTACAATCATTTATGATAAAAGGAACACACACAACGACAATGTCGCATCGAAGAACGTTTGCTGCAAAAAGAGTGGTTAATGTAATTGTTGCTGGTGCTGCAGGGACGGCGTTTGCAGGATTACTGGGATGGCCTGTGATAGATGGGGTTCTGATACCTTTTGCTTTTGATCACGCTATTGATAAGAAGAGACATGAAGGTAGACGCTATTGGTGGAGTATTAACGACGATCAGATCCCAGATAGAAAATCTCTTCACGAAGAATTACTTGATGGAAAGCCAACAACAATTCTACTAACAGGAAGCAAGACAGACACCAATTCCCTTGCTGAAGATGTACTGTGCTCAAGCGACTCTAATGGTGTGTTATTGGATATGTCTGGCGCTCAAGATCAACGCATCTTGCTGTATGCGACTTTGACATCTCTGCTTGACAGTACCAGCTCATCATTTTTATCAAAACTCCTACTGGTGTACATCAAGGCTATAAATGTTTTGGGTAACTTATTAACCGGTAATCAGGATATTAATCACACTAATTTTATATTTTACTCTTTATTTCTAGACCATCTAAGAACAGCCGTAAGTAGAAGTTATCAAAAGACTGGTAAGCCCAGCCTTATTATTATTAGTAATATAAATATGGCAAAAAGTCCAATACCGGGTACGGAGGATTCTCGCTACCTCGATCTTTGTGTTGAAGAATTATTGTTAGTTGCTCATCACTTAGTCCATAAGGGAGAGGCTTCTGTGTTGTTAACTTCTACTTCGACATCTCCTGAGGAGGCTAGAAAATGGGTTGGTTCGCAGTCATGTGGTAGGTGGCTTCCAAGTAAAGATCATAAAATGATTAACTCCCTACATAATATTGAACATATTGAAAGACTAAAAAATCTTTCTATCATCCGAGAGGTAGTTGGTAGACCCCTCCACGGAGATTCCCTCCCAACTGGTAGGAATTTCATTCCTGCAGAACGCTGGGATCTTTTTATGAATGAGCCATTTACTAAGTTGACTTCAGATAATATTTTCTAAGAAGTGACCCTGTTTTTTAAACATGTGGTTAGGTACACTCCCAGCATGTTGCTCTTTTATCCATGCGACTGTTTTTATTTATAGTTGCTATTTATGACGTAATCTTGTAACAGATAGAGCTCACTCGATCTAACCCTGGCTATGGGCGCTTTAAAACTGAATAGCAATTGAGAACGATTTTTTTTTTTTTTTTCTTAAATAACCCAAACACACTGCCCCCACGGAGTACTTTTGAAAAAGGAAATGTGTCAATTTACAAAGAACGAAAAAACTATTTCGGTAATAAGTAGTTTGTTTAATATTTTATTTAAGTCACCTACGTATTTTCCCACCAGTAGAGCACAACTTTTAGAAAAGTGCTTTGAGATAAAACAACAAAACAAAAAAAATAATATTATGATGTTGCTTCGAGTGACTGTTGTCTCTCTAGCAATAGCTGTGGTGAATGGAGCTCACTGTGGTACCTTTAGCTGTGGTGCAGGGTATACTCAGAGAACACCACCTGAAGGTATAACTTGCCAGTGTGGTACTGACGCAGCACCAGTAGCATGCGCAGTTGGAGTTCCTTGTAATGCAGGAATGGCGCTTAACTTAGCGGCTTGCTGTACAGCAAACAGTTGCAACATGGGAGCTAGGACAGGTCTTGATCCTAATGTTCAAACCGATAGATGTCGTGATGGAACATTCTTTACAGGTTCTACTTGTGTGTATAATTGTAACTTTGGTTATGCTCTAAACCCAGCAGCTGGTTTTCCACTTATCTGTGACGGTGGTGGTCAATATGACGCTTCTGGAGGTGTTTGTGTTGCTGACACTTGCACTGCAGCGAATGCGAATACTGATCGAATTAATGGTCAGTGTTTGTGTCTTCCTGGTTTCGTTACACCAGCAATTACTACAGCTGGTGGAACCTTTACTCATAGTTGTACTGCCAATACTTGTACTAACGCTATTAATGCAATCCCTCTGCTGACGGATCTGACTCCTTGTTTACCTGGAGTAGCTCTTGTAACTGGTGGTATGTGTGCTCCTAACTGTGCCACGGGTTACACTACAAACCCAACAAATTTAAACTTGGTTTGTCAAGCTAATGGAGACTTTGATGCATCGATTATTCAATGTGTTCCAAACGTGTGTACAACTGATACTGGTTTTCCTGGAAACAATTTATTATCAAACGCCCAGTGCACCGGCCAACTTACTGGTGGGACTTGCACCCCCAGATGTTTACCCGGTTACTTTCCAGCCAGGGATATTTACTTGGAGTGTACTCCAACATACACCCCAGCAGCTGGTACCTGTGCAGCGAGACCATGTCCAAATCACTCAACTGCGGTTGTAGCTGCTGGAGTTGGTATTACCTGTCCTTGTGATACAGGATACGTTGGAACTATTACTTTTGGAGCTACCTTACAGTGGGTGGGTACCTGCGATCCAGCTCCTTGTAACGGAGGTCCGGCTGCCGCACCTGCTGCGTTGAATGAAGTTGATTACTCATCATGTACGTTACAAGTCACAGATAACACTTGCATTCCAACATGTAAAGATGGTTTTATCGCAACTGGTGCTAACAATGGTCAGTTTGTTTTAAGTTGTGATGCCGCAACTAATCTTTACGTCCTGCCTGCAGCACAGTTGACGTGTACCGCTGCTGCTTGTCCTCCGTTTTCAACACAGGCGTTGACAACTGTTGCCCCTCCTGCGGCCCCTACATGTGGTGGATGTAATGCAGCAACTAATTACGCTATTGCAGGAGGAGGCGCTGAAACTTGGGATGCAGCAAACAATGCCTGGTCTCACACTTGTGTAATAACGTGCCCGGGTTACACCTGTCCGTCTGGTTGGGTAGTTCAGGTACCTGCGGCTACTGCGGCTTGTCCAACTGCGAGTCCAGCCTCATGTACCCCTGCTTTGTGTTGTACTGCCACAGCTTGTACTGGTCCGGTAGCAGCTGATCCGAATTTGGATTACACTCCCTGCAATACTTTAGTGTCAGGTCAGACCTGTCAGCCTACTTGTTCAGCTGGTTACACAATGATGGGTGGACCAGATCTCGATTTGATTTGTCCTGCAGGTGCATACATGTCAACAATTGTTTGTCAGGCTAACCGTTGTACAGGAGGACCATTCATGGCAAGACATGCTAATGCTTCATACGTTACCTGTAATACAATGACAACTCAAACTGCTGGTGGTATTGCATGCGCAACCTGTGATGGTGGATACACAGCAACCGGTACAATCACCAACTTGATTTGCCGTACCGACTTAACATACGATGCAACGGGTTTTACTTGTACGCCAACAGCTTGCACCACTGCTGTGCCAGTTGATGTTGGTGTACTGTCGTACGCCACATGTACAGGAACAGGAGTAGTTACTGGACAGGAGTGCAGACCTACTTGTAGGACTGGATATGTTCAGGGAGGTACAGCTGTTAAATTAGTATGTATCATGGGTAATTTTGACGCATCGGCATCGACATGTACGAAGGCCGACTGTCCTCCAAATGCTGATGACACAGTGACAACTGGTATCTGTCTGTGTTCTGCCGGATACACTGGAACTCCTTTGTGGACAGGTTTGGCGTGGACAAGCACCTGTACACCTAACCCTTGCCCAGCTGAGACAATTACTAACTCTGTAAACTATAAAGTTGTTGGATCTCTAACTGGTGTAACTGGTATTACTCTGCCTATTGCATGTGATCCTGGATACAGTGCAAGCTCAGGAAATGCTATTTGTACAGCAGCGGGTTGGAATCCTTTACCAGGATGCATTGCTAACATTTGCCAAGCAACACAAGTTCAAAACTCTGACTTCAGCGCAGCTGGGTCTGTCCTTCAAGCTACTGTAGGTAGCACTCAAACAATTGTTTGTAATACGGGTTTTGTTTGTTCAAGAGCACCTTGTGAAATTGCCTGCGCGCACAGCAATGGATTAGATGCTTTCTCGACCTTGACATGTAACCCTGTTGAGTGCCCAAGAAATGCAATTACCTATGGAACCTGTACGTGTAGTACAAGTCACTTGGCATTCCCTGCTGTTCCTGGTGTAAACTTTGACACTGCAACCTCAATGTGGACACATAGGTGTTATGCAAGTTGTGCAACACATTCATGTTCTACTGGGTTTGATCACAGAGCTACTCCACTTGTTCCTTCGAATATCTTCTGTGCTGGTGAAGATGACTCAACATGTTCTGATGCTTTGTGTTGTGTTGGATTAGTAATTGACCCAAGTGGACAGAGACTTCGAACAACTGAAGCTGGAGGTATCGCTATCTTTACTATTCGATTAGTTGGACAACCAACATCAGCAGTTACTGTTACGATTACTAGTTCAGATATTACTGAAGGTACTGTAACACCTCCTCAATTAGTATTTAATAGTTTAAGTTGGAATACTGTAGAGACTGTAACAGTAAGAGGTGTTAACGATGATATTGATGAACCAGCTGATGTTGATTATCAGATACAGTTTGCTTTGACTGGAGATCCAGATTGGACTGGTAATGCTCCTCAACCAATTCCTGCAACAAATAGTGATGATGATGAACGTGGTGTTAGGATTACTCTTCTTCAACCTGGTGCGACAGAACTTGTTGTTCAAGAAAGTGGTGGAGTTAACCCAGAGTTCGAAGTTGTATTAACGTCAATGCCAACAGCGGATGTTTTTGTCCCAATAGTCAGCTCTTTACCAACAGAGGGTCAGCTACTAACTGGTGCTCTTACAAACCCAACTGCTGCTATTATTGATCTTCAGTTCACTGTAGCAAACTGGAACGTTCCACAAACGGTGACTTTGTTTGGTCAAAATGACAACATCGATGATGGAGATCAACCATTTTTAATTTTAACTAATTTAGTTAGAAGTGCTGACACTGTTTCATACGATAGACTCAATCCGCCAGATATCGCAGCTGAGTGTCTCGATGATGATACTGTCGGAGTTAACATTGCTCTCGTTGCAGGATCAACAACTCGTGAATCTGGAACACTAAATACCGCTTCGTTTACAATAAGTTTAAGATCTGAACCAACCTCAGTCGTTACCATCCCAATTCGTTCATCAGATGTGAGCGAAGGTATGATCGTTCAGTCATTCGTAACATTCTCTGCCAGCACTTGGAACATCGTGCAGACTCTGGTCGTAACTGGGGTAAATGATTTTATTGCCGACGGTGATATTGGTATGTTTTACTATCTTTTTTTTTTAAAAGGTTTATGATTATTTTTTGTTATTCGTAACTAACTGAAAATTGTTGATAAAAATTACAATTAAATATTCCAACAGGCTACTCTATTGAAACACTACCAGCAACCAGCGCAGATCCAAAGTACTCAAATTTTGATGCCGATGACCTTCAGCTTGTTAACGTCGATGATGACACAGCTGGGGTTTTAATCGCACCAACAACTGGACTTGTTACATCTGAAGCTGGTGGCACTTCTACCTACACAGTTGTACTTACCAGTGAGCCAACAACTGATGTTACTATACAGCCAATTAGTAGAGATCCTTTTGAGGTATGTTATCGTAGTATTGGAGTGAGAAAAACTATATAAAAAAAACAAAAACGAAAAAACTATAAAAAAAAACTCAAACAGGGAACTGCATCCCCAACTAGCTTTGTATTTACTTCGTTAAATTGGATGACTCCACAAACTGTTACAGTGACTGGTGTTGATGATTTGGTTGATGATAGCGATCAGACTTACAATGTAGCGACGATAGTCATCAGTGGTGATAATAGTTATGATGGGTTCTCAACTACTGATGTATCAGTTACCAACACTAATAATGACCAGGCAGGTATCGCAGTCACTCCTAGATCTGGTTTATTTACTTCAGAAGATGGAACTCGTCAATACTTCACAGTCGTATTAGAATCAGAACCTACTGATGACGTCACTTATTCATTCCAATCTGACGATACTACGGAAGGTGCGGTTGCGTTGCCAAACCAATTTAGATTTACAGCATCTAATTGGGATGTACCAAGAACTGTTACGGTTACTGGTATCCCTGACTTTGTTGATGATGATAACGTAACTTACGCAGTCACGTCAACGTTAGTATCGACTGTTGATGCTAATTATCTGACTCTACTTCCTGCAACTGTAACTCTCGTTAATATCAATGATGACTTCGCGAGAATTGTTGTCGATCCAAACTCTGGTTTGTTCACAAGTGAGGATCTCCAGGATGTTACGTTCTCAATTGTGTTGGATTCTCAGCCGCTATTTGATGTTACTTTACAATTATCGACAACTCATCCAACTGAAGGTTTAATTCTTTCTACAACACCAGTGACGGCTTTGCAAGTTATTTTTACCGGAATTAATTGGGCAACACCACAGAGAATTACTATTCAAGGTCAAGATGATACTAACCAAGATGGTGATATCCCATACACGATCTTGATAGCTGCTGCAACGTCAATGGACCCAAAGTACAATATGAGAAATGCTCAGGACGTATCAATCGTTAACTTGGATAATGACACCCCAGGAATGCAAGTCTTCCCAAACACTAGTGTTATCACTACTGAAGATCCAGGTGCTGCAGGTGCTGCAATTATCGCTATTGTGTTAACGTCAAGACCTCAGGTCGGAACTTTAGTCTTATTCGACATCACTTCATCAGACTTGACTGAAGGAAGAGTAACTCCATCTCTTACATTTAATCAAAATAATTGGAATCAGAGACAGACTATTACTATTACTGGTTTTGATGATGATATGCAAGATGGTGATATTGATTATTATGTTTTGATCAGTCCTTCTCCAAGTACTACTGATCTTAACTACCAAGACTTTCCACGTGCTCCAGGTTATCGTATTAATGTTACGAACATGGATGATGATGTAGCCGGTATTGATATTCCTGACCTCGTATTACAAACAAGTGAATCTGGTACTACTGCTAGTACTACGGTTGCACTGATCACCAGACCACTTGATACAGTTAGTCTAAGAATTACAACTGACAACTCTGAAGGATTGCTGTCAACCGCAGGTGGATCACAGAACGTTCCAACAACACAAATAACACTTACTTTTACTAATGTTTCTTGGTCAGTACCTCAAACAATTACTGTAACAGGTCAGAATGATTACATTGCTGACGGAGCAGTTGTTTACAACTTGACTGTTGGTCCTGCGGTTAGCGTTGGAGATCGATTCTATAATGCCAGAACCCATCCTGGTATCACAGTAAACAATAGTGATGATGATGTTGTCGGTATTGAATTGACCCACACTATGAACTTAGCAACTACTGAAGCTGGTGGAACTGATTACTTTGAAGTGGCCCTAACATCTGAACCAACTGCTCAGGTTGTAATGTGGGCTACTTCAAGAGATAGCAGAGAGTGTTCTGTTGGAAGAGGTGCTATTACTTTTACATCATTAAATTGGAACGTTACTCAAACTGTTACTATCACTGGTGTCGCAGATGAGATTGATGATGACGATCAGCTTGTTACTATTGATATCAGTGCTTTAATGAGTGGTGACTTACAATACAATGGATTGAAACCAGCTGATGTTCAATGTACTAATCGTGATGATGATACAGCAGCAGTTGTTGTTACTGGAGTATTGCAAACCTTCACAACAGAAAGGGGTGATGCTACTGAGTTTGTTATCGCTCTGGCATCCCAGCCAGTTGCTGATGTGACAATCAATGTTGAGAGTGATAAACCTGATGAAGGAACTGTTTCACCTGCTCAGATAATATTCACTTCAGTGACTTGGGGTAACAGTGTGACAGTTACTATTACTGGTGTTGATGATATGATTGATGACGGTGATGTTCCTTACAAAGTAATTGTACTTCCATCAGTATCAACAGATCCAAAGTATTCAATGGCTAATGGTCAAAATGTTGATCTTGAAAACAAAGATGACGATGTCGCATCCATCATCGTTGAACCAACTATTGGTCTAACAACAACAGAAGCAGGTGGTACTGCTGTCTTTACTGTTGTTCTAAGTACAGAACCAGTTGCGAATGTTGAGATTGGGTTCACAACAACCTCTGGCAGTGAAGTTCAATCAATTTTCCCAAACAGAGTAACATTCTCACCTCTTGATTGGAATATTACTAAAAACGTAACAGTGACAGGTGCTGATGATGGAGGTATAGATGATGGTAACGTGGAGTACGTTATCATTACTCAACCAGCTCTGTCTGCAGGAGATCCAACATACAATGGAATGAACGCATCAAATGTAAACATCACAAACATAGATGATGATAGTGCTGGATTTACTATTATTGGAACTACTTTACAAACAACAGAGATTGGACAGACTGCTGCATTCACAATCAACTTAAACAGTCAGCCTTCATCTGACGTAACTGTTGAATTGGTTGTTGAGGATCTTACTGAAGGGTCTATTGGTATGAATGAAATAATCTTTACAATGGGGAACTGGTCAACACCATTCTCTGTTACTGTAACTCCTGTTGATGACTTTATTGATGATGGTGATATTACTTACAAGATTACTACTCAGCCTGCTGTTTCAGCTGATACTGATTACCAAGGATCTGATGCAGTTGATGTTTACGTTAGGAACGTTGACAACGACACTGCTGCTATCATTGTTACTGGTTTTGAGAATCTTCCTTTCAGACGTCTTCAAACTAATGAAGCAAACACTCAACCTGCGGTATTCTACATCCGACTTGCATCTGAACCAATCTCTCAGGTTATAATCACTGCGGGAAGTAGTGATGGTGGTGAGGGTATGTTTTCTTTGTTTTAATTTATATGAATAAAAATAAATAAAAAAAAAGAGTCTTTATAACCACAACCACAACCACAACCACAACCACAACCACAACCACAACCACAACCACAACCACAACCACAACCACAACCACAACCACAACCCAACAGGATTTATTGAAGTCAGCAGCAGAGAAATCAGATTTACAGGATCTGACTGGAATCAAGTACAGACTATAACAGTTCATGGACAAAATGATGATATTGATGATGGTGACGTGCTCTATAACATTAGATTCAGCGCAGCCACAACTACCGATCCAAACTATGATGGGATGAGAACCCCTGACATTGCTTGTATAAATATCGATGATGATGTAAGAGGTCTTAATGTTACTCCTGTTGTTAATCTGAGAACAGCAGAAGGGTGGTTGGGACGTACCAGTGAAGTTCGAATCAAACTGAACACTCAACCAACTGCTATCGTTCAAGTTGATATGTTCTCAAGTAACGTTAATGAAGGTATTCCTGTTCCAAGTTCATTAGTATTTACGACAAGCGACTGGAATGATTATCAAACTGTTACTATTACTGGTGTTGATGATGATGTTGATGATGGTGATATCACTTATCGTATCAGGTTTAATCCGTTCGTTAGTAATGATATGGTATGTTATTATTTTGTGATTTACTATGAATAATTTAAAATACTAAAAAAAAAAAAAAAAAAAAAAATCAACCAAAAAAAAAAAAAAAAACAGATATATGCTAATGTCGACGCTGATGACCTTATCGTCGTAAACATCGATGATGACATGGCTGATACAATTATCAAACCTATTGTTGGAGCCTGTCGTACTGTATCAGGTAATGAGGCATTTGTTCAATGTAGTTTTCCTTTTATATTTGATGGAAGGACATTCAGTAGTTGCACAAATCATCCACAATTGAGTGGACCAAAGTGGTGTAGTACCAGAACCAATGCTTCTAACCATCACATTGATGGAGCTATGGGCTTTTGTGAAGCCAATTGCACTGGTGGGCTGACAACTGCAGAAGCCGGTGTGGACGTTGGAACTGGCGGTGTTACAGTTGGAAATGGAAATACTAACAACAACGGAGCTAATCCTGCCTACAGACCTGGTGGAACTGCTGAATTCACAATTGAACTAACCTCGAGACCAATGTCTGATGTAACTATCACTATGTGGAGTAGTGATCTTACTGAGGGTGATGTAAGGCCAAAGACACTAACTTTCATTCCTGTTAATTGGGCAAGTCCTCAGACTGTTACAGTGACGGCAAATGATGATGACATAGCTGATGGTAATCAATTATATTCGATTAGAACTAGTTCTCTTCGATCATTAGATCCTATTTATAATAATTTATTAGTAGCTGACGTCCTGGTTAACAACACTGATGATGATACCCCAGCTATTACTATAACTCCACAAACAGGTTTAGTTACTTCTGAGACTGGAACTGAAGCATTTATTGAGGTTCAACTGACATCTCAGCCAGAAGCAGGTGTTTCCATCACTGCTAACAGTACTGACTTGACTGAAGGAACTGTAAGTCCTCAGTACTTGTTGTTTACAAGCACTAATTGGAATGTTAGACAAACTGTTACCGTTACTGGTGTAGCTGATAATATTAATGATGATGATCGAGTGTACGATATCGTCTTTGGAAATGTTTTATCAACGGACCATAGTTACCGTTTCATAGAGCCAATCAACGTCAGAGTAGTAAACACTGATGTCCGCGATGAATGTGTCATGAACAGTGCTGTATGCACTAACGCTGGTCAGGAATGCATTGACCCAGACACTAGCCCACTTGTAATTAACAATTGGGAATGCCGTTGTGGAGGTTCTTCAAGTGGTTCAGCTCGCACACGACCAGCTGTATGTGTTTACACTGGAGAATGTGTTCAAAACAGTCAGACTTGTATTACTGCTGGTCAAATCTGTGTCGATCCGACTACAACAAATAATGACTGGCAGTGTGAATGTCAACAACCTTCAGTAGGAACACCTCGTAGAAATGCTGCTGCTTCATGTGTGTTGGATGAATGTATCGCTAACAGTCCTCTTTGTGCTGCTGTTGGTCAAACCTGTGAAGATCCAAATACGCTTCCAACTTCCCTTGGTGACTGGATGTGTCAATGTGGTCCTCAACGTACTGGATCAGCAGTTGCACAAGTTGCTGTGTGCGAGTGGATTGGAGAGTGTAGACAAAGATTCCCAATTTGTACTTCTATGAACCAAACATGCATTGACCCAAATACCGCTGTTACTGGTGACTGGCAGTGTGCTTGTATTGTTGGAAGTGGAACCTCAACTGGAGCTGCAGCAGAATGCATAATCAACGAATGTACCGATACTACTATCAACTTTGAAACTTGCAAAGCTGTTGATCAGGTTTGCGAAGATCCAAACACGTCTGCTAACAGTCTCGGAGACTGGATCTGTAGGTGTACTGGTACTCAAGAAAAAACTGGTATCGGATACGCTATGCCTGCTACTTGTATTGTTGATGAGTGTGTTCAGAACCACCAAACATGTCTTGCTGTTGGTCAGACTTGTAATGATCCAAACACATCCCCATCATCAATCGGAGACTGGACATGTAACTGCGTCCAACCAGCAATTGGAAGTCAACTAAACGGTCAGGCAGTGTGTATTTGGCAGGGTGAGTGCGCTTCGACTTTTGCAACTTGCACCAACGCAAAGCAAACTTGTAGCGACCCAAATTTGACCGTCCAGGGTGACTGGCAATGTGTATGCGTTTCCCCTTATAGAACCACATCCAGAACTGGTGCTGTTGCGACTTGTATATTCGATGAATGTGATCAGAACAGAGACACTTGCTTCGCCGTTGGTCAAACCTGCGTCGATACAAACACCGACCCGAGATCATTAGGGGACTGGAAGTGTGTCTGCGGTGAACCAGCCAGGGGAGAGAAGGTTGGTGGAGTCGCGGAGTGCGCGTTTGCAGGAGAATGTTCGCAGCAATTTGGGGTATGCACGGCAGCGGGACAAACCTGCAATGACCCAAACGTCGCCGTTGTTGGTGATTGGGAATGTCTTTGTGTTGCACCGCAACAGGGATCCCGAGTTGGGGGACCAGCAGTGTGTGTGTATGATGAATGTCTTGAATTCTGGCCAACATGCAGTGGAGCTGGACAAACCTGCTTTGATCCTAACCCAACACCAACTAGAAGAGGTGATTGGGTATGCAATTGTGTTGAGCCATCTCAGGGATCTGCAAGAGCACAGGCAGCGACTTGTGCACACCTGGGAGAATGCGTTGCTAATCATGGTGTTTGTACTCAGGCAGGACAGGCATGTAACGATCCAAACACCCAAGTTGACGGCGATTGGGAATGCCGCTGCGTCGGCCAATCAACTGGAGTCTCTACTGGACAGGCGTCTACCCAGTGTGAGATTGATGAGTGCGCTTCAAATGGTGCGATCTGTACCGCCTCCCAGCAAATCTGCGTAGACAGGAACAAGAACGTTACTTCACTAAATGATTGGGTTTGTCAATGCTCTGGAGGAGAGAATTCTGGTGTCCGTGTAATGGGAGTTGCCACCTGCGTATTAGATGAATGTAGATCGCTTGGAGTTGCATGCACTAGTCAGGGACAGAGATGTGTAGACGTTAACACTGCACCTGAATCAGTGGGTGATTGGGTTTGTGTATGCACAGGTTCCAGCTCTGGTCAAGCAACAGCGCAGGCTGCAACCTGCACTTACACTGGAGAGTGTATTCAGAAATCTGTCGATGACTGCATTCCAATTGGTAAGACTTGTGTCGATCCACAAGCTAGTGTTTCTGGTGATGCAGTATGTCAGTGTGTGTATCCTTCTACAGTGAGCCCAACAAATAGTAATTTATGTGAACTGGACGAGTGTATCACATTCGCAACTGTTTGTTCGAGTGTTGGTCAGACCTGCCGTGACCCAGACAAGACTGCGCCCAACAACTGGGAATGTGTTTGTCAGCATACCAATGACAGGGCAACTGCGGGAACTGCAATCTGTCAATACACTGGTGAGTGTCAGATACGTCAATCAATTTGTGCACAAATTGGAACAGCATGCTTTGACCCAGATCCGGATGTTCCGGACAACTGGCAGTGTAAGTGTCCACCCCCGATGACTGGAAAGCAATCTGGTGGCTCTGGTGACCTCACTTGCATTCTCGATGAGTGTAACGGTAACAGTGTTTGCAGCGATCAAAGCCAAGCTTGCAACGATCCAAACACTTCTCCATTATCAACTGGTGACTGGACTTGTTCATGTACAGGTGGTACTTTAGTTGGTACTGCTGTTGCTCGGGCAGCAACCTGTATCAGGGATGAGTGCCGAACGATAACTGGAGGAGGAAGTAGTATTAATAATGTTTGTACTCGAGCTGGTCAGCTTTGTATCGACGCAAACAAGCAGGCCTCTTCTCTGAATGACTGGACCTGCAACTGCATCGACTCTACTGGCGTTGCTAATGGTGCGCCTGCGACCTGCACACACACTGGTGAATGTGTCTCGAACGCTCAGACGTGCGCAGCTGCTGGTCAGTCATGCACTGATCCAAACCCAAGTGCTGGAGTTACTGGAGACTGGGAATGTCGTTGCGTACCACCACAAACTGGTGTAGGTTTGGGTAAGGCAGCAGTATGCGTATTAGATGAATGTGCCACTAATGAGCGTGTTTGCCATGCAGTTGGTCAATTGTGTTTCGATCCAAACAAAACTCCAGTGAGTCTAGGTGACTGGATGTGCAGATGTGCGAGCCCAGCAACTGGCTCGGCAACTGGCGCTCCAGCGACTTGCACCGAACAGGGAGAATGCCAGGCCAACGCTCAGACCTGCTACTCAAGGGGACAGGCTTGTAATGATCCAAGTACCATGGTAGGAGACTGGGAGTGTTTCTGTATTGGAAACCAGGTAGGTCGCGCTGTTGGCAAGACAGCAATCTGTGATGAGGACGAATGCATTGCAAACGGAAGAGTCTGTCGCGCAGTTGGACAGACTTGTACGGACCCATTCCCTACTCCTTTAAGCAAAGGTGACTGGCAGTGTAACTGTCTCAATGGCGGTTCTCAGCGTGCTGCTGTTGCAACTACTTGCTCACTTCAGGGAGAATGTGTTGACAACGCCGCGGTTTGTAACGCTCAGGGACAAGCTTGTTTCGACCCAGCATCACAGATTCAGGGTGACTGGCGTTGCGTGTGCGTCTTCCCTGAAGTCGGTTGGAGGCAGGGCAAGGTAGCTCCGTGTATACTCGATGAGTGTCTCAACAGGGGATCCGTCTGTACTAATGCTGGTCAACGTTGCGTCGATCCGAATACCAACCCGCTTTCATTAAACGATTGGCAATGTATTTGTGTGGGTTCAAGCTCAGGAAATGCCACCGCACAGACAGCTGACTGTGTCTATGATGGAGAATGCATTAGTGTGAACACTGTTTGTAGTGCTGTTGGACAAGCTTGTACTGATCCAAACATCTTAGTCACTAACGATTGGGAGTGCCAATGTGTTCTTCCTTTCAGGGGAGGAAATGTCGGAGGAGTCGCAACTTGTGAACTCGATGAATGTGTTCAACATGGAACTATTTGTGGACAGGCTGGTCAATTGTGTGTCGATCCGAATCTCTCCCCAACTTCAATGGGCGACTGGCGATGCGAATGTTACGAATCAACAGGTACTCCAGCAGTTGGTAAATTAGCTCAGTGCACATTCCCCGGAGAGTGCGCCCTTCACAGTAGCGTCTGTACTTCAAAGGGTCAGAGCTGCAGAGATACAAACGCGATGATAACGGGAGACTGGCAATGTATTTGCGTAACCCCAATGGTTGGTAGCAGTATTGGTCAACCAGCAACCTGTGTTCACGATGAGTGTAATATGTATTCACGGGTCTGTAGCTCAGTGGGTCAAAGATGTCGTGATCCTAATGCATTCTCAAACAGTTTAGGCGACTGGACTTGTGAGTGCTCCGGTTCTGATGAAACTGGTACTGCTGTTGGTATGGCAGCTGTTTGTATTAGAGATGAGTGCAGGATTACTGCGAACAGAGAAATTTGCTCTGCTGTTGGACAGCTGTGTGTTGATGCAAACGTTGACCCAACCAGTACTCGTGATTGGGCATGTCAGTGTGATGGATCTGGAACTGGGTCATCTCCTCTATCTCCAGCTACGTGCGTGTACACTGGAGAGTGTAGAAACAACGGTCACCTTACTTGTTCAACTGCCGGACAAACGTGCTTCGATCCAAATGAGACTCAAGACAGCGACTGGAAGTGCCGTTGTATTCCTCCATTGACGGGAGAGAGTACTGCCTCTGTGGCTTCCTGTGTATTGGATGAGTGTGTTGAATTTGGAAGGATTTGTACTGATGCTGGACAGGTTTGTGAAGACATAAACACAAACCCATCTAGTGTTGATGACTGGATTTGTAGATGTCAAGAGCCTCTCGCTGGTACTGCGACGAGAGCAGCTGCTACATGTAGTTTCCAGGGAGAATGCATTACGAATGCTGTAACTTGTACTTCAGTTGGTCAATCTTGTGTTGATCCAGACTTTTCTACGACCAATGACTGGGCATGCATCTGTCTGCTTCCACAAACTGGTGCCAACGCAACCATGGCAACGGCAAACTGCAGACTGGATGAATGTATTTTACACGGATCTACTTGTACTTCAAGAGGTCAAAGATGTGTTGATCCAGACACCGACCCGGAATCAACTGCTGACTGGCGTTGCGAGTGCGTAAGCCCAGGTGTTGGTAGCGCCAGAGGTATTGCGGCCGAATGCCGCTACAGTGAAGGAGAATGTATCGGACAGGCAGCGTTCTGTGCAGGTGCTGGACAGGCCTGCAGCGACCCTGATATTACAAGGACTGGTGATTGGACGTGTATTTGTGTTCCTCCAACTCAAGGAACTGGTGTAGCATCCCTTTCGGAGTGTCACCTGGATGAGTGTTTGGGTGAGAATGCTGAGATATGCCGTGTAGCCGGTCAGATTTGTAGAGATCCTAACACCAGCCCAGGAAGTGTTGGTGATTGGACCTGTAACTGTCAGGGATCATCAACTGGTTCTGCTGTACGCAGTGTTGCTACCTGTTTATGGAGTGGTGAATGTGTTACACAATTCTCCAGATGTGCTATTCAAGGTCAAACCTGCTTCGATCCTACAGAAATTATTAACAACGCCAACAACGGCGACTGGCAGTGTCAATGTATTCAACCTCTTCAGGGTGTTGCAACTGGACAGATTGCAGACTGTACGCTTGATGAATGTCTCAGTATTTCTATTTGTGACGGTGAGGGTCAAACCTGCTTCGACCCTGATCAGCGAGCTGTGAGTGTCGGCGATTGGGAATGCAGATGTGCCGCACCTGCAACAGGAACACAAACAGCTGGTGTTGCGAGGTGTATTTTGGATGAATGTGGTTTCGGAGGATCAGATGTCGGTAGTGATGGAGCGAGGGACTGTCCACAATGCCGTATTAACCGTGGGGTTTGTATTGCAGCTTCAAATCAAATTTGTCAAGACCCCGACACAACAACATTAGGAGACTGGGAATGTGTTTGTACTGCACCATTCTCTGGTAGAGGAGTAGGCAGGCCAGCAATGTGTGTTCGCAATGAGTGCAACACTCAGGGTCGCACGTGTACTGCACTTGGTCAAAGATGTAATGATCCATCGCAGGCTACCGGTGACTGGACTTGTAACTGTTTGGGATCTGCTCTCACTACCACTGGAATTGGTTCTGCAGTCGCAGCAGCAGCCCAGTGTCAGTACTCTAGCCAAGATCTATGCAATGCTAACAGCGGAACTTGCACTGCTGGAGGTCAGGCATGCGATGGAGCAACAGCTCCATGGAAATGTGTTTGCATCCCTCCTCAGACTGGTGAGGCAACTCAAGGATTGGCAACTTGCATTCTTGATGAGTGTATTGAAAACAGAGCAATTTGTCAGAACGCTAACCAGATATGTATGGACCCTGACAGGTCACCAGACAGTGTAGGTGATTGGTTGTGTAGGTGTAGCGCTCCAAGTAGTGGTGTTCAAGTAGGAAGACCAGCAAAGTGTGAATTAGATGAATGCGTAAGTAGGGGAGCAGTTTGTCAATCAGTTGGACAACAGTGTATCGACCCAAATAAATCACCTGGAAGTACTGGTGATTGGAGCTGCAGCTGTGTTGGAAGTGCTTCGGGAACCGCGAGGGCTATGCAGGCTACCTGCGCATACACTGGGGAGTGCGCTACAAACGCAAATACTTGTACTGCAGTTGGACAAACGTGTGTTGATTTATCTCCAGCTATCGGCGACTGGCAGTGTACTTGTGTCCTTCCAGCAAGAGGAAATCCTGC
This sequence comes from Flectonema sp. DT1601, assembly GCA_964019425.1. Classification (NCBI taxonomy): domain Eukaryota; phylum Euglenozoa; class Diplonemea; order Diplonemida; family Diplonemidae; genus Flectonema; species Flectonema sp. DT1601. Next base: position 665,173 of record OZ025838.1, read on the forward strand.
GGACAAGGGAGCTACAGTTTGCACGTTAAATGAGTGTTTAGTAGTGGGTTCCATTTGTACAAATGTTGGTCAGTCTTGTAATGATCCTGCTCATGATGCTGCTTCCCTTGATGATTGGGTATGTGCTTGTGTCAGTGGTGCTACTCGGGTTGCGGGACCTGCTACTTGCAACTACCAAGGTGACTGCATAGCAAACGCAGGTACGTGTACGTCTGTTGGTCAGGACTGCGTATCAAATATGATGGGCAGTTGGCAGTGCGACTGCCCAGTTCCTTTTGCAGGCAGCACTCCATTTGGAGCAACTCCCTGCACGCTTGACGAGTGCGATGAGGGGCTACCTAACGCGGCTGTTTGCAGTGCTGCATCACAACTGTGCAGAGATCCTAACCAGAGTGCTAACAGTTTAGGTGACTGGATCTGCTCATGTGCAGGAGATAACTTATCTGTCGGTGCAGCAACTGGAATGGCAGCTGTTTGTGTTAGAGATGAATGTTTGGAGACAATAAAATCTGCAATCTGCACACGTGTTGGCCAGTTATGTTACGATCCTAACACGGCAGACTCAAGTCTTAATGACTTCCAATGCCGTTGTCTAGGATCAGGTGTTGGACCCAACGCTGTTGGTATGGCTGCTTCTTGCAATTACATGGGTGCTTGTGCAACTGGAGCTCCAGTGTGTGGAAATTTCTCTCAATCATGTTTCAATGTCAGAAACGAAAACGCAACTGAAGATTACGTCTGCCGTTGTGTTCCACCACTCGTAGAAGATGGAATCATTAATGGTAAGCAATCAAGATGTATCCTTGACGAGTGTATTGAGAAGGGAAAGATTTGTGCTGCCAGTGGTCAGCGTTGCAATGACATCAACAAGGCAAGTGACAGTACTGGTGATTGGCAGTGTCTCTGCCCTAACAGCGATGATGCATCGACAGCTATGGTTGTTGTTTCTTGTCCATACACAGGTGAATGTGATAGGCCTAGTAACCGTGATGCTTGTGTGAGTGTTGGTCAGGTATGTGTTGATCCGAACACAGAGGTAGCTGGTGACTGGCAGTGCGAATGCGTTTCACCGCAAGAGGGCTCTCCAGCACCAGGAAGAGCTGCTAACTGTATATTTAATGAATGTAAGGGACGCTCAAAGGGGTACCTCACCTGTATTTCTGTAGGTCAAAGATGCAATGATCCAAACACGAGTCCTGGGTCACAAAATGACTGGACTTGCCAATGTCTCGGTTCTACTTCTGGTGCTGTTGCAGTTGCTACTATTGCTTCCTGTATTCATCTTGGAGAGTGTTCTGCTTTCCAATCAACTTGCGCAGCTAGTCAGCAATACTGTCGGGATCAATCTGGTACAGCGGACTGGCAATGTCTCTGTCCATCCCCAGCAGTAGGTATTGCAACTGCTAAGGCTGCAGTGTGTGAACTCGACGAATGCCAGACCAACAGACAGATTTGTGCTGCCCAACGTCAGATTTGTGTCGATCCAAACACCGGCTTAATTGGTGATTGGGAATGTAGATGTGTATCACCAGAAAGTGGTTTAGCGGGAGTGACACGACCTGCTGTTTGTATATCAGATGAGTGTGTTACTAATGGTGCCATCTGCACAGCTGCAAATCAAACCTGCAGCGACCCAAATCCTAGCAGAGATAGCACTGGTGATTGGCAGTGTGCATGCGGAAACCAGCGAAGTACCGCTTCAGCTCTCCCTAACTGCGCCCCAACAAACGCCCCCGTTGCTACTCGTATCGCTATTAGGGTATGTTTTCAATTTTCTTTTTGTCCCTTTAAAATAACTTCCATCAGTTTAAAAACAACATTTCAACTAAACACAGCTCGGGTTAATCATGCAGTCGAACACTGTTTCCGTTATTGACCTCACCACCTTACGGACTATACTAAGTTCGGGTCCTGTTTCTCAGTCAAGCAATGTTCGAGTTGGTACTCGTAATCAATTAGCTTACCTTGTTGAGGCAGTTGCAGGTGAGTCGCGTTCTCAAGGGCAAGTTGCTGAATCTTATCGTCGTGCTGTATGTGATTATTATTATTATTATTTTTTAAAAAAAAAATTTTTTTTTTTTTGAGTTACTGTTTTATCGGATTTAACAAACAAACAGCTTTTGGCAGCTAACACATCATCATCGAGTCTTCCGGGAATAACACTGATAGATGATGTTTGGGTTGGTGATTGTGTTGTGAACAGAGGCTACAAGTGTAATGATGCAACTACTGCTTGCAGTGATTCTGACGGATTAGTAGTCACTCCTACATCTACGTATCAGTGTTCTTGTGCTGCACCAAGTTCTGGTTTAGCAAAGAACAGGCAACTGAATATCGCAAACGATTGTATTTCCGAGTGCTCAACTTGCCCTGAGGTAACGACAGCTGTTGCCTTCACTCTCGAAGGCACCACTGTTAACAATGCGCGAACCAATACAGCTCAAATCACTGAAGCTATGGCTAAGGCAATGGGTATTCCTGTTGAGAATATTCAAAATGTCACCTTCGTTGCGTCTGGAGGAAAGGTAATCGCTACAGCACAAGTAACAGAGAAGACCAATACAACTGCAACCGCTTTAAATCAGAGACTAGTTGGAAATGCTCAAACTGATGGTGCTTCTTCATCTTCTGGTTCATTAGCTGCGTCAGGATTCCCATCATCAAGTGTATTAGCAAGTGCTGCGACATCTGCACCTCTGGCTCAGAGTGCTTCTAGTGACGACGACACAATAGGTGGGTTAAAGGTGTGGCAATTGATTCTAATTATCGTAGCTGGTGTTCTTCTTCTGTTGTTTCTAATTTACATGCTCACTTGCAGAAGTAAGAAACCTGAACCTTTGCATGAACCGAAGAACAACATCCAGCCAGAAGTCCCTGAAGAAAATCGTCCATTTAAGGAAGAAATGCAGGACTTTGGTTCGCCAGCAGAAGATAAACCGCCAACTGGTTTGCAGACACCAGCTGACTCGCCCGCTGCGGCAGGAGAGCCATATCAGAGTTTTCCAAATGAGCAACCGGCGTTCGAATCCCCAACTGGCTCTGCCGAAGGTGGACCATCCTACACAACTAGCTATGGACGTGGTGCTCGTAGATTTGATTCTTTAGGTCCAAATCAGGCTCAGGCTGCCTCTCCTTACTCTTCTGTTGGAAGAGGAACACCAATCCCTGGCTCGCTTCTTGAAGGCAGTGATGCCGCTCCAGGAACTTCTGGCTGGGTCTAAACCCAACCAGATCCATTTTGAAAACTTTCTCTTGTATTCTTCCTAACAGACTTATAAAAAAAAAAAAAATAACATTCTAATTTTCTTTTTTTTATAGCGATTTACGTAGCATTGTACTTGGAGCTGTTGTGAAGTAATGTGCAACCTGCAAGGGTGGTTTCCACCCTGTCTGTATTGTGTCAATATGTTAACAAAAAAAATAGTGAGGAAAAAAAAAAAAAAAAAAAAAAACTAAACTAAACTAAAAATTATATATTTTCGATTAAACTGTAATTGGCCAACAGGTCATGCTGTTTAATATTTACTGAACTGTGTTGTTGTGTTGTTCGCTTAAAAGTACATCCCTTCTCACTCCCAAACTCGTTCCCAACTGCTCAACATCTCTTTTCTCAACATTATATTGTGGAGAATGAAAATAACCCACCGAAGGATCTTCGCTTGAAGGGAAGGGGGAAAAAAAAAAAAAAAAAAAAAAAAAAGAAAAGAAATAATAATAATAATAAGTGGCGTTTGTCACTATTGCAGTAAAATGTACAAAAAAAAAAGTCCTCAGCACATATGGAAAAAAAAAAAGCTCATTTAACATTTAGCCGCAGTCTCAGGGAAATATTTTACTATGTTTTCTTTTTTTGGCAACGGGTTAATCCAAGCAGTTGATAAAGTAGGGTTCTGCTTTTTTCTTGAGTTTAAAAAAAAAAAATTGACTACTATTGTTGCGGATTCTAATTGTGTTCTTCATCTTGACTTGACGTTATACGTTACCCGCTCGCCTTTGGCACGCCGGAATTTTTCAGCTGTAGTCAGATAACGAAAAAATATTTTGTTTTCTTCGAAATCGATCCCTCTATTCCCCTTTTAGTCACATTTTCGTTGCGATCTTTTCAGCGGTCTGGTCATACCTCCCAACTTCCCTTTCGGTTTATCTGCGCCTAAGGCTTTATGGTTACTAATCCCTGAGCTTTCATACATAAATTTTTATTTTTGAGTGTGCGTACAGGACAGATAAGCCTTTTCGATAACAATTGGAAGAAAAAAAAAAAAAAAAAAAAAAAAAAAAACGTTTAAATTAATCTTCCACTTGGAGAGGGAGGGGAGCTGTTGTTGAACGTTAGATATAATATAAGGCCATTGTTTACATCAATGGAAAAAAAGAAAAAAAAATTAAAATAATAACAAATAACCAGGAATCAAAGCACTTTTTTTTTTAAAGGCTGTGTGCTTGGGTGAGTGTAATTTCTCTTCCTTTGCGTTTTTTTTTTTCTTCTTATTGTTTCTCCGTTTTGAAAATGAACTCTTGAAAACTATGTTTTCGTCGGCCACCAACATTTATTTCTCCCAATTTTCCTTCTCATAGTTTTTTTTTTTTTTTTTTTTTTTTTTTTGAAATGTAGTTGTAGTATAGTAGCCGAACCGCGACGATGTTTTTTTTTTTTTAAATTTTTTTTATTTTGTTTTGTTTTTTTTTATTTTATTTCTTCTATCAACTTTTCATTTTAACGGTCCGTATCGATACTGAGAGGTACCTGTTTTAGGTTGTTATATGAAAGCCGTATTTCGAACAGGTAATACGCAGTTGAAGAATAAATACATATATAAAAGAAAAAAAGAAGATCGTCGCTCACCAATTCTACTTTGATAACACCCTCAGAAGGGAGAGTACAGGCAGGCGGTTCCTTATTGCAAAATAAAAATTTCTTCCTTTTAGTTATTATTGTGAAACAGTTTGGCTTTTGTGTGTACTGTTTTAGTTCTACAAACACTTCGTGACTAATTTAGTTCATGGATTGACATCTCGACATGGATAAGCAAGTGTGCTCCTTCATGGGAAAGCCACTCCCATCTGTGCTAAAAGGCGCAACGTTTCGTTCAGTTCCTCCTGCAGTAGAAGTTTTTATTTTTATTTTGTTTTGCTCTCCATCGACCCTGATTAAGTATCTTGATGTTATCTCCACTGCTCATTATGCTTTGGAAATTGTAGTCAGATAGTCCTCTGTATTGCTAGGTGGTCTGCATTAAGCCTCAGTCAAGTTAAAAAGAGGTTCCAGATAGATCGTGACATCGTGACTAGCTGAAAGAACTTGCGAAGATTCTTAACTGGTTTGCTACGCTGCAAGAAAGTACTGTTTTTTTTTTCGTTTTCTCGTTGTGCGATTTCGACGCTTATCATAGTTTTCAATTGTTTGAACAGATATTAATTTACCCACCCCCACCAACCAGAACCAAAAAAAAAAAAAAAAAAAAAAAAAAAAAATCAACAAAAGGAATAAGCAAAATCGCAAAGTTCCCATTCAGACGCGATTTTTCATTTCCTTTTTTTTTGTTGTTGTGTTTGATCTAATGGCCCTTCGTCTATTAAGGTAACTGGAAAAATAAGAAATAGAAAAATACGGAAGCTGTAGTTAGCTTAATTGCTGAAGTGCCTGTCAATGTTGACTACAGTCGACAGAGGCACAGAAAACAGTTCTTGTTGTGAGCCGATGTATTGAAGGGCGAAGATTAGCACATTTAAAAAAAACAACTAAGCACTAGAATTTATATAAAAAAAAAATTTTAAGAAAAACATCTAAGCAATGGTGCATTTTGTTTGTTGAGTCCCTTTCCCAACCCCGTTGTTCTTACAAAAAAAAAGCTTCATAGTTAGCTGTAGATTTAAAAGTTAGTATTCTCTCCCGCCCCTTTCATATGTTAGTTGGAGCCACTTAACTTTAGTTGCGAAGATAGTATTCGTGAATCTCTTGTTCCCGCTCCCCAGGTTCTCTGTTTATCTTTGCCTTCTCTCCCGGTCCCAATTTCTGTTTGTTGTCTGTAGGTAGAATAACAGAATAATAAAAAAAAAAAAAAGAATAAAAGTCTGTGGGTAGGTACAGCAGCGGCAAGCTGCATATGTGAGTAGCCTTCTCAACTTCAGTGAAATGAGACGGTTGACATGTTATGTAGCGGTCTGCGTTCCTTATGTGCAAACACACCCATCAGCCATAAAGACATCACCCCTTCGCCACTTGGCGACTTCCTCCTCCCACAAAGTTAGTTCTGATAATTGTGTTCTTGTTGTCCACTACAGATCAACTCGTCTGGCCAGGTGGGGGCTTTTCTTCTGTTGTTTTGGGTTCGTAATAATAAATTAGACAAGATCATTATTTTTAATTATTTCTCAGATCACAACAAGCGAGATATGGCTTAATAGAGCTACGCATCATAATCATCATAAGCAGTGTGTATTGTAATTAATATCTTCACCCTCACAGTTCACTTTAACTTCACTACTAAAACAATGGTTTTTACTGGACACTTATTGACGTTGAACGAGTCAGCTGCCAGAGACACTGTCGTCTCAAGTGAAATGTCAGCGAGAAGAAGAATACTGATCTTTCTAACAATGAAATTAGTCATTAGACAGGAAGAAGAGGAGTCTATGAAGTCGTTAGTAGTTACTAAAAGTATTTTAAGAAGTCCAAAAGCATCGTCACCGTTAGCAGTTTCAAAAAGAGTTTCATTTTCATGTACTGACGACTCTTATGATACAGACTTTCCAACAGCTGATTACGGTTCGATGGTCTCTACTGACGATGATGATGATGAGAGCTGTTCAAGTGACTACAGCTGCCCATCCCCACCATCATTGGGATCTCCACTGAAATCTCTCTCTTCTCTTTCTTACATCAAACAACTCAGGATGGGTGCAAGGAACTAAGCGCAAATCTAGTTGGCATAGTCGCCTGTGTCCTTCTTCACATTCCCCTGCCTCAAAATAAATCTACTCTACTCTGCTTGCATTGTACTCTGGTGTGTTAAAACACTGGTAGAGCAATGTGATGACTTATACTTCTCTGATCCCCCTCCTCGATAGATCCTTTCGTATCTTCCTTTGTTTTGCAGTCATTTACTGCCGCTGACAGTCAAGATTGTCAGAGAGATTGTTGTTCCTTTGAGCTTGATATGCAGTATCAATTGATCCCCCTACCCATTTTAAAAAGGCGCCTACGGTGGTCTGAAATGGGGTGCTGTACTTACTATTCACAAGTAAACAAGTTATAACATATTCAAAATAAGTGTTAAGCAGTCCCTTCTACTGTATGTTGATTTAGAGCCCAACTTTACATGCTGGGAGTAAAAGCGAAAAAAAAAAAAAAAAAAAAAAAAAAAACTATTAATTTTATACCCTTTCCGAAAAAAAACAAAAGTTTTTACGTTGTCACGAATGTTTCCTTTTTGTGCATTCTAATTATAAAATACGGGAGATAACCAAGTTTTAGAGAACCGAGTCCCCTGATGATGAGAGGGGGAATTTTCTTTTTCATTGAGATTTGGAAACCCTTTATCTGTCAGGTATTTTATAGTAACGGTTACTTCTTTTTTCCTTTACAATATCTCCCTCTCACCGTTTGGCAAATACACGATAGACACCTGCGAGAGGAGGAAAAAAAAAAAAAAAAAAAGGGGGGGGGGGGGGGGGGAAATATGCAGCAGGTAATTTGGCATGGCATGATCAATTCTTTTCGAGTTGGAAATTCAGAAAAACAGGAAAACAAAAAAGAAATAAACAAACGAGGGGCTGATTCCTTTCTCAAAAAAAGTGTGTACTGATTCTACAAAAGAGTCGAGAAAAAGGGATCCCCTTTTTTTCTTTTTTCACATTTAAACACACTACTATTACCAATTAGCGCCTGACAAGCGATTCCATAAAAGAGTCGAACTTACTTGTTATTCTTATTCGGTAGTATTGTTTTTAAATTTTTTTCCCGTGTTAGATTAAAAAAAAACACTCGGCAAACTTTACTTTTTTAAACCCGCACACTTTGTTTTGTTGCCTTTTTGTGTGTGCAACCGAAGGAACAAAATCCCAATCGCTGCCACGATTCTCTTTCTACCAAAACAATGGGTTTTGTTGGTACAAAGAAAAAAAATGAAAAATTACAAAGAACCTCAAAGCAATGTTAATGCATTCTCGATAACCAAATATGTGGGTGAGGATGAGTGAAGGAATAGAAGTTCTTGAAAACACCTCATCATTGAGTACAAAAATAATTGCGTGACTGACTCATTAAAGAGTCTTTCACATAATTATTTAAAAGCAATCAATGGTGGAGCTCTTACAGCTTTTTTTTTTTTTTTTTTTAATTTTTATAATGCTCACAACAGCTACTTATTGCTATTCTATGTCAACTTCACAGCATGTTTAATGACTGTTGTTAAGCACGTAGCAGTGATAAACAGACTTTGTCGGACTAACTGAACTGCCGTTTCCCCTGCCTTTCTTTTATGATTTTTCGAAACTTGTGTTGTTTTCTGATTTTGGAGTCTCCGTTATTTCTGCTGGTGGCATTCAGTGAGAGTTCTCACAGAGTTTTTCTGCGAGCTTTTTCTTTTGGTCTTTTTGGCTTGCGGACTTTTTGTTACTAAAAAAATAAAAAAATAATTATTTTACCTTGTTTGGTTGACTCTTCTCATGGAATTGTTTTATTTATTTTTTTTCCCCCTCTTAATTACTACCACTGTGCTACTCCAGCCAATACTATGAAACTACAGTCTTCGCGATTGGGTCCTTACTGATGCGGGCTACCCAGACCCCTCGTAGTCATCAGTTTGTATTTTGCTAACTAAAACTGCTAAATACAAATTGTAATTTTAATTTTTTTTACTGTTTCTACATTGTCCCCCTTTCTTTTTTTTTGTCTTATTGTTAGAAGGTCAAGGAATCATGTTGTATAGCCAGTTGCGCACAAACAAAAATAAAGTGTGAGAATTATTTAGTGAGGTACCGATTCTTTTTCATTGAGATTTGGAAAACCCTTTACTGTCAGGTATTTTATAGTAACTGTTACTTCTTTTTTCCTTTACAATATCTCCCTCTCACCGTTTGGCATAAATACACGACAAACCCACAAATAAACACCTGCGAGGGCATGATCAATTCTTTTTGAGTTGGAAAACAAAAAAGAAATAAACAAACGGCTGATTTCGTTTTGAGTTTTTTTTTTTTTACTGTTTCTACATTGTCCCCCTTTCTTTTTTTTGTCTTCTTGTTGGAAGGTCAAATAACCATGTTGTATGTTCTGCAGATGATATTCACTCCACGCTAGGAAAGGTTTTATTGATGGTTGTGTTTTAAAAAAAAACAAACATTTTCCAAAAAAATCGGTAAGCCCCTTAATGCCTGGAGTGTAACTCGGGATATTCATTTTTTCTTTTGTGCAGCTTAGACACATGTGATAAAGAAAGGTTTTTAAAAAAATCGAATAAAAAAAAAAAAAAGATTTATTACCGTCTCCATCCCTGATCATTCGTTATTTGTTTTCAACCTCTCAGTCTCTGGTCATAGATTTGGTTATTTACTGGTGAGGGTGCCCAGACCCCCCTCAGTTCTCGACTTGCTAACTAACAAAATAACTGGATCAATCCGAAGAAAGATTAATAATTTTAGCCCGAAACCAAACTGTTATTTGTTTGCATACAATCTTTTTTGATTGACTGATTGAGCTAATGATAATAAAAACTAACAGGGGGTTAGAGTGTCTACTATTTATTGATTGATTTATTTTCTACTTATATTTTGAACAACCTTCCGCTACGATCCATCCTTTCGTACCGTATTAAACCTCCCTACGTGACCTCCACCAAAGAAACTTGGCAAATGCTACGATGCCTCTTGTTTTATGGTGACAGTACTTTTGTTTTCAAGTCTCGCAAAGACCTGCAGTATTCCCAGATATATCTTTTCGTATCCACCCCTCCACTCGATGGTTCCGTACTGCACTGAATGACAGCACGGAAAAAGAGATGTGTATGCTGCTATGTTAGAAACATTTATTATAATGTAAAGAATTTACGTCAATTGCAGAGTGTATACCTACACTAACATTACCTTTAGTCAGCTGTATCTATGAACTAATGTTGTTTATGATACCATACATTTGTATTTTACGAACAAAATCAAACAATTAACCCAATTAACCTCCCCCCGAAATCTCTGATGATAGTGTTTTCTACATTGTCAATACTCCGATAATAATAACGCGTTGTTTGTGTTATTTATTCTTTTTTTTTAATTATTATTCTTATGGCACTTTTGGGAATAATAATTTTTCTTGTTGACATCACCGAAGACATCCTCCCTTCATTCCCATTATTTGATTTTTAAAAAAAAAGTTGAAGAGAAACAAAAACGACTCTCTCGACGAGGATGTCGTCCTTGATTCTCTTTTACTTTAACAGATGTTACATTATCGTTATGCCAGTGTGATGCGATGTAGTTGTATTTTACAAATTCAAACATTCAACTCCCCCGTATATAGATCCTTTCGTATTAAACCCCCCCTGATAAAATAATGAGTTGATTATGATACAATACATTTGTATTTTACGTACAAACTCGAACAGTTAACCCCCCTGATAAAATAATAGCGGGTTGCTTTTTTTATCATTTTTCTTATGGTGTTTAAGAATAATAGTCTTGTTGTAAAGGGTTGTGTTATTTATTCTACTTTTTTTTTTTTTTTTTTTTTAATTATTATTTTTATGGCACTTTTGGGAATAATAATTTTCTTGTTGACATCACCGAAGACATCCTCCCTTCATTCCCCATTATTTGATTTTTTAAAAAAAAAGTTGAAGAGAAACAAAAACGACTCTCGACGAGGATGTCGTCCTTGATTCTCTTTTACTTTAACAGATGTTACATTATCGTTATGTTAGTATGATACGATGTAGTTGTATTTTGCAAATTCAAACATTCAACTCCCCAATATAGTAAACGGGTTGGTTTTTTTTTGTCATTATTCTTATAGCACACAAGAATAATCTGGTTGTTTGTGTTATTTAATTTGTTTCTTTTTTTATTTATTATTATTCTTATGGTGTTGAATAATAATAACGCGTTGTTTGTGTTATTTGTACTTTTATTATTATTATTTTTATGGCACTTTTGGGAATAACAATTTTCTTGTTGACATCACCGAAGACATCCTCCCTTCTTTCCCCATTATTTGATTTTTAAAAAAAAAAAAAAGTTGAAGAGAAAACAAAAACGACTCTCTCGACGAGGATGTCGTCCTTGATTCTCTTTTACTTTAACAGATGTTACATTATCGTTATGCCAGTGTGATACGATGTAGTTGTATTTTATTATTCTTTCTTCCAAATGTAGACTATACATTTCTTGGTAGTGAAGACATCTTCCCCTTTTTTTTCCTTTGACTTAAAAAAAAGGTTGAAGTAAAACGGCTCTCTCGACGATGACGTCGCCCTTGATTCTCACAATGAAAGCGTTTTCTACTATTTCTTTTTTTTTTTTTTTTTTTTTTTATTATTTACGTCGCATTATGTATAATAGTCATGTGTGTGTGTTTCTTTCTTTTTCTTTTTTTTGTTTGTTTGTTTGTTTTGTTATTCTGTTCAGTGCCAGCATTGAAATCATTCTGCGAACTAGACATGCTGGGAGCTTTAACAAAAGAAGCAATCAATACGCAGTTGGTACATAACAACACGATTGAATTTTTTTTTTTTTTTTTTTTAAAGCGAATTATTTTGCTTTCCATACGAAACTCAAGTCATAACTAACTTACTAACTTTCTTGGTTTAAAAAAATAATCACATGAAAGAAATATGGGCGGGTGGTAATTATAAACTTGTTCGTTTAGAAATAAAATTGTTGGAGTAGCGGGCCATAGTTGGAAAAAAAAAAATGACAGGTTTTTTTTTTTAGCCGACGAGCAGTATGAATGATTCAATATGATTAACGTAGTGTAGATAGTTTAGGCTGCCCGGTGTTTACTTCCACTCTGTGGAACGATTTTTCAATTATCATTCTTCGTACTATTTTTATTACTTTCCCCTTGTATGATAGTTTTTTTATTCTTCTTTTTCAAGCCTTTTACAGGAATCAGTTGGTTAATTTTTTTTTATATTGTTGTCTTCATTTTTTTTTTTTCACAATCATGTGTCTCGAAAAGTCTTAATCGCACAAAAAACCTTTCGATTCATCCAATTTAACAAACTACTGAACGTCTTGAATCTTACTTAAGACGCAGTTTACGATAATATAAAAGTAGAAAAGCTACTCCTTCGTGGGCTTTTTGTAGATTGATTTTCCTGCGGTATTCAGACACGGGAAGGTCAACCGAAACGTTGATGCTTAGCTTCTGCGAGCAGCATTTTTTCGTTATTACTTCCCCAGTATCATTTTTACCTCTCAATAAAGTACTCAGAAAAAGTTTATTTTGTGTCATAACTTATTGAGTAAATATATATACAGACAAAATCCAGATTACACGGCATTAGTAAATCTTTTCAACTCAAAGATTAAGATTAAGTCTTTTACTTGTTGTCAGCTTTTGAATCTCGTGTAGTGATCTGACGCTCTTATTTTGAGCTTTTATTGGTTCTTTTTAAATCAAAAGTTTTATTTTCTGATAAAAGAAAATAGGGATCTTGAACTGTCAATGTCTGCTGGGGAATTTAGCTTTCCCTACGATTTTTTTTGTTTCCTTCTACATTATTTTAAATGAATAGTTATCACGGTAAGTATTTAGACGATTAAGTAACTGGGGGGGGGGCTCCCCGGACCCCAACTTTACTCACCAATAGGGCATTACAAAACTCTCCATAGAGAAGTACTGACAGCTTCTCGTTACGTCGAGCGACTTAAATATTTAATCGCTCATTCCACTGTGTCTACCCTCCCTAGATTCAAAGTGTAGTGTGTATGGAGGAAATCAAATGTCTGACTTTAGATTGATAAGGTCTGACAGTCTTGTGGAATTTAGAGTTGTATTGTTTCCTGAAATCTGATAGTGATAAAAAGAAATTAATTCATTTCTTTGAGAAGATAGAGTCTTCTAATAATACTCGGATCGAGTGGTTCGAATCAAAAAAAAAAAAAAAAAAAAAAAAAGCGGGCTGTTTGCAAATTATCGAAGCTCTGTGCGTGTTCGTATTATTATTCATTTATTTAATTTTGGACAAACCTTTTCCGCGGAAATGTTACTTAAATGTCAGATCTCAACACGAAAGTTTCGTACTGCCCTAAGTGAAAAGTGCTACACAACACACAATGTCACATCGCACGGTCCATTTCGGAAACTTTTGTGTTGAATTGATTTGATATTTCACAAACTTTTATGTGGAATTACAGTTTTTCCCTTTACTTTTTTTTTGCATTTAACAAGTATTGTAAGAACGAAAAAAAAAGATTGTTGGCAGCCCACGTAAACCTCCTTTAGCTTTATCAGTTTAAGTCGGTTCACGGTTTCGTGCGCAAACAAAAAATCACAAGTGTTATGTTATTATTTTGTGTTTCGTTCCATTTTTTTTAATTCTGTATATTTCAATAATTTTTGTTTAAGCTCGGCAAGTGAAGTTATTGTTTTCTCTATTTATCTTTTCTATAAATTAAATTACATCTCTTCGGTTGAAGCTTTGGAAAAGGTTACGGATTGTGTCCTCTGTTTGCTGTGAGTTACGTAACATTCATAATATAGCAACGTTGGATTAAACTAACCAACTAAGAGAAATTTTTTAATCTAGCCCGAAACCAACCATTATTTGTTTGTTGTCCAACGAACTTTTGCATTCGATTGAATTTTCCCGCCCTCTCCCCTTCTTTTGACTGATAACCATTAATACTAACTAAGAGAAAATTATTGATGAAGGCCAAAAAAAAGGGACAAGTACTTTCTTCCACTTTCTTCAACCAACTTCCCCAGCCAAATAATTCCTTACGGAGTTTTGTTCTTGGAGGGGGGTGGGGGGTAGAGAGTGGGAGTATAAGTAGAACAATTTATTTAAATGTTTTTCACCATCTTTTTTTTTTTTTCAAATGCATTTCTTTACTAATTTCATGTACTAACTTACTTTCTTCGTTCCCCCCGCGCGTTTTCTGATTTTTCTTTTTTTAGAAGGATTAAAAAAAAAAAAAAAAAAAAAAGTCGAGTAAATTCGTTGACTGTTTGCTAATTGTTAACGATTGTTGAATTTCATATTCCCATTTTTTTTTCCCCCTATTTTTTCCTCAGAGTGTCTTCTTCAGAGAGCACCTTTCCCTGCAAATATCACATAAAAAAAAAACTGTACACAGATCTAGTGGAGAACTAGAGCCGATTAACTACACTTTTTCTCCCGAATTCATTTTATAACTAACAGAAAAAAGAATATAAAAAAACTTTCCTCTCACTTCCTCTCATTTTTTTAATTTTCTCTATATGTGAGTCTTATGGCTGCACGATATTTGATTGACTTAACGTGAGCTTTCTTCGACTTCTTGTCTTCTGACTTGTTCAGAGGGAAAAAAAAACAACAAAACAGCAGCTCGTAATGAGTCTCTTGGAACTTATAATCGCTTTTCTATTTATTACCCCAAGAACTTGACTTCCGAGAGTAGTTGTTTCCTAACTTGTCAAAAACTCAATAGTTGATTCTTGTCTCTTTTTTTTTTTTTTTTTTTTTCCCTTTTACCACACTGTTTATGTGTCGCGAGTAGTATACATTTACCAAACACCTGTGTGTGCATAAACAATTCTCCTTATTCCTGACTTAATGTATCTAATGTTTGTTACTGTGAGTTAATAACCTTATTCTTTTACATAACAGATGATGTCGTTCTAGGGAATCAGTATTAAGGAAAGCTTTCGCTGTAACATCATTCCCTTTAACAGCTATCAAAGAACTCTATCAAACTAAACAAACCAATGGCAGTTAACCGTGATGCTATCCTTAAGGCTCAGTGTCTTGAAGACTGTTTCATGCCTGAGTTGGGTAATGTTAAAAAGGGAAAGGTCAGAGATATCTACTTCAAGGATGACAACGTTGTAATGGTTGCCACTGACAGAGTGTCAGCCTTTGATCAACACATCCCAAACTTGATCCCTTACAAGGGAATGTTGTTGAACAAGATCGCAAAGTACGCTTTCGACAGCACTGAGAGCATCATTCCAAACGCACTCGTTACATCCCCAGATCCAAACGTTGTCGTACAGAAGAAGGTTGAGAACCTTCAAATCGAATGTATTGTGAGAGGTTACATGTGGGGATCAATGGCCGCAGCTTACGAGAAGGGCGCTAGAGACTTCTGCGGTTTGAAACTTCAGGACGGTCTCCTCAGATACCAAAAGTTAGACGAGCCGCTCTTTACTCCAACAACAAAGGGAGACGTTGACGAGCCAATGACCTTCAAGGAAGTTGAGGACAAGCTCGGTGCTGACATGGCAGCACGTGTGAGAAAGCTTTCCTTCGAACTGTACGCCAAGGGATGTGAGGTCGCTGCCAAGGCTAACCCACCGCTCATGTTCATCGATACCAAATATGAGTTTGGATTGGACAAGGATGGAAACTTGTTGTTGATTGATGAGGTAAACACTCCAGACTCCTCGAGAATGTGCGACGTGTCTGAATGGGAGGCGAAGTTCCCAAAGATTCAGGAGGCTGCTAAGGCCAGCGGAAAGAATGTAACTGAGGTACTTAAGGCAGACGGTAGCCTTAAGGTTAAGGAGTACTCAAAGCAGTACGTCAGAGACATCCTTATCGAGAACGGATACTCTGAGGGAAAGCCTGTTCCAAAGTTGGCTGATGAACAGGTCATCGAATGTACTTCCAGATACATTCAAATCTACGAGAGACTCACTGGCCAGAAGTTTGACTACCCAGAGTTCACAACTTCAGCTAAGCAGAGACTTTTCAACAGTATGAAGGCGAGTGGAATTATCAAGGGTTACTGCGCCATGATTTTCGCTGGTAGCAACAGCGACTTGGGTCACATGCAGAAATTGTCTGACGCTTTGGATGTTTACGGCATTCCAAGCAAGAAGAGAATCTGTTCTGCCCACAAGCAGGCGGGACAGTTGGAAAACGAAGTCGCAATGTACAATACAAGTGTTGAGCCTATCTGCATTATTGGATGTGCTGGAGGTACTGATGCTCTCTCTGGAACTGCATCATTCTCTTCATTGTTCCCTGTCATCTCATGCCCACCTGATGGCAAGAACGACAGTTGCATCAACAACGTATGTTTATCTGTGTTTTATATTGTTTCTAATAATTCTCTACAGCAGTATTGATAATAAAAACAGCCACCGGGATCGAGCAACTCCTACATCTACCGTCCGGCCAACGTTGCCAAGCACGTTGCGCAGATCTTTAGCATTCACGACCCAGCTATCGGTGAGCTTTTGATTGCAAGCAACGAGAAGAAGGTTGCTGACTTGAAGAAGGCTGATGCCGAACTCTGGTAAGAAGTTACTTCATTTTATTGTTATTGTTCTTCCGTGTTTCCGTTTTACCTCCCTCAGTGTTACCGCCAGAATTGGTGCCATCTCATACAGACAACCGGCTACCATATTGAGATTCAAATAAGAAAAGGAAAAGAAAGAAGAAAGTACAATAGTGAATAAAAAATAGTTTATCGAAAAGAAGGTGGTCAGCAGCCATTGTGATGTCTTATGTGGGGATCGAACCCTTTTCGAGATATTTGCATTAGACAGCCAGCTGCCTCTTTTTTCTCATTTTTTTATCTTATCATTCATATTTTTTTTCCGACTTTTTTATCCCCACCTTTTTTTATGCTTTGATCATTTCATAGGTTTTTTTTTTTTTTTCCCTTCTTCTTCTTTTTTTTTCTTCTTTCTTTCATTTTCTTGTCAGATTCTTGTCCATCGTACTATGAACACATTGTTGCTCTTCAAAAATAGTAACAATAATCCAATCGATGACGAAGCGTAAACGCTGCTAAGAGGATCAATCTTGCTGTTGTTGTGTAAATTTTTTTTGAGTTATTTCATTTACAGGCTTAGTGTGTGTCAAAAATAGTACAAACTAAAGACAACAATGGATGTAGTCCTTGATCAACAATACACCATGGAACATAAACAACCGAAGTTAAATGGGGGAAAGATTAGTAAAAGAGCTTTGGAAGCACTTCCGAATTACACTTGTCATTGTCATGTTCCAGCTTTAGAAGTGCTCGTGGCAGGGAGGCAGAATGGTGACATAGTCCAATGGGATATTGAAAGAGGTAAACCTGGTACTCATAGAAAACAAAAGCTACTTGGTAGTCACAGTGGATCAGTTACATGTTTACTTCATCACCCTGAGTATGAGAGATTCTTAATAACAGGTTCTTCTGATGCAACTATACGAGTTTGGGATATTTACGGCAACGGCATAGAAGGAAACAGATGCATTCAAACTATTAGTGCTCACACTGCGACAGTAACAGCTTTAGCAGCTCATTGTGATGTTTTATTATCATGTAGTTGTGATAAGACTATGAAAGTATGGAAAGCTGATGAAGGGAGATCAGCATTGAAGTATCCGTGGTTTGTTGTTAAACAACTTTTTGTATTTGACTATTGGACAACATGTGTTTGGAGCTTTCCAAGTAAAATAGCTGAAGACACAATGGGTGAAGTATATGTTGGTGATAGTGGAGGAGGGTTGACTATGCTTAGATCTGTAGCTATTCATCAATTAGATTCTGAGAAAGTTTTGGTTGATGAATTAGAATTAGTCAGACCTCACATCAGATCATTTCGCAATCTTGGTATCACAGCTATACTTCCAGTACCGACATTGAATGTTGTCTTGACTTGTTCATTTGATGATTGTGTTCGACTCTCTGACATTAGTACATTAGAAACTCTCATCAACCTCAACAACAAACAAAATCCTGGAAGTCGATACGTTTCAATGGTTTGGTCATCTCAACAAGAAGAACTAATCCTCGCAGATTCTGAAGGTGATTTAGTCGTTTGGAATAGCCGAGCGGATAAATTTGTCTGTTCTACAAAAGCTGGTCATAAAGTATCAATGATCAGCCTTACAGAAGTTGGTTGGAAACATGTCATTATTGTCAGTACTATGGAAGCAGTGAAATTCTTTACAATAAAAAGAACACTTCCGTACAAAAGACACCCTGGCCACACACAACGAGTACTCGGAATGCACATATTCACAAATCCTGATACCGAAAAAGATCCCTTCGGTGAAGACATGTCAATGATATCAGCGTCAGTTGATAACACAATTAGAAGTTGGTCGGTAGTACAGTCGCTGCAATGCACAAAAACAATGTTCGAAAAATACAGTGAAATATCAGCTTTTTTATACCTACCAGAAGAACGAGTTATTGTTACTGGACATGAGAATGGAAGTTTGAAGATGTGGAGTATGCAATTAGATAAGACGTGGAGAGTTGCAGGTCACACAAATACGATTAGCTCTATAGCTTACGCTACTCACCGATACACACCAAGTGGTATTGAGGAGTCTCCTCATGTTGTTTCTGCCTCATACGATGGTCATTTAGCAATTTGGGAAACAAAACGCGACACTCAAGTCCAACCTCGATGTGACCTCCGTTTCCCTGTTTGTCGCGATGAATTATTATGCGTCTTATATAGTAAGCTACATCAAGTGTACATCACTGCTGGTAACGCTGGTGAAATCACTTGTTGGTGCCTTAAAAATGTCCGAAAACCTACTAAAAAGGGAAGCATGTGCGCCGCTCGAGACCACGACTCTGCCGTTACCGCTCTAACACTAGACGGGAATTACTTATTTTCAGGTGGTGAGGATGAGACCATAAGAATGTGGGACCTCCACAACTACGAGTTACTAAAAGTTATAAAAGATGAGGGTGAGATTAATGATCTTTTTATCATTCCTTCGACTGGAAACTTATTATCATGCACGAGATCAGGAGGAGTCAAAATGTGGTCTCAACAAAGAGGAAAGAAAATAGCGTCGTTCGACAGTCCTGTTCACGAGGAACTCCGTTGCCTTGCGTACTGCAGATCACTTGATGAAGTGTTTGTTGGTACGGAGGATGGAGGGATTCTGAGGATTACTTTTATTCCGAATGAAGGAGCGGATCAAGAATCTGAGCAGGAATCTCGTGTTGAACTTTTAAAACAGACTGAGCAGCACATACCTCCTCCTCAAGACTTCAATGAGATTGGGTTCTTCAACTCTCCGAAGTCAATCCCAGAAGATGACATTCCTTTTGATACACTTCAACCTTGTAATGATTAGATCTGTTTCTTCTTAAGGCAATCACAATCATCTAATCAGTTCCTGAGAAGGATCATTTACTATTTACACATAATGTAGGTTTTTGTATTTTGGTTTTTTTTTTTTAATTTTCTTTCTTACTTTTACACATCCGCACAATCTGTTTAATGTTAGCTATTCGTTACTTTTATCAGCTTCTGTTAGTTTATTTATTTATTTATTTTTTTTTGTATGTTGGTTTTTTTTTTATTTTTTTTCCCCCATGTTTTGCCAGACTGACACTATTAATGTAGTTATAATTAATGAAGTATCTGTTTTTTGTGTGTTTATTGGTATTCTCAATTCTCCTTTTACAGATGTCTAACGTTGAGGAATCTGAATCACCATTCGTGATATCTGAATGTACCTGGTCTTCTCTCGATGATAATCTACAACGATTCCTTGTCGCTGCTGGCGAGTGGGCCAGTCCTGGACCTGAACGCTCAGCTGGTTGGCGTCATAATCGACCAAATCCAAACACAGATGTAAAAATAAAAAAAGAAATTCCGAAATTAAAAAGTCTCGTGTTGCTATTTAACTGTGCGAAGTGGAAGGTTGAAAACGGACTAACAAGATGCAAGTTTAAGGGAATGAACTACCTGAAACACCCGACAACGGATGCAGCTACAGCCGATGAACTGGAATCACTCACTCCAGCTCCTCCCCTTCCGCGATGGAATGTTGAGAACAGTCGGCTGTTTACTCAGCGCGCAGATGAGATGAAGTCTGCTACCGAAAACGACTGGTCAAGAATAACTAAAATAGATCGCGAGGCTAATCGTGAACTTGAAATACAACAACAGCAGGAGGCGAAAGAAGCCGAAAGATTTGCTGAAAAGCAAACAATCGCAAAAGAAGCAGCTGAAAAGCGTCGTGCGGAGCGCATGCTCAGACTCGCGCAAATAAGAGAACGGGAACGCGCAGTTAACGAAAGCCTGCGATACCCCAGCGACCAGCTGATGTTGACACCAACTCCTCCAACTGAAGGAAAGCAAATTATTAGCTAATTCATTCGATCATCTTTATTGTTGGTTGAGTTCGAGTCGAATATGCATTTTAGTTTTTTATTATGATTCGTGTTTCCACACGTCTTTAATATGTGTTTCGATTTCGTTAAGTTCGGTTCTGTGTAGTCCCATAGATGACAGTACTTGTCTACTGTACTTTGGGATAAATGCTATATAAAAGTATAGCTCTCTATTTGTATTTATCTCAACCAGTTCTATGATATGCATGGAGTGGTGACTCCGTATGTTGGAATTGGAGATGTCGGAGGTGGTTATGATGAAGTTGGTCGGATTGAGGACTCTCTGAAGTTGTTGGAATTAGAAAGGACTCGACTATCCGATTCATTAGTTAAAGCAAAGGCGTCGCAAGCTTCTCGTATGAGTTTTTATGTTCCGGCACCTGCTGTTGCTCCTGTTGTAGGGTTACCAGCTGCAACACCACAGTTACACTCGGTATTTCCAGGTACTTGGATTCCCCCTCCTGCAGAAGTAGTACCACCACCACTTCCTGTTGATATGAATACTTTATCAAGACATTTCCCTACTAATCCTATTCAACTTTCTCATGACACTGGTGGAATGTTTAGAGATTCTGAACTGCCTCCCACACCAACTGCTACTCGACGACCTGCCATATCACCAACTCGACGACAGATAGTGACCCCACGAGTCGCACGTCCTCCAGTCAGTCAGCTTCCATTTGATAACGTCGTTACAGTTGAGGGAAGTAGAGGGGACGCTGATGTGTCAATCTTTCAAAACCCAACTACTCTATCATATCCAGCACTTCCTGTAGTGAAACCAGTTGTTACTCTGAGTGATATTAACAGAGAGAGAATTGTTTCATCCCACATGGTGTACAACACTCCTGAAATACAGCGGAGTAGGGATGCCCGCGATGCTCGTGTTGCCTCTCGTAAAGTTGGTCAAATTGAAAAAGATTTAATTGAAGCAGAAAGTAGAGCAGTTGATGCTGCCACAAGGTTTGTAAGAAGTACTACAACTCCAGCAATGCCAACTCAATTCGTTGATTTACTGGACAGCACACCAGCAGCTGTTGGTTTGCCTGCAGGTGCTACTTCAGTTAGTATGCTTCGTAATAATGAAATACCAACTCTACCTCCATCAAACTTTGCAGGTCCGCTACATGGCGGTCGTTTGGCATCGGCAGCACTCTCAGAATCGAGTGTTCCTTCGCATCCTCCAGCGTCTGGTAGTATTAGCCCGACTCGTGATCTACCTCCGGATAATCTGCCTCCGGGTAATTATTCTGCTCCTACAAATTATCAGCAGTCTGCTGCTGAAATGTTTTCCCTCGGCATCAGTCCGACTCGTCGCATCTCTGGCGGTTTACCACCAGGGAATATAGATTTACCACCCGGGAATATGTCTCCTACTAGAAGCACAGCTGCTGGCATAACAATATCAAAAACTAATCCTCAGAGGGCAACGTCATCAGTCAATTGGAACAGACCGATTATACCACCTGCTGCTTGGACTCCAAAATGGTGGACACAGGTATGTTGTTTGTTGCGTCCTTTGTTATAATTATTACCCAGTGACCGTTTTTGATTTAACGAAAACAAATAACAGGACATTTCAAAGAAAGGTAAGGAGTATTCAAGAAAAGGATCACCTCCACCACCACCTTCTGGACCGATACCATCGAATTTCCTCGTTGATCCCCGAGGACCAATCGTTCAGTAGACAAACGATAGATATATTATGAATGATGTGGTCATAAATAACGTTTTCTATGCATCTATTATATCATTTATGACAAAAAAGAAAAAATAAAGAAAATCCAACGAGGTTCCGATCATCGACCAAAAACCAGCCGAACTTATTCTTCGCGCCGGCCTTCGATAAGTCTCATGGGAGGGACATTTATTACCGTCTTTTAAGGCGATCTGTATTTATGTTTTGATTATTTTTTTATTAGATGAAAACTGTTGTTCATCAGCAGATAATTACGTCCGCTCTTTGTGTGCGGGAAGCAGAACCACTCAATGTGTTGATCTTCATTGATACTATTCACTTACAGGATATTATTATGTGTTCTAAAAGTAAAGACAACTCTCCGACATTTCTATCATTACCCTAATTATGTTTCTCATTAGATTTTAAAAAAATGATATACTGAATGGGATGGCCAGACCATGATTGGACTTCGGGACTCACAAAATGCCGTCGAAAGGCCCTACTCTCGGTAATGGACGGAAGTGAACTTCGTTTTATGGTCGGAAAGAATAAAGAAATCGTCGAAGGGAAGTTGAAAGAATTACTGAAAATGTTTGGACTACAAGAGAGTGACTACAGCAGAGAAGACTTCGTTGATTTCGTTAACGAGGCTCAAATGTTAACAAACGACAGAGAGACGTGTGAGAAAATGTTAGCAGCAAAGAATTGCAGCCTTGAAGATGAGCAATCTGTTGTACAGCAATGGGACTACAGTCACTGTCATCAAAATGATGAAAGTGGGACCTACACTTTTAAAGAAACCGGTAAGAAGACAATGAACGCGATATGCAGCCTCTCAACCAGCGTTGGTACAACACTAGCTGTGCTTCTACAGCAGAATATACTTTTAGCTCCATCTCTGTTTTTAGCACATCCAAATCAAACAAAAATAGCAACTGTAAAACTCCACGACTACTTAGGTAGTGAGATATCACCAATTCAGGTTAATTTAAACCCGAAAGGATTATTCGTGTGTGGTGGTAACGCTGGATCATTATTTCCTTATTATGTATTAGAGTTGGACACCTCAACAATAATCACAATTGAGATCATAAGTGATGAGGAAGACATTGAGAATGATGAAACTGACAGCGACTCTCTCACACCAACGCCATTATCTCTACCTGTTGACTCCGTTGTGAATCTGGACTGTTCGCCTAATGTTCTATTTAAGATTGACTCCGTTGAAGGTCGTGTTTTAACAATTTCATGTTTACATACAACTCACGGATTGGAAGATATGCCTCGTGGTTGTGGCAGTGGTATTGTTCATAGGTATGGTAGCGACCAATCGTATACAGCTGTCGCTCTTAATACCTGCAGTGCTGATGCGGCTATCAAATCGTTGACATCTCAAAAACAAAATATTTTAAAAGAAATATTCAACTATGGGCTGAATCCAATATCAAAACAAAATGACAACATGATAGACGATGCTACCACTACAAGAATATCTGTCGTGAAACATAATTCATGTAACAATGGAAGCTACTCTAAACAAGTAACAAAATGTTTTATTTCATGTGCTTATATCAGATTGATTAAGGGAATGCATTTTATTACGAACAGCCTCACTGAGAACACGTCGTCTGATGTGCTCTCAGCTGCTGATGACTTTGGTAACAAACATTTCTTAGTGTTTGACTTGCAATGGAGGTTTATTGGATTTGGTTATTCTAAAGTACTGTCAGAGAAATCTTCTGAAAGTACATTAGTTCTGCACATTAACTCAATCATATCCGATATGAAAAGACGTGGATACTGTGACTGTATTCGAAGGAATATAACACAAGGAGATGGTCTGCTTGATGGTAAGGGGAATTCTTCACTACCATGCGCCGCAGCTCAGTCCAATCGAAATAAAAACCCTCGTTGGCAAAAAATGACAGCAGCAGAAGCAGCAAAGAGAGAAATGGAAGCTGAGAGTCTCGTCTGGGGTGACAAAGGTTTGAATTTGAATGTACCTCAAAAGATTCCAAACCTAAACCCTGATGATGATGAAATCACTTTAAAAGTTTTCGCGATTAACATGTTGGGATTTAATGGCGAGATAGACCTGAAGGCATCCAATAATGTCATTGTTACGATAGGAGTAGAACCAGCGGGTTACACTGTTTCAAATAATCAAACAGTTCTTATTAGGGGAGTTGGTGTTTTTTATCATTTGACTATCTCTCCAATTCCAAAAGAAGAATTTAGACTTGTCGCTCGTGTTGAAATAAGACATTCTGGTACTATACGATATCCATTACTGAGGAGACATGTGACTCCAGTTTATAATGTTATGAAAAAACCGCCTCTTAAAAGTGATGTGTTGACGTGTTGTAAGGGGGTTGAAATGACCGAACTTGAAAAACAAAAATTTGACTTTCAAAAAGAATTACTACACGAACCTCATCCCCCAAGTGAGATCAACCAAAGACAGTCACTTCAGATTCCTGTAAAGAGAACGTTTTCAATAAATTATTTCAGCAACTTATGTAAACACTGTGATGGAGGACTAGCAGCTGCTAGAATGTTATCAGCAATGCATCAGCATGACACTACTCAGAATAACGGAAAGATGTCAACAGTACTATTCGGAGGTAACGGATTTGGACCAAGTCTTCAAGCCTCCATAACACGGGGAGCTAATATGATCCCGTTGATCAACAGACTTGGTACTGATGCTGCTGTACTTGGTGTCCATGATCTCGATTACGGCATACCAAGATTTGTTGACTTAATTAGAAGATGTGAATTCCCTTGGTTAGTCAGCAACGTCATTTGCTCTGATACAAAAAAACCGATTCCAGGAACTGTCACCACATCTATATTAACAATACCAGATATGGTTAATTTTAAAATTGGTTTAATAGGTCTCGTTGAAGAAGATTGGCTGCTGAGTTCAATTCAAACGGAAAGCCTTACTCACTTAAACCCAACTGATGTGACTTTATCGTTGTCAAAATCACTTCGTCAATCATGTGATTTCATAATTGTTCTTTCTCACATGAAACTATCAAGTGACGTAGCACTCGCAGAAGCAACTCAAGGAGTTGTCAACCTAATTGTAAGTGGGTATTCTGTTGTTGATGGTTGTCAGAGTGTTGGTAAGATTCCGATAATAAGAAATAGCTGTCCAAACTGTTTGTCATACACTAGAATAGAAATCGCAATGATACAGTCTGGAGATGAGCTTCCGTCATTTGAGATTGAGAGTTCACAAATAAATATCACAACAGAATACCCAATTGATCCAGATCTCAGTGAAGTAACTTCACAAAGTGATAGACAACTTATTGGGTTACTTGATGAGGTTGTTGTTGAAACAGTTGAGGATTTCAATTGTCAGTCTGACTACGTCAGGTCAAATGAAACAGCGATTGGAAATCTACTGACCGATGCGATACTTTGGACTTTTAGACGCCTCTCTTGTGAGGTTGCTATCCTACATTCTGGTTGTATCCGTCCTAACTGCACCTTTGAAAAAGGACCTTTAAGTATGGCAGACATATTCTCAATTGTACCTACAGAAGATCCGATTATCGTTGTTGAGGTTCGAGGGTTTATATTAAAACAACTTTTGGAGGATGGTTTTAAGTCCCTTCCTAATCCCAGTAATTCATTTCCTCAAACAGCAGGTCTTCGTATTTCTCTTAAGGAAGATAATCCTCCAGGCAGTCGGGTAGTACAACTTTCAGTTGTTACGCGAGATGGTGAACTTGAAATTGTTGATTTTAATAATCACAATCGGATGTATAAATTGGCGACATCAGCGTTTCTTGCGTATGGACGGGATGGGTCAACATTTCTCACGACTTGTAGAAGGAGGATATCAGTTGACGAAGGAGTTATAATTCCTTCATTGTTTCAAAATTATCTGATGAATAACATGAATCAGATTGGTCAAATACAACCCGCGACTTCTGGAAGAATTCAAAGGAAGTAATTTAATTCTCAAGTCGCAGCAATCTTCTGATTGTTTAGTTTTTTTAGTTAGATCTTTACACGACTGATAACTTAATTATTAAATAAGAGTTTTCTTTTTTCAAAAAAGAGATGTGAATTGTGTTTTTTTTTTTTTTTGTTAATTATTTCTTTAACTCCCACCCCAGCTCACAAATTGATTTAAAAAAAAAAAAAAAAAAAAAATGGATTCTAAGTGTGGTCAGTGCAAAGCAATCTGTGTTACCGCTGGTATAACCGGGTCATATTTAATAGGGTACTCAGCTTACGATAAGGAAACTAAGTGTTTTAACTTTGGACTTCTACCAAAGATTTTTTCATTCAAAAACCTCACTTACTCCTTTAAGCAAATCAACAAGGTTGTTGGATTGGTCTCGCTTACAACTCTTGGAGTTGGTTATGCCCCAGAGAACTCACTTAACAAAGGATGTGAGCAGAATCTGCTGAAGTCAGGAGTGATACTTGGACTTATTCACGCCTTCATGTCGTCAACTCTTTATTACAAGAACAACCCGATTGCGATGATTAACGGTAGAGGTAAGAACGTTGCTTTTGAAGTTCCAGCTTTAATCCTTGGAATCACAGCATCAAGTATCTTAACGAGCAAGGCTTTGAATAAAGTATTCATTAAAGATGATTTAACTTACTTTGCTTTGGCAATGGCAATCGTTCATTTTTACTTTATCGAGACCCCAACTGGTAAACCACAAGACCTTCCTGTTAGACCGTATGGGTACATGGCATTCATCAGCAGCTTGTTTGCTGTCGGATCCCACGTTGCCGCAAAGCTCACTAACTAAAATATGTTTTTTCTTCAAAAAGAAGTAGAAAAAGAGCGGGGCCGGGGGGGGAAAGAAGAAAAAAAAAAAAAAAATCGTGTGTTTTTTCAAAAAGTTCGAGTTTTTGTGCTTTCGTCAAAAAAAAAAAGGAAAAAAAGAAAGAAAGAAAAGAAGAGAAAAAAAAAAGATAAAGTTGAAACTAATAATCATCTTCACAAACTCGAAGGAAGGTGATTGTTCGTTGTTTCGAGTAGCAGGAATTAATAACGTTCTGTAAACAGTGCATTTTCCTACTTACGTTGGTAATTCCTTCCCGTGTTCTCTTTGAGTAAATTTATAGCTGCGGCTTAAAAGCCCCGAATCCTCCCATGGTGACATACCTAGTTTATACAACCTTGTACAGCTACTAAATAGCTCCATACGCTGAAGTGTTGCATAAGTAGGTGAGGGATAAAATAATTTACTTTTTTTTTTTTTTTTTTTTTGCATTCCTTTTTTTTTTTTTTTTTTTTTTTTTTTCTGAAGAAAAAAAAAACAACAGGAAGCCAAGTAATATTTATTATTAAGAAATCAAAATCTTATTCTTACGTCTGACTACTTCCATTGTAGAAAAAGGAATCGACCATTCGTGTGATTGAAGTACAAGTCTTTCTAACTATCTTCCCTTAACCAGTTTAATAATTATTTTTATATGGATCACAGGCCTGACACTGCAGTGTCCCCTTACTTTCTTCGCTGAAGAGGAGAACGGTCTGAAGAAAGATTTTTTAATCTTAGCCCGAAACCAACCATTATTTGTTGTCCTACGAACTTTTGCATTCGATTGAATTTACCCGCCCTCTCCCCTTCTTTTGACTTATAACTATTAATACTATCTTCCCTTAACCAGTTTAATAATTATTTTTATATGGATCAAATGATAGAACTTGCAGGAGAGGCTGAGACTCTTGGAGAAGACATCGTTGCTATGGAATTACATCGACTAGAACTAGACAAAGGAAGACAACAAGCAAGAGAAGGATGGCGTGCTCTTCAAAAAAGACAGCAAAAACCCCACGAATCCGAACGTGTTTGGTGCATGAGTGATACAGGTCTTTTTATAAAAAAACCAGCAAACGAGATACAAGGATCACTAGAAGAGGAACAAAAAAGACTCTCAACTCTAATTGATGAAAACCTTTCTGAAACAAAAGAAAAGATGGCGAGACTAGCCTGGCTGGAGAATAACGATGAATTAAAAAAATGGTCGGCAACATTTAACTTAAAGCCACTATCAAGGAAAGAGGCGTCATTCAGCCCTACAGACACATAATTCTGAACGTTGTCTTTACTCGGCTCACCCACTTCCTTGATAAAAGACCAGAATGTGTGTTACCCAAACAGGTCGGAATTTTATCAATTTAAAAAAACTGACACCATGCTGTCAGTTTCTATATGTTAATCGTTTTCACGGAGAGATTTGAAAATGGTCAATAATTTTATACCTTTTATTCACAAGTCAGGGAAACAAACAATAATGATGTTGCGAAGCAAAACTCTGCTAGCACCAATGACTGCAGTCAGGGTGGGAACGAAGGTATGTAAATGATAATTTGGGAAGTCGTATCCAACTAGAACCAACACAACAGGAATGTCGAGAAGAAATGAAATATAAACTTGAAATGTATATGCCGAAGAACAAGGGAAACGACATCGAATATAATGGAAAAGTGAAAGGACCAACATTCTCTAGAAATGCCTTGGCTACGGATGCTTCAGAGAGTATTCTCAGAACCGACACAATAACAAATCAAGACAGGATTTGGGCTGAAGAAAACAAAAAGATGCTTTCCAACCTTACATTTGGTGAACAGTGTAAAAGGTTCTTTTGGAAGTTTAACGATTACGGCATGTGGTGGCCAGAAAAACCTATCATAGCTGCAGACGCAACGAACTCAGAACACTTCTCTCATTATTACGAATATGGCAAAAAGAAGCCTTGATAAACGAACAACTATCGCAAATCACATGCTGTAGTCAATACCTTCCAATCACAAAAACGAGAGAGAGAAAAAAAAAACCCCTTTTGTTTTAAACAGCTGTTGTGAACTCGGTGAAGTACTTCAGAAATAGGATAGGAAATGTTATATGTTTTTATGTCTGTTTTTTTTTATTTTTATTTTTATTATTTTCTTTTTTTTATAAGACGTCGGAGGAGGAGGAGGAGGAGGAGGAGCTTTATCTTGCCTCGTGTACTTAGTGCACAAAAAGAAAAAACACCACCACCACCTAGTAATTATCCTTTTGTCTGATAAGTGAAGGAAAGGGTTGAATATTATTATTTAGTCAACTTTAACATTTTTTTTTTATTATCTCACAGAATAAGTCAAATGTATGGTATTCAGCGACCGGTAACCTTTTGCTCTTACTGCGGTGAACGGTTGGGTTGTAAAGGAGTGTGCACCTGTATACAGGAGACGGGATTGATTTGTTATATATGTGGAGTAGCATTTCAAAACAGAACCATACTCGGCGTGCATATTGCAGATTGCTACAGAAGACACTGCGAGACTGGTGGTCGTTATCTACCTAACCCAATGGATGTTGTTATTGATGGGTACACGTTGTTTATGAAACAGAAATTAGTTGGAGCCACACCTCAACAGCAGCATCACCCGGTAGGAATACCAGCCGTGCGAGCTCTTCAACAGCAAAGCCATCCCACAGTTGGCAACACTACTCAGCTACTTGAAGAAAATAAAATAATGCGACAACAAATAAATAATCTTAGTGAAATGATAAATAACAAATTACAAAACGGAAAGAAAAAGATTGTCAAAAAGAAACCGTCAGCCAACACCAATAATCTACCCAACAATGAAGTATTGAAGGATAAGATAGCGAAGGTTATTAAACCACTCAGTGATGGAAAGCAAAAAGTAAGAATAGAAGCTCCTGAAGAAAAATGGTTCAGCTGCCCTGACTGTTCACAAAGTCTACTTGGACTGGAGTCGTACACTGAACATGTTCGCTCTTGTTCAAAATCTGTTGAAGAGCCTCAACTTATAAAAGAACGAATGAGTTGTCCCAACTGTTCAGAACATATATTTGGTAAGGATGCTTACGATCATCATATTCGTTTTTGTTCAAAACATGTCTCAGAGTCACCTGTTGTAAGTACTTCTCAGCCAACTTGTCAAAAGTGTGGCAGGACATTTGGAGTGAAAGCCTTCGCTGTTCATATTAAATCATGTGGAGTCGATTTATTCGATCGTATCTCTGATAATGAGCGATTAGAATTCCAACAACAACAACCAACAACTGACTCAACAAACCACCCGCAAGGGAGTCTCGCGGCTCTCGTATCCGGACAGCGCACTGATGAAGAAACAGAAACTGGTGATAAGAAGTGGACTCAATTTATGATTACTTATCCTCGTCCAGTAATTGCTGATAAACCGCAATCAAGGGAACAGAGAAGTCATCCACCTCCGAGTAGTAACAGTGCTAGCTGTTCAAAGTGTGATAAGTTAGTACCTCTCACAGAACTTGATAAACATGAAGCTCAGTGTACCTTAAATAGAGTTCTGATGCCCTGCAAACACTGCAATAGACGATTCGCTACAGACAGACTTGACATCCATGAGAGATCCTGTGTTCGTAGAGATAAGTAGTTCTCAGTAACCTCTAGCCTTATTGCTTGTTTTATGTTTCTCATGTTTATTCGTTTGTTTTATTTACACGGAATTTTTGGTTGCCTTTTCAGGCTGTCCGACGCCACTTAATTTGTTTCACTCTGTTACCCATTGTGTGTTTATTAAACTACTTCTTAGTGTAGGGTTCCTTTAATATGATGTAGTCATCGCGTTTAATATTTTTTTATATATTTTAGTAGTTATTGCGTGTGATGATTATTTGCTTCCCCCCCACTCAGTGAGAATGCTGCTGAAAGTTCTGGGCAGCGCCAATGCGTTGGCCACGATACACAGCACGTCTAACCAACAGTTGTGGAATGTATGGATTCTCTTTGTTTTTACTAATCGAATTGAAAGTGACGTTTTTTTTTGTTCTTCCATTTCATTAAAAACCCAAACAGGTCGATGCATCGAAGTCTCTCGGCTTCCAGCAACAGATTGTCCGCTTGAAGAGAATTCTCAACATCGACAGCAATTCTGAGCACAAATTATTACCTCCTGGATACTCATTGTTTACTGTTGATAAGCAAACTAATTCTAGAGGGTATGTTTGTTGTTTTGTTCACACTGTTGATGTTTCCTCAGTTGTTGTATAATTAGAATAAATAAAAAACAGTCGTCAGTTGTCACTATCACAAACTCCAAAGGAGATTGGATTAACTGAAAGTGTTTGGGTTGAATATAATGAACCTCCTCCGCCTCCAAAACCCATTGTAGCACCACCTTCTCCGAAGACAGTTGAGAAGCCTGTGCTTCAGCCACCACCGCAGAAGAAATCTGCTGTGGTGGTACCGCCATTACCAAGATCTCCACTTCAGCAACCGCAGACCTACTCTGCTGCCAGTCAAACAAAATCACATCCTCCACCACCACCACAACAACAACAGCAACAACATCAGCATCAGGCTCGTACTCTAATCAGCGCTGCTCAGGATACCAAAACACTCGAAATGGCGGAAGCACACGCAGCAGCTCTTCGAACACAACTTCAAAGTCAACCTCTTCAAATACAACTTCGATTGAATATGAAGAACGCTCTTCAGCAACATGCGAAACTACAACAGGCGTCACTCAGAAAGAGAAGACCTTCTCCTTCAGACTCCTCATCGAGTAGTTCCTCTTCTACATTTGAAACTCCCCTTCTGATAGCTGAGCAACCGCCTGCTTACCAGTCAACGAATTTATTAGGAACCACTCAGGGAGTTGGTTATGACTACTCTCCTGCAACTAGCATTCCTCGAGTTGCATTTGCACAGCATCCACCACCTGGTAATGGACCTCATTTGGGGGCAGTTCCAAATATGCAAGCTCCTCCTCCTACGTCACTTCCTGCTTTTGGGTTTTCTTCTTATGGAGATCAACAAACATTTTCTCCTCCTCCACCAACGGCAGTGTCACCGGCAGCATTTGCAGCTTATCAACCACTTGCACCAACACCAACTACTGGAAGGAGAATAACAACACCTTCTAATACGATGGATGTATCACAACAATGTAGTGTTCCACCCTCAAGTGTTGGAATGATATTTACTCGAAACCCAACCAGCACAGTTGATGAATTCGAAACAACTTTAGGAAACCTCGTACTCGATGATCAACTCCCCATCGATCGAACTCAAAGTAACAACAGTCTGTTGCAACAACTGCAACCACCCGCTCCAATTGATGTAAGTATTCAACAACAATATCCGAAGAGGAGAACTCTCAGTATGGTAAAGGCTCAACCTGATACTAGCTGTGACGCCTTACCCAGTGAAGCTGATGAATTAATACGAGTGTTGTTGGGGGGTGGTGTCTTTAAGAACCTCGAACAGGAAGGAGCGACACCTCAACATGTTTCTCAAGAAGTAATAAATTACTACACTTCTCGTATGAGTCAGGATAAGAAGGACGCAGTGTTAAAGGCGCTGTCTACTAAGTTGCTGGAACAGTACGTGGCTCCTACACCTCCACCTGTACTTGAGGAGCAGGCAATTAGACCGATAGTTTCTGAGCCAATCACTGCTGATGGTTTTACAGTCCCTTCTTCAGTTGTGTTGCTGGATCAGGCATTGTTGCCGTCAGCAAAGACAACGCCAACTTCATTGCTTCCTATTTCAACACCACCTGGTCCTCTACCACAGCAGACACTTCCATTACAAGAACAACGACAGTCATTAGCTGGTTACTCTCCTCATCCAACCCCAACTGATGAGTTGTTATCAAATAGAAGAACTCCAATTGTAAGGACACCACTTCCTATTGGTCCTGGTGCTAGTGATCCAACAACTCTCTTAGATCCAGTCTTTGAGTGGAATGAACCCCCGAAGCCCACCCTCATCGAAAGAATAAAAAACAGAGAACATCATTCTACCAGAGATCCAAGTGGTAGTCGTTACACTGCTTCCAGTACCAGAACTAGAGATACGCCGACAACGTTCACTGCTTTAGAAAGGAAACGATCTGTTAAATCTCGTGGTCGTAATGATGACAACAGTAGGAGTGAGAGAGGTAATTATAATTCTAACTCAAGTCATAATGAGAGTCACCGCAGACACGACCACAAACATAGTTTTGATCAGCTGCCATCACAGCCATCCATGACAGCTGAACAACTTCAACGAGAAATAACTAATCTCTTTATGACTATTGATCCGAGTATCACTGCTACGAATATCTCTCATCAGGCTCCTTTTCCGGAGATGACGGCGCCGACACTAATTCCGGAACAGCAGCAGCAGCGAGTGTTTGGAAACACAACAACTTTCGTACCTCAGGAGCATCAACAGACAGGTTCTCAACGTCGTTCGCATCATATGATTCCAGTTAAAGTGAATGTTAATTATAATAGAAGAACTACAGAGAGTTCAATTAGGAGTGATTCAGGTACTACTCATCTTATCAATTCTCTATCACCTCAACCTCGTCATACGTTTTCTCCATCGCAATCGAGATCTCTTCAATACTCTGAAATGAATCCACCTCCTCCACCTGATGAGAATGAGAGTGACGAAGAGACAGTTGTTGGTAGCTTCTCATAATATGACGTCCCTACAACAAATATCAGAAATACGTAGTAAGCACTAGCTGTTGACACCCACGTCAATCAGCTACACGACCTGCTCTCGTTAGATGTTTTGTTCTTCCTGTACTAATAATTTGTTAAGTCCTCGGATATTTTTTGAAATTTGTATTTTTTCGTCATTCGCTGGGGAGCTTAATTTCTCAGATGACGTTCGCGAAACGTATTATACCGAGTGATAAAGAATAAGTAAAATAAACCACCTCGTTGGCTCAAAAAGAAAGAAAAAAAAAATAAAGAAATACTTAGAAAGATAACAGTTGTATCTGAACGTGTACCCTTTTGATTATATTTTTACTGAACAACTACAAAATAGTTTTTAATATTATTCTTTCGGACAGTCAGATATTCAACATCTTGATTGAGGCAGCAGCATCCCTCCCATCCTTTTGTATCGTATTATTAGGAGATTCAATTTGAGAATAATAAATTAATTCTATTTCCAGAGCAGTCCCTTCAAAGTAATAATGAGCCGCTTAGAATTCCATCACAGGGGTGGTAAGAAAAGATGTGCACCGATGGATAAACTTACATTCACGAAAGAAACAAAACTCGTTCCAGTTACAAAGCCGGCAACTCTGACATCAAATGCTGCAGACAGAGAGGAAAAGAGAGTACAGAAGCTAATGAATGACATCAGAGCAAAAGAAACAGAGTTGGCTGTATTGAAGAGGACAGCTGGTGCTGCAGCCGATAACAGTGTCAGAGAAGTTTTCGCTAACGCCAAACCCAGTACCCCAATTACTGCTGCCCCTGCTGCCCTTGTTGGGAGCATTCCTATGGATTCTGCACCAGTCTCTGCTTCTCAACAAAAGGCCCCGAAGACTTTGGCCCCTCTCAGAACAGTTCCAAAACAACTCGACCAAATTGATCCAACATCTGATAAAATACTCCGACTCCGCGGTGGGTCTCCACCTCCTTCGGGAAGACGCGCCTCAACACCAACTCGTAACCTCGCAAATGTGAATGAAATCTCACAAGAAGTTGTTGAAAAAACTCGTAAGCACTATCGAAGAGATCTGGTGGGAAGCGGTGCCGCACAAACATTTGACACGAATCACACGAGACATGATCCATTACCCCTTACTACTCAAAGAAGAGGAAAGCAACAGGTTGATCCTAACGCTGCAGGAAGTGCAGCTGACAAGCCAATGTCAAAGAAGGTATTCAGAAGTGACAGTCCAGCTGGAGGAGTTGTTACTATGAGACAGTCAGGTCTCGCAAGAGGTAAAGCCATGAGAAGTCCATCACCAAGCACTGGCGTTGTGTCTGAGATTGGAATATCTGAAGCAAAACAAGTGAGAAATAGAAGAGCTGGACACTGCGCACCTCCATCATCGGTTGCTTTAGGTAACCCTGAAATGATTACTCGCAGGGATACTCCGAATGGAAAAAATATGCCTGGAGGTTTACGACGGGCTGTCTTCAATCCAATCTTGGGCTGCTGATTTAATGAATTCATTTACTTAATTGCGAATTAGATGCAACGTTGTAGTACTTGAAATAGAAAGAAGAAAAAAGAAAGTTTTTTTTTTTTTTTAAATTAGTTTTTCCCATTCACCCACCCCCCACATACTTTCATTCAAACAGTAGAAAGTTAGACTTGCTTTACTTAGCATTATGCTAATCACTCTGTTTTTGTCTTACAATTAAAAACTATCTACCTTTTTTTTGATTTACTCCCGGAAGGGGGAAGCTTAAGGCGTTAGTTGTCGTCACTGACAAGTGTTGTAAAAGAAAACGGTACGAGAAATAGATACGGTTTTGGGGAAAAGTGAGAAAACAAAAAATAGGGCCTTAAATCTACTGAGAGTGCCTATTGAAGTAAAACTCTCGTGGATATGACAGCCTTTTGTGTTATGAAATGGCATCCTACCACAATTTCCCCTCCCACAAACTCACTGCTTGGTTGCTTGTTTTCCATTTATATTGTGTTGCGTGCATTCATACTGTGTTGTTTGTTGTTTCGTATTAGTTATTTTAAACAACAGAAGGGGGAGTGTTGGCTAACGGAACGTATTTATTTTTATTGGTAACTTTAATAGTTGATAATTGTTATTCTCTCTCGTTGAGAATGAAACAACAATTCCCTTTTTTTATGCTTGCCCGAGTCACTTTCCCCCGTCCCCTTTGTGAAATGATTCTGTGATGCGAAAGTAAGTTAGAGTGCCCTACAATGTTAGTTTTGAGTATTTTATTGTTTATATGTTAATTCTCTTTTACAGTTTTGTAAACACAAACTCAAATGAAACAACTAACATGTCTGATTTGAGAGATAAACTACGCAGACTTCGAGAAGGGTCGAAGTCGTTACCAAGAGAACACGGAGAAGACACAAATGGAAGTATACGAATTCAAAGTTCGGATAGTTTAAATGAAAAGAATGAAAGCGACAATAAGATATCTCCAATGAAAAGAATCCACAGCCTACTACCAGGTATTAACGCTGATGATCACATTAGAAATGGATTACTACCCAGAGGGTTATTTCACTATTACGGAACAAACAGAAGACAACGAGGATACTTTACTCCGAGGCAAAGAGGGTACTTTACTCAAAGATATACAGCTTGGATGAAATGTACAGCCGCCTTTGAAATTGGAAGCATCGAAGACTTATGTTCGAATAAAAAGAAAACTCCAACGCGAACAGTTGATCAACGTGGAGCAGCTTTGATAATATCACTTTTTGAAGGTCACTATTTTAGTTTACAATCATTATCAATACAACATGGAGGATTGAAGGGATGTGATGTTCTTGGATCGTTTGTGATTGAAGGATCCATCGACGGGCTTCAATTTGAACAAATTGAATACATCGATGCTGACAAAGCTTCCAGACTCGGAAACTCAGATCACAACATCGTTCAATTCAACATAGCAAACAACAACAATGATACAAGTCACTCAGCTAAGGTTTTACCTCTCGAAACAAGCCTTTCAAACATTAGAAGAAAAAGATCAATCTTGAATAACCGAACTACTACTTCAACATGTGAAACAGAATCACATTTAAATACCAGCAATGGATCAACAGCAGGACAGGTCACGGGATCGACATCAACAGAAACTTCTGGAGGACCTTATTATCGAATAATTAGATTGCGAATGACATCTCCGAATAGTTCGAACAGATGGCAATTCTGCATCGGAGGTATAGAACTTTACGGTGACCTGTTTGGTTTGTTTATGGGAGTTGATGAGGAGGATTCGTATGACGCGTTTCCAAAAAACATTAAAATCAAAACAACTAAAGTATCAAGGGCTCGCTTAGAAAGTAGTAAAACAATTCTCCAGGCACGTCGGGTTGAAATTCGAAGAGAGAATCCGGAGAAACCGTATCTCAGAGAGAAGTATTGTTTTAAACCTATTCCTAACCCGACATTCATACCGAAAACACCACCTCAACAGATGCATTCACTGCCTTCAGAATCGAGATTAGGTGTAAAGATATTTCATTACGAAGCGTCTCCTTCAGACGTCGATGTTTGAAAGAGTTGAAATCTTTACAGATTTCTGAATTCAATTACACCATCACCAAGTATGAGTATTATTGATTAGAAATATAAATATAATTTTTACTTTTTTTAGAAACACAATTCAATGCTAGCCTCAACTGAAGACAACGATGGCGGCAGTACTGCCAGCATTCACAGTATGAAGTCTTTAAAGTTTGATAGACGAGATCAAAAAGACTCACTCACGGTACCAAATTTATTTTATTGTATCGACTGTATGATTTTGTGTAGTGTTTCTGATTTAATTCTTGACGGAGATCACAAAGACCACAATTATATTTATGCTGTTGAACAAGCGAAGGTTGTTAGAGATGACTTAGCGAAACACATGAAGAAGACGAGGATAGCTTTACCTAACTTTAAGGAACGTGTTAAAGAAGTATCGGCGCAAATTGATTCTTTGAATGAATCGCACGCGATGAACGTCGCATCTGTTCACAAACAATTTGATAAAGTTATTGAAAAAGTAAATGAAAGACGTGCGATGTTCATATCAGAACTTGAAGAGGCTCGTGACAGAAAACTAAGTACCTTTCAAGAAGTTGAAACAAAGATGGTGAACTCCGTTGATAAAGTTAACAAAGCATTCACTAATCTAAGTGAGTTGACCAGAGACATTGAAAACATAAGTAACTTGAATCCTTCTCCTGTGATGAGATCTAAATACGGTCAGACTTCAGAATCACCATCTCCATCTCTGATGACATCACTAGCTGATGACAGCAACAATACTGGTCTTAGTAATGTTAATATAACTCCAGCTGTTGGAGGTAACGACAGCAGGTCTATTTTCAATTGTAGTTTTAATGCAGCTAGTAGGCCATCTTTTGATTTGGAAACTGAAACAGAATTCGCATCCAGCGGAGATGTTTCCAGTCCGATGAGAAGAAAGAATTTCCGACCACGTGGTACACCACCTCAAGCAACACCAACTATGTTGACATATGTAAGAAAGTATCCTCAAATACTGCAGTCTGTTGTAGCCATCCAGTCAAGTTCTCATCATCCTCCTTCATTTAATAATGTGACGGTGGTGTTTAGTTGTCACTTGGAAGTTGAATTACTTCGTTATGGTCGGGCAGTTGTACAATCTGCTTTTAGGACTTCATCACGTTCAAAGTATGGACCTGTTCAATTATCACCTATGAATAGTTGTGGTTTAATTAATCATCTTGGGACTACCGGTGAAGCTAAAGCTTTCTCTAACCCGACGATGAATGGATTGGTTGGCGTTAAATGTTCTGTTTCGTTAGAAATCGGAACGGCTGATATTATAACTTCAAAATTTCAGAATCCGAACTGTCTCACATCAAACTGTCCAGATGGACCTTATTTCACATTATCTCTTGACCAGCAAAAGAGATTTGTTCTCACTCACTTCTCAATTCAACACGGATCATCAGAACCGTCTCACGCATTGCGTTCATTCTCAATAGAAGGAACCAATACTGGAGATCACACTTTTAGTTTGATTCATTCTGTTATTGATGATTACAGTATTGGAACTGAGCCTTATAAAAAGTCATCTTTCGAGGTATCACCGCCATGTCATTTTGGATACAACATATTCAGAGTACTTATGACTGGTCCTAATAGAAATACATGTCCTTCTGAGTGTTGGAAAATGTGTTTAGGAGGAATTGAATTATTTGGTAACCTTTTTGATAGTTAGTTTTTAACACCTTCTCTCTCTTAGATATGATGGCGGTGTTTCTACATCGCTTCATTTATTTAAAAAAAAAAAGTTTTTTTTTTTTTTTTTTTTTTTTTCGTCCTAAATTATTAAATACGACAAACATTCTTCAAAACAATTAAATAGGAAAACAAACAACATGGCTGACTCCAACGGGGCAGCAGCTGAAATCTTTAAAAGCGTAAAGCAGGCTAGAGAGTACGCAGTCTTAGGAAGATATCCAACGGCAGTTCTGTTTCTGGGAGAGTTACTAAAACAGATTGATAGACAGATAAAATGCTCACCTGGATCCACAGAAGTTTGGGAAGCTGTAAAAGACGACTTACAGAAGGAAATTACTTTAATAAAACAACTGCGAGATGAGTTGGGATCATTTGCTCCAACTTCAGTCGCGAGTATACCATCTGATAATCCTCCACTTTATGGAGCTGGAGGAATGGGTGCTAACAGCGCTGTCCCTCGAGGTCGTTGGGATGAAAAACCTGCTGCCAATAACGAAGATCGCTACGGCGATAAGGATAAATTCGGACCTGGCTTCGATGCTCCAGGTCATCAGGTAGGTGGTGCTGGAGCTGGAGCTGGCGCTGGCGCTCGCCGTGTAAACAGCGGTCGTGCTGACCTCCTCCGCAACAATCCTGCCCCACGTATATCTGCTGCAGCACGAGCTACAAGAGAAAAAGAAAGAAGGAAGGATCCATTACCGACTCGTAGACCGAAGACCCCACCTGCCAGAGCAGGACGAAATGATAATAATAAGGGTGATGGAGAAGGTAAAGAAAAAGTATACGTCGCTAGAAAGGGAGAGGAAGACATGGTTGACATGATTCACAACGAAATAGTTTGTATGAAGAACGTCGTCGAGTGGTCACAAATTGCTGGTCTTCACGAAGCGAAACGTCTTCTCGAAGAAGCAGTAGTATACCCTGTATGGATGCCGGATTATTTTAAAGGAATTCGTCGTCCTTGGAAAGGTGTTATGATGTTTGGACCTCCAGGAACAGGAAAGACACTTCTGGCCAAGGCAGTTGCCTCGGAGGCTATTTCGACCTTTTTCAACGTCTCTGTAGCGACCCTCACATCTAAATGGAGAGGTGAGTCAGAGAAACTGGTGAGAATACTTTTTGAGATGGCACGATTTTATGCTCCAACAACAATATTCATTGACGAGATCGACGCGTTGTGCAGCAGTCGAGGGGCTGATGGAGAACACGAAGCAAGTCGAAGAGTGAAAACTGAATTCCTAACTCAAATGGATGGTATGCAAAGTGTAGATGAGAATGGAGAAGTAAAACCCGTAATGGTACTGGCGGCTACGAACTATCCTTGGGAAATTGATATCGCTATGTTAAGACGTTTAGAGAAGAGAATATACATTCATTGTCCGACTAAAGAAGATCGCATTGAATTATTTAAAATTAACTGTCAGGGAATCGAACTGGCGCCTGACATTGACTTTGAGTACCTTGCAGACCAAACACACAGCTACTCAGGTCATGATATCACATCTGTCTGTCGTGACGCTTCGATGTCTTCTATGCATCGTATGCTTGAACAAAATAAGATGAAACGTTCTGAAATTAAACAACACGGTAGAGATATCGGTAAAGGTCTTGGAAAGGAACCTATTTCACTGGACGACTTCCGCAATGTATGTTTTCTTTTATGTTAAGAAATGTTGTTAGCTTTAGTAAATAAAATAGAAAAAATACAACAAACAGGCTTTACGTAACATTCAATCATCTGTACCAACGTCAACTATTGAAAAATACGAAAAGTGGAAGCGGGAATTCGGACAACGCAGCACCAATGAACAGGAAGGAGGAGGAGGAGCAGGAGGAGCAGAGTAAAAGTACTGCTGGTAGTGTCCTCCGATTAGTATGCTTCCTCTTCGATAGACGTCATCGACTTGTTGATTAAAGATCAAAACCAATTACCCGCAGACATGTGGTACTAGACATAGAAAAAATAGAGTAATTTACGATAATTACTATTTATTAGATAATTGCTTCCGGAGCTGTGAAGTTATTTTATTTGTGCCACAGCACCAAAAAAAAAAAAAAAAAAAAAGGTGGTTTTTTTTTTTTTTTGTTGTTTCTTTTTTATTAAAGTACGTTTGGTGAATACTTACTTGTGTTCTTCTCATTATTGTTATTTCTTTTTTTTTTCACAGGTAGATTTAGCCACAATGACATCGGTAATAGAAAAAGCACGTACATATTCACTGTTGTGTTTTTTATTTTAGTTATTAATTTTCACAGAAAATGGGTAAAAAGAAAATGGCAGGCGGCAATGAGAAGCCCCCAACAGAAACAAATAAACCCAAAGGTGTTATCGGAGTTGGAAATGGAACACCACCTCTTCCAAAAGTATCACAAGTTGTGAATGGTGTTGATGAGCCTTTGAGTCATCATCAGAACCGATTATTAGCATTCACTCCACCAACGACACTCGCCATACCTTCTGAGATGCCTGATCAGTTGTGTCTTGATGAAGTAAATAATGAATCAATAACTTCTCCTTCAATCAAATCAATGAAAGGTGAAGACGTTAAAACTTTAGAACAACTCCCAGAAACAGTCGAACGATGGGCTGCTATTCAAAAAGGTCTTCACACAGTTGCTCCAACGTGTACATTCTTACTTCAAAACAGCGAAGAACAACCAGCAGTACAGCGTTACTTTAGTATGTTAGTTTTCGTATTGACTCAGGGAAGTGGAAAGGATAAATTATTTAAACTGTCGCAAAATATTTCCGGACTTGTTAGTTCGTTAACCAGCACAGAGGAAACAAAAGTGATGTGCTTCTTTCTGGAAGATCAACTGTCTCGTGCAAGAAAGGTTCTCAGATCGTTCAAAATGCTTTCTGAAGTTAACAAAATCTTATACAACGGTGAGGAACATAAGATTCTTCGTAAGGTTATGTATATGGGAAATATGTTTAGTATTTTTTATTTCATTTTTGATCATTTATTAGGAATGATCGAATTAGGATTCATGAAGGCGAGACACAAACAACACTCGACAATAAAATATTACAAAAACGTCTTTTCACTGATGAGACTGATCACGGCATTCACTGTGGATACTTTTTACTACAGAATAGGACTTTCTAAGGAACAAAAACTTCGATCTGAAGCAGCAAAACTTCAAAAGGAAGATCGATCTCTGATGACAGACTTGAAAGCGATTCATCTTCATCGTCAACATCTCCGTCGTAATTTCTTTGCGAACTTTATAAACATGTCGTTGTTGTTGTCATCACTGAGTGTGACTCCTTTTAATAAAATGTCAATGTTTTGGGTTTCCGTTGGAGGAATCATCACCTCGATATTCGGACTTTACAAAGTTGTTCATCGAATTATTGACAACCAGCTGACCTTACAGTTCTGCTGAGAACAATCACAGTTCTGAGTGAGTGCTTTTTTTTTTAAAAAAAAACTTTTTTTTTTTATACCGTCTGTGGTATCCAACCCACTAGAGAGGAGCGATCCTTCTTCATAGTTTTTCTAAGCGACGTAGTCGATAGATCCCCTACTCGAGTGGTGCTCTTTTGAATTGAATATTTGCTATTTAAAGATTGTGATCCAATCTGAAGAAAGAAAATAAATGAACAGAAAAACCTGAACATAACACAACATAGTTACGGACACTCTTGTTTTGGATCAAGTAATCGAATCAGTCAGGTTATTATTATTATTATTATTTTTGAATTGGTTTAGTACCAGCATTTATGTTGCTGTGAATTCCGTACTTGTTTGTACTTCTCATCATTCTGATTCATTGTAATTATGATGACTGGAATAAAAGTAAAGAATTCTAACGTACCAAAACACTGTTTTGTGAGTGCTAGTGAACTCTTCTTTTATCTTGTCTCTCGTTATGCCTGCAAACCAGCAGAGTAGTAAACTTGTTCTTCTTCATGTTGCTTTCATCTTAAGTTTTCTTTATTTTACTTTATCAGCTCGGGACCAGCGCTTTCGCCGCGTGTTCCCAGTCAGTAGTTTGTTACGACGCAGTTCGTAGTTGGTGTGGTGTATTATTTTATATCATTCTCTGAAAGTTAACAATCGCAAGATGGAAATGAACTTTTGGGGAAAGGCGCTTAAAGATGGCGAGAAACTGGTACTTGGAGAGGAAGTATCGGACTTGATGACTAACGTTGCTCTTGCTAACCCAAGCAAAGGAAAGGCGC
This sequence comes from Flectonema sp. DT1601, assembly GCA_964019425.1. Taxonomy (NCBI): domain Eukaryota; phylum Euglenozoa; class Diplonemea; order Diplonemida; family Diplonemidae; genus Flectonema; species Flectonema sp. DT1601. Next base: position 708,040 of record OZ025838.1, read on the forward strand.
TTGTTAAAGTTAATGGAAAGATGGTAGTGGCTTTATCACCAGCTTACCCTCACGCAATGTTTAGAGGAAAGTCGTTGATTGACTCAGCAACAACAGTTTCGATTGAAGGTAGTGAAGTTCACGTTACTGGATACAGCGCATCATTTAGTATTATAACTGATAGTGATGATGAAGAATGTAAAACTGGTTGCTGTCCTTCTTCTAAGTCAGCAACTTGTGGCTCAAAGAAGTCACCAGCACTATCAAAAGCTAAGTCCCCATCTTTGAAAGCTGAAGCAAGTAAACCTTTAAAGAAGACCTCCAGTAAGAAATCAAACCTTAATGGTCCTGACTTCCCAATTCACAAGGTAGTAAACGCTGAGAACAGAGTTCTCCCTGATCTCGATTTGGGAGCTGCTGACGCGAGTCCAGTCGAGCAGGAGGTCGAAGCTGGGATCCTAGAAATGAAAGTAAATGGAAAGATGCAACAGCTATTTATCAACTGGCGTGATTTCTCTGTCTACTCTGGTGACCCAGAAGATGCCGTCTTCGAAGGCTGGTTCCATCCTGACAAGAAGATCATTCACAAAACTGAACAACCAAAACACAAAGTTCCAGAACTTACCCAACGTATTAAACAAGCGACTGCCTTCGCTAAGAGAAGTGCTGAACAAGTAAGAAAGGAATGGGATGATGAAAACGATGGTGCGGCTTCTGACGTAACGATCGCCTCGTATGTTCTTTTAAACTTTTAAACAAAAAGCAAAGTGGTTGATCTTTGTAAACCAAAACTAAAACAGGGACGGTGATGAAGAACTCGAGGAGAAATCAACTTTTTTGAAGAAGCGAAAGATCGAAGCCGAGAAGAAACATTCCCGCACTCGCGGTATGCAACTGTCTTAAAGAACTAATTATTTTGCTACTGAAAAGCAAAAGGTCGAGCTCAAGGAGGACGATAAGGAGATGTAACTGACAGACGTGAGCAGAGCTCCGTGCCAAGCGGTACGAGCGATTATTGTACAGTGGGAGTTCATTATTCCCAGACAAAGTACAAGTTAGTATAAATAAGCAGAAGTATACCTTACTGTTGCTTATATAAGATTATTCCGTTCAATACTCCCCTAAGTATCATAACCAATTAAAAAGAATACCCCTTTACGAACAGAGGGACTATGAGGTTTCCCTTTTTCTTTGTTTGAAATTAGTTATCCCAACGAATGAGGAGCTATTTGTTATCATTAACACATTTTAGTTACATACTACTGGTCATGTTACCATGAGAAGTGTATTTAAAAATATGTGTTGCTCATCAGTGATTCTAGTCTGTTGGTGTTGGGGGTTTTTGTTATATTTTTTCATCTCATAACAGTCTACACACTTTTTTCCTTTTTTTTTTTTCCCTTCTTCTCTCTTTTTTCTTCTTCTCTCTTTTTTTTCATTACATAAAAATGGAAATAGACAGCTGCTCGATTCAAGGGATTCTAAACAGATTGGTATCCGACCCAAAGACATTCGACACATTATTGAGTAAGTTAGTTCAATGCATTGCAGACAAGGCTGAGATTGAAGGTAAAGACGTTGTGATTGACGGATTCATTGATATGATTCACAGAAAGGCAATCGCTGAAACAAAACTAACAAACGTCTACGCCGACTGCATCAGTGACATGATTCGTCTTCTAAGGAAGTCAGTTCCAAATAATCAGCTTTCATCAAAACTTGTTAACAAATGTTCGAATTTTTTCGAAAACTACCTGACCCTCGACCCTGAAGACGAATACGAATTTGTTGACAAAAAACGAAAGAAGTTGGGAAACGTTCGATTCTGTGCTGAGCTGTTCATCAGATGTCAAGTTGGACCTGATTACGTTAATCACATATTAGATTCCCTCTCTGGAGAGAATAGTGACACGCCACCTTCAGCAGACAATGTTGAAGCTTTGAGAGTCTTCTTACTGTTAGCTAGTAACTGTTTAGATCCTGATGTTGAACAAAAGGCGATGAGTCGTGTTGCACAGTTAAGAGAGACTCATCCGTGTAAAAGAGTTCGTCTCCTTCTTTTAGACTTCAATAACTCCGATACGGAAACAGTTCAGACGTCGTCTTCAACTCCATCAAGTGATCCTCCTTCAAGTCCTAGTGATCATTCTTTTTGTAGTCCTCCAACTTTAGATTTACTTCCTCCTGCGAGTGCGAATATCATCCCGAAGGGTGATCAGGCTCTTACTAAGAAAGCTTTTGAAAAGGAACAAGCAGAAAGAAAGGAATGCACTGTTTACGTTGTTGGAATCGATTCAGCCATACCAGAGAGTGATCTCCTGGCATACGCCTCGCAGTGTGGTCCGGTTTCAAAGATAAGACTTTGCGGTGATACGAGTAACCCAACTGTCTATGGATTCTTTGAGTTTGAGTACCCAGATGCTGCGCGTCGTTTAATCCGACGAGACAAGACTCCACTCGGAAGTTTTGTTATTCAATGTTCTCATGCAAGACAAGCAATTAGAGATCTTCATGGGGATGCTACTTCTGATTCAAATATTAGAACTCTTTGTTTTGGGAAATCATCACAACCACCACCACCATCATCATCATCATCACCAACACTAAAAGAATCAACACTTAACAGCAGTTGGAACAAAGAAAGAAAGAGAGCATCAAGAGACCAAACTGCTATTCAAAAACGTCAAGCAGCCAAGATGCAATATCAACAACAAGGATCATTCTACGAGCAACAGTGGCAGGGATATCAATATTTAGGAACTAATTCACTTGCTGAAGCAGTTATTCAAATGGCTACAGATCGTACAATTCCAAATGGAATGCCTCAGAGATTAGGAGGACTTGGGTCAACAATTGTAATGAACACATTAATGGGACAAGGTGAATGGGAAGAAGTACTTCAATATTTACCTGACTTTTTAGAATCTGTTGAAGAGCTCTACAGAACTGACTGCCTTCCGATGCTAATCGACGGAGTACAAAAACTAACGAGACAGATTCCACACTTAGGGAGTTCAGCCTACGGAAGACTATCTGAACTACTTCTCGCATGCTTTCGCAGCAGAGTAATCAACTCGGTAGGAATGTCACGAATTGTTTATCCACTTGAGTTCATGGAAGGATGGATGCAGTTTTCAATTGACTTGGCCGAGTCACTCGGTAGATTCTCACTTATTGCTGAAGTATTCTAAATTTCATTATTTTTTTTTTACTATTTTTTAACAAAAGCCCTGTTGCTGATTTCTGGTTTCGTGATACGTACAGAAAACTGTACTGGAGAACACTTCAAAAAAAAACAAAAAAAACAAAAAAAAAACAACTTCGTTGAATCTCATAACCTACCCCTTCACATTCCCTGCTGTTTGTTCATTTTTTTATTTTTATCTTTCTAAATTAACCCAAAAAAAAAAAAAAAAAATTACGTTTTAAAAAAAAATAATAGTACAAAAAAACAACAATAACAACAACAACAACAACAACAACAACAACAACAACAACAACAACAACAACAACAACAACAACAGGAGGATACTTCCTGTTTTGGAATGGGCAAAACGTTGTTTTTCATTATAATAAACAGGGTTGGGGTTCGATTGAATTGTACATGCCCGCAGTTTACCGTTGACGAAAACGGTACCAGACTTTTAACATCTACTCATTATCTTGTTATAGCTAATTGATTTTTTTTTTTTTTTTATCTACCATTTTTTCTTCGGTCTATTATTTCCCTTCCTCTTTTTTTTTCCCTTCCCCCCCTACTAATCGGGACCCGTCCAATTCGGTTTATATTGAGAAATACTTTTCACACTAAAAAATTACAGATTAAAAATAAATATTTGTCCTTGACTTTGATGTTGATGCTACTGTGGTTTTGTAGCATCTTTTGAGGAGGTATTTTTTTTTTGATCGTCAGGTTTATTCGATCATTTTGTGATCTTTTTTTTTTTTTTTTTTTTTGTAATTTTAAAGGGGACTTTGTCACTGACGGAGGTCTTGCTATGATTCGAAAGAATTTTTTTTATATAATAAAAAAAAAAAAATAGAACAACAGCTATTCCCTTCAAATGTATTAATGAAGGGAAGCTTTGAATAGAAACACAATACTAAGAGACGGAATAGAAAGAAAATAAAAAAATCAGTTTCGGATACAAATGAGATGGCTTATCTATAGTTGAAGTTTTCCACTCTCTTCTTTTGTTTTTTTATTTTTTCCCCTTGTTCCACGAGACTTTATTTTTCGTAATAAATTAATGATGGCCAGCTGCCTACTGTTATCGGTCTGGTTTTGCCAAACCGCAGTCAGAACAACTGCCCAATAATTTCAGTTTTCCACCAAAAAAAAAAAAAAAGGTTTTGTGAGACTACATCGGTTTTTTTTTTTTTTTTTTGTTGTCATGTTCCATTTTTATTCATTGTTCACGAACCCTTATTAAAATTCCTCCTTCCCCCCTTTTTTTTGTATCGTCGATCACATTGAACTGCTTATCGTGGTTCAAGGGAGATCCTTTTTCAAAGTGCTTGTAAGGCGCAATCCACAACAATTTTTTAAATCTTTTCCCCCCTTCTAAACGTGTCTTTGGTTTATTGAATCGTAGTCGGCAGACTTACTTTGGATGTAAATCCGTTCGATATTTTTGGCATCCAATTCGCGTTGGGATTACTTCTTCCCACAGGTTTAGGAGGGAATAGTATCCCTCACTCTCAATTAAAAAAAAAAAATGACAGCTTGCATTGATTCTTTCCTTCACATTTGTGCGACTTGGAAGAATCTTGTAACTGTCATCATGCTTGCTGTTAATGTATTTAAGATACTCATTACCCCTTTCCCATTATTTTCTATTTATTTTTTTTTTTACGCTGCTCATACTTTTTTTTTTCTCTAATAACCCTTTCGGGAGGTAGCAACCTCCCATCGTTCCTTATTCTTTTTTTTTTTTTTTTTTTTAAAAATCCCCCTCTTTCCCTTCCTCTGTTCTACTTAAGTATATTTTTTTTACTTTCCCCTCCTCCCATTTTATAAATGAGAGCTGTAGCTAATAATCTTTGCTGACGCAATCGTAAAAGTGTTTTTTTTTTTTTTTTTTTTTTTTTTTTTTTTTTTTTTTTGGCAATGGAGGAGTTGGAAAAAAAAAAGCAACACTAAGAACTGGGCATATCAAAAGTAGTAATTCTGACTAACGATCGAAAATACTCAAATGAGTCTGTTGCAAATATTTATCTTACCCATCTGGACAAAGTGGATTCGCTTATTTTTGCCCTTTTCTAAGGTACTTTGTGATTCCGCTTGTGTGGGAAAGGACAGGTAACGGCGTGACGTGTATTTGGAAAGCCAACCACCGAGTACTTCTCCCTCTCCTTTAATGTATCGCTTTTCTAACATTTTATAAAATACGAGTAATGTGATTATTTGATTTGGTTATAATCGAGCCTCCTGTTCTCGTAGAGGTTTAGTGCGCTTTAAGAAGGTATGAAGACAGATAAAAAGAAAATGAAAACATAATCAAATCAAGTAGAGTACTGTTCTTGTACCTCTCCTGGACGTTGTCTTATCCTTCGATCCATTCTGTTTCCTTTCGTCACTGTTATGGAGCTTTTGTTGTTCCTTCTTAAGAAGAATACAAAGCAAGGATAACTTTCTTTACAACTCGTCTTCCCTATCCAGTTTTTATATCTCTCCTTAGAAGGCTTTTCGTGGTCTTCTTCAACGTCTGTCACATTCGTTTTATGTTCTTAGGTTATGCGCGAGTTGGGCATCGTAGTAAGGCCGGCACTTGAAAAGAGATTTTGCGTTTTTTTTTTTTGTTTTTTTTTTTATTTGGTTACCTCCTTTACTTTTTAGCTCCCACTTCCCATTCTCTCTCCGGCCACGTGATTTGTCTTTTTGAGATAAACAAAAGTAGACGATCGGACTCAAAAATATACATTTTGACTACAAAACTAAAAAGCAAGATACAGACACTAACTTTGTCGACTTAACTACAGCGAGGTGATGGGATTTGTGCGTTAAAAAAATATTTTCTGATTATTGTACGCTGATAATAAGTAATGCTAACAAAAAAAACTCAATCAGCCTGTCTTTTGCAAAGGCAAGTATTCCCTTTGTAAGAATAGCAATTTCAGAAATAGTTTCAGCAGATCATTATATCGTCTCTTAAGTTGATCGATGCAGAGGTCGTATTATTTACTTTTGCACATCGTTGGTTTCAATGGTGGCATTACTTAGGTATTGTTTTGTAGGTTGGCTTCAATGTGCGATTAAAACAAAAAAATATTGAAAAAAAAAAAAAAAAAAAAGTTCTTTGGTAGGCCAAGGATGGGAAGATCTTGTTTTGTTTATTTTGCACTTTCCCTTATTGTTTTTTATTTATGTTCTTGTCTGGTCGCTTAATAATCTGCTTCAGGAAGTCTACGCCTCATCGTAGAGCGTCGACTTCTTTAACTTACGAGCTTGGACATGATAACCTCACGTCCATAGAAGTACGAGAATCTTCTGTGTGCTTCTTCAACACTCTTTGCAACAGAACTGCCCTGCGTCCTGTTTTCTTTGTATCTCCTCCTCTCTCGGTTAGAATGTTTTGCTTTCTGTTGACGAGTAGTTTTTTTTTTTTAATTCCTTTTTTGGAGTCGAGTTTGTGTTTTCAAGCGCGAGCTTCTTCCTCTCCCTCACTTATCTGAAAGGAAGGGTCGGCAGGCTCTGAGAAAAAAAAAGTCGAAAAACCTGCTCTTCGGGCAAAATCTCAATTGGATGTCCAAATGCAAAACTCATTTTTGTTATCAACAAAAAGATTTGAATATGGAGCTGACACATGAAGTATGCCAATTAGGTAGTGTTCGGACTTCCCGTTACGGGATGTAATTACTGCGAGACAGTTATTGGCTACTGGCTGAAGTTTCTGTCACCTGTTCTTTGTCGAGCTGAAAAAGCCTTCTCCCTCACACTTCGTACGTCGCTCCATACCAACTCACAAAACCAGCTCACAAAAAAAAAAAAAAAAAAAAAAAAAAATTCTCAATTCACAACACAAAAATCACTATAATTCTCTTCGAAAAATAAACGTCATCATATCGTTGTCATTACATAAAGTGGAGTCTTTCGTAGAGGAAGGTCACAATACCGTCTGATTACAACATATTGATGTATTATTAGCAACACATTATCACGTATCAATGTAAAGAGGTAAGACACACACCACGGAGGGCATTGTACAAGATTTGCTGCAAAGATGATTCGTTCTGAGAATGGTTAGCCGCGCCATTCTCTCTTTTCCGCCCCCCGCAACCCTTCAAACCCATCCCTTTTTATTGACGTATTGCGTGGTACCATGTTTGGTACCTTTCCGATAAAATGAACGAGAAAAACTAAAAAAAAGAAAGAAAAGAAAACTTGTTTAACATGTTGACTTTTTTTTAAAACTATTTTGGCCTAAAAAAGTGTGTTGTTTGCCAGCATATGAATTTTAATCGCTGGCAAAACAATTTACCTGCTGGCTTTTTTTCACGAAACCAAATGGGGTGATTGCCAACTACGTGTTTCAACTACTGTTGATGTTGCAATCGCTTTGTAGAATAGCTGTACCTACCCTGTGTCAATGAAATCTGCATATCTTTTCTTACTACCTCTTCCCATCCCAAGACCCCCCTCACATGCGACGGCTAAAAACTTAGTTGCGAACACCGAGATTTTAGTCAAAAAGATTTTTACTTCATTACTTATTTATTTATTTATTTATTATTATTCATAGATGGAAGTGCCCTACAATTTGGAGGGCGCTTGTAGGGCGCTTTTAATATAAATATTATTTTGGAGGGCGCTTTTTTTTACCTTTTTTATTACTATAAGACAGCTAAATTGACGTCGACTTACACTGACGCACAAGTATTTTGACGCAGAAGCCAAAAAAAATTTTTGACATGCTTGGCAGTCTTTTCGAAAAAGAGAAAAAAGGGTGTCACGGGGTTCGAACCCGAGACCTCCAGGTCATGGTTCGGAGGTCAACAATGGCAAAAACAATAGGCTACTCCTTGAGAGCTTCCGGAGCCTGCTGCAATCCCTGAAGCTGAAACTCATTTCAGTGGACGATGCATCCCAGATCTACAAGGAGCTGATTAGCCCGCAGAATGCACCGAGTCGAATATAGAGGGATTCGAGGAGGGAGAGTGCGTTCTTACTAACCTGTTAATAGGCCGGTCTTCACGGTACCTTGTGAGAAAAAAAAGAAGTTTACTGGTGGCAAGTAAACTGATATCCCAGAGACGCATTTGATCGGGCGAACCGGAGAAAAGTCAAATAAGATGCGATTCGACCCTCGCTGAGGGCAGGGGTGTGTCAAAATGAGCTCGGCATTATATTAAATTTAATTAAAAAAGCGCCCTACGCGCCCTCCAGCGCCCTATTTTGGCCCTACAATGGCCCTATTTTGGCCCTACAAATTTTTGTGGCTGATTTTCACCAGGCGCCCTCCAAATTTGGAGGGCACTTCCATCTATGATTATTACTATTTTTTTTTTTTTTTTTTTTCCATTGTCATTGCCTTTAAACAGGATAAAGGGTTAGGGAAGCTAAATAATTTCACTTGCTGGGAGACGAATGAAGTATTTCGAAAAACAAACCAATTAAAATCAAATAAATAATAAAACGGTTAGTAGTCATGGTAACCGTTAGAAGCATTGCGAATTTTTCAAACAGTCACTCGAAAACTTAATTTCAACTTATTTGTGATGTAGTTTATGTCATTCAGATATATTCTCATAGTTTACAAAGGAAAATAGAGTTATTATAATTTATTTAAGTATAGTAAATAATAAAGGGAATAAGTGAAGAATTCGGATTGTCGAGAATGACTTGTTGCAAAGATGGTCTTTATTTTATTTGTTTTCCACATCTATTATTTTATTGTTACATTTCTGTCATGACTGTGCAATGGAACTTCAGGTTTCTGACTGATGGGATGGTTGCTTTTTGTTCTTTGGCAAGTCTGACGAGATTCTTCCCTGCTCCAAACTTAACACCACTCACCCCACCACCACCAACCCTTCTACCTATGCATCCCTCCCCGTACCCCAAATCTATTCTACACTCGCTTTACCCGTTTTTTCACCAATTCTTGAATCCCGTTACTGTTGTTATGATTGTAGTGGTGCTTTAGTACATTTTGTTTTTTCTACAGAGTAATTATATCTACAGGGTTAAGTAGTGGTATTGTTTGATAGCTGTAGTGTTGTTATAATTTATATTCACCCATCAGGCTGTCTTCAGTAATATGACGTCCTCGCAGCTAATACTGACGGCAGTCTGTTTTGACGGATACGATGTCCCACTCTCAGTCACTCCGCTAACAACTGTTGCTGATGTAAAGCAACAAATTGCTCACGAGATGAACTTCTCTCCATCTCACTTCTACTTGACTTTCGAAGGAGATGAGTTGGAAGACATCAGAGTAGTTGTTGACGCTGGAGTTAGTGATGGTGACGTCCTGGAGATTGAACGTTCGTCAAAGGCACGGGCGCTGTACAAACTCGGAAAGTTGAAACCAACAACAAACAACCTTCTGCAGGAAATCAAACTGTTTGGCCAGCTGGTACCGACATTCATCCAGGCAGGAACTGAACTTAACGAACTAAGCGAGTACTGGACTCCGTTGATGGCCGCATGTCACGTTGGAAATATTGATGCTGCACAACAACTTCTAAAACACAAAGTAGATCTTCACATCAGGGATTCTGAAGGATGCGTTGCTATGATGTACGCGGCTTGTGAAGATCGTTTGGAATGTTTAAAACTTTTAATTGAAAACGGAGCTGATATCCATCGACGTGACAAAGACGGATGGACAGCTCTAATGCACAGTGCTAAAATGGATGGCATCGACTGCCTTAAAGTACTTCTCAATGAGGGTTCCGATATCAACGAGAGAGACAACAGCGGTTGGACTGCTTTAATGCATGCTGCTGCAGAAGGTTGTGCAGATAGCGTTAGGGTGTTGATTGACAGTGAGTCAGAAGTAAACGCTGTTTGTGATAACGAGATGAGCCCACTGATGTACTGCTGCTCGTTAACAGTTTCTGATACCTTCTAATGTTATTCATTACTTGCTAATTAAGAGGATTCTCTTACACAAATTAATTCCACTATTGGTAACAAAACGTTAAAAGACTGAATAATATTGATGTGCTGCTGTACTCCTGTGCATTGGTCACTTCACATTATAAGTCTGTTTTAATGTGTACCTTAAACCCGAACCGAAAGTCCTGTCCTAGAAATATTGCGATTCTGAAGTCTGGACACGTTTCGCAGGTTTTTCTTTCCATCTTGTCCTTTATATAGTATTTGATTCTAACTGAACACATTTTATTAAAAACACGATACCGATTAAATAACAATACATTTTACGACCAGATCTTTGAGTCGTCTTTGTCAGAGGCTCCCGTTCTTCGTTTTTCCCGTTTGTTTACATTTGTTTCTGGAGCTCCGACCACCTTATTCTTACTAATCCCTCAAGGTAAGTAACAAACACGAAAAGTTCGTATCGCTTACGACGAGTAGCATTTGATTGATATTGTGTTAGGGTCCCTCTTGTTTATGATCTCAGATTCCATTCGTGTGATAAGATTGTTTGATCGTTTTGTTCACTACGATAGCCTTCTTTAACACTCTTGACACGTTGTGATGTGAGGTATTTAGGTTTCCCCATTTTTAATTAATTTTATTTTTTTCGTGTGATAAAGAGCATCGCAAATTGTACGTATTCTGCGTCCTGTCGATGATCCTCTTGAAACGTTACTACACTTTTATGTTGTGTATTTAATTATCCCTCTCTCTCTCTCTCTCTCTCTTCTCTCGTTTTCAATACTATTGTAGGATACTGATACTGATTCTTTTTGTTTTTTCTTTCTCCACACGATCACGTAGTGTCTCAAAAGAAGTAGGGCTCATATCTCCTTAGTACGCAACGCGTTTATTATCTCTTCCGCAAAATGGAGTACGGGACGCCTCCCAGTGCTACTTATTTACAAGAATTTATTTATTGTTTTCTTTTTCTCGCTTTAGCAACTTCAAGTTGGAAGTGCTCAAACACCTCTTGCTAGAAACACTTCCACACCCACAATTCCAAAAAACCGTTTTCTTCGCTCTTTATTTATTTGGTCAGCCAGCTGAAAGTGCTGATTGTCTTTTCCTCTCTGAGTCGTCGTCTTTATTTGAGATGATTTATTATTGTAGATGATTCCTTGATGAGAATTGTTAGCAATAATAATACTGTTAGGGAATGAAGAGTATTCTTGTTTTGTGCACTCAATGGTTCTTATATTCCGAAACCTTTCGGATAGTACAACACGTTGTTCTTCTGTTGTCAAAGAAGAGAAGTTGCTGTACTTTTCAATTGCTTGGAATGTCTGGCACTTTTGAGTGACAAAAAACTATTTTTAACGCGCAAATGTTTAGCAATCTTTGTGACTTCCTCATGAAGTTTTGAATAACTTATCGTAACGCTTACCCAAACATGAGGTGTGTCTCCTTAGCGTGTGTGATGAAATAATACCGAAAGAACAATAAAAAACTCTTTTATGCTGGCAACATACTTCGCAGGATACAATTTCTGTATTAGTGCACGCTTGTCAATCCTACAAGAAGGATGCTATCTAAGCGTGCGTTGTATTTCGAGTCCCTCTTGCGTTGTATTTCTTACTATCCTTTGGAGGTCAGTTTTGTGTTCCGTCGGGCAAAATTGGTTTTGTCGCAAAATTGTACCTCTCTGTCAACAATGATTATAATTTTGATGTTTTTCTTTTTATTTTATTCATTGGCAGGGTGGAGCGGCTTCTAAGGGAACGCCCACCTCCCTAATGTTATTAATAATCCTTCTTGTTGGAGGAATAATGCGATTCATCTTATCGAAGAAGTGTAGTTGATGTGGAGTAACTATCTGAGTTGTTATTTAGAAAAGTAGTTCGAGGATGTCGTTCTCTTTTCTTAATTCTGATAAACTTTCCTGCGCCTTGCACGCCGCGCTGTTAGTGTTGTCTCTTACTTTGATAGACTACTAACCGCGTCAATATCAGTCCTATTTCTCTATCTTTTCTAAACTAGAAAATAATTTTCATTTTCTCTGCAGCCAGGAAAAGCGCGCTTGGGAAACCCTTCCCGAGCTGCCAGACTTCTTCTAAAAGCGATTGTTGTATTCGCTGAAAGGCATCTCTCCTCCTCGTTGAGTTCAATCTGGTTTTTGTTTTGTGCTCCTACACGCGCTGTTTAACTAAATTAATTAATAGTTAAACAACGAGGAGAAGGGCAACACTATTTGGTGTCGTTCACTTTAATATTTGCGTTCGAACTGTTTCACTTTTTAGTCGTATCGTTCCTTACTCTCAGTTCCAGTTTTTTTATGTTAATTTAGCAAAGTTTGTTATCAGGAGGAGGGGACTCACAAATCATGAAACCTGCTGGTCGCACAATTTTTATATTTCTGTTTTAAAATAAATTTAAGATGAATTACATGTATTCCTCCTCCTCAGGCAACATGACACGATATTCTACTGGTGATGGGAGTGTTCAGGCTTTGAAGAAAGAATTAGAAGAAGAGAGATTGAAAAGTATGAAAGTAGAAGACATGTTTAAAGAACTTTGTGGTGAATTAGGATTTGAAGGGAGAACTGGAGAGACAAGTGAAGCAGAAGAACCGACTGAAGTACCGCCAACATCTCCAGATCCGAAGAGATCGCTTTCACCTCCAATTTCATCTCCTCCTCCAACACCTCCGACAGGAAATCGAATTAGTTCTCTTTTTTCAACACTCGGAGCTCCCAGTTATTCAGATCGCTCAAATAATATTACAGACGGTGTCATCACAGCACCTGGTGCTTCTCCTCATTTCTCAGTTCCTCTCGCGTCGGTATATCCCGATGTGAAGGAAGATGTATTTGCACCTGAACCAGCTCCACTCGACATCATTCCAAAACCAGAATCACTACCACGACAGAATGAGAGGATTGAAGGATTGCCAACCAGTCCTGTTGTCAGATCTGCTTCTATTACTTCTGATCCTCCAACAACCTCATTACCGATTATATCCGGCAGTGGAGGTAGAGGTGGTAATTTATTGTCAACTCAACAAGTTGGTTATTCAAATCAACAACAGCGAACTTCAGCACCTCATCAACATGGCGGATCTCAATTACAATATTACTCTCTCCAACCATCATCTCCTGTACCTCGTGTTTCTACTTCTGAGATTGGAACTTCTGCTAATCCACCGAGCTTACAAGGGGCGAGGAATTCAATTACGAGTGGGAGATCATCGTACGTCTCATCAGCTTCAACAGTTCCTACTCTTCAAGGGAGGGTTGCAAAGGAACCTTTAGCAACTCAGACTCAGACTCAGACGCAGACGAGTCGCATGGCTATTCAAACATCAACACCAAGTAGTGATTATGATACCGCAAGAAATCCACAACAATCAAAAACACTACATACTCCACAACGAATCGTAACACCAGCAACTGCATCAACTACTGCAGCCTCTAAAGAAACTACTGTTGGGAATGAAGAAGAAATAAACAATTGGATTACTGAAGGCATCTCTCCAATAAAAGTTTTAGGACCCATGCTCTCAAGAGTATTTGACGAAGTCTTAGCAAGTGGAAGTCTTGCAAACAATCCCGTGATATTACAATACAAAGCAGCAGAACAACTCCGAAAACAAGACTGGAAGGAATCTGTGACGGGGTTGATCAATTCTCAGAGATTCCTCTCACCGTTTTTAAATGAAAATAATATTTTATTTAAGCAACAGCTGCAGTCAGGTGGGTTATCACTAATCAAGAAACACGGTACGTCTCTTCGATGTGTGATATCTGGTCCAAAGGATTGTGGGAAGTCAACTTACTTACATGTGATCTCAAGAGTTCTGATTGAGGAATTATTATCAACAAACACACGTGATAAAGTATTAATTATTCCTATTGACTGGGATATATACCTTGGATCTTCTAGTATTGATCTCGGAGTCATTTACTGTCAGTTAGTCTCTCACTTTATCGATTGCTTAGTGGCTCAGGTTCCTTCTCTTCGGAGATGGAAATCACAATTAGCGAGTTATTGGAAGAAGGTTGTGACTCAATCAAGAATGCCAAGTCTTCCGTCTGATTTCATTCAAACATATGAACAAGTTGCTGTAACTTGGAGAGCTCTTTGTGGATCTCTTCAGGCAGCATTTTCAAATTTTGAATACGAAAATTTTATATCACTTTTTATGAGTGTACCCGACACGTTTTCTAAATGTTTTGATTTTGAGGAAACGATGTGGTTGGTCGACAACTTCGTTTCATTAGAAACTTTAATATCATCCGACGGTAAAGGAAGTGCAGCACCAGCAGGTTTAACATTACAATCGGGAATGATGAATTCACTTCGATACTTAAATAGTTTTTGTATCCTGACATCTGAAGATGAATCTCATGTTTATAACTTAACTGGGAAGATAGCTGCACCAGTTCAAGGTGTTGTGTCTCAATCAGAACTGACTCGACTCTTCCCTGGTCTTCCTTCTGTCGTCCGTTGTAATGGAAAGGAATACGGAGTTTCTGTTTTCTGTGGATGTCCTGGATATTTAGTACCATTCGTTAAACTATTCGAAGCTTCGATTCCATCACAAAAAGCTGAAGATGGAATTCAACGATCTGTCGAATTCTACGGCTCTGATGTTGAAACCCTCCTCGAGAGACTTGCTCAAATTAGCTGGGAGAGGGGTTCTTAATATTCAAAAGTATAATTGAGCCTTGGATCTTGTTCGCTAATTCCTGAGGGGGGGTGAAGTATAATGGGAATAAAGAATCACTTGCATCGGGGTCAATTATATTTCCTTCCATACAAAAAGTGTGGATGCAAAAAAAAAAAAGAAAAAAAAGTAAAAACAATGAAATTTAAAAAAAAGATTCCCTTCCCTCGACCTTAGTTTTTATTTCGTTGTAGTTGCCACCTCCCCATGCGGGAAGTCTCATAAATTACTAACGTAACTTTTATTATAATTATTAGTTACTTTGATACAACACTTGCTCAAGTGGTTATCCTCCCAGAAGGAAATATCATTCATTAACATTTCCCCTTTGTGACCTTTTCTGTATAATCTTCTTGTTAAGTCTTTTAATTATCTGATACAACTGTAACCTGATTCGAATAGATGTTTGTGTGACAGCCGATGACGTTAGTTATTTACTTATTTCTTTTAAAAAGGTATTTTTTTTTTTTTTTTTTTTTTGTAAATTCATAGTAGTTCATATTTTTTTACAGGCCTCTGGTGGGGTGGTTGCAGGCCATCAAAAAAAAAAAAAAAAAAAAAAATCACAAAAAAAAATGACGACGATGGACACAAAAATACAACAAATGAGAGTAATTCTAGACTTTACTAAACCACTATCTATTCCTTTATTTGATAGTGTTGTTCAAGTTGTGTATGGAGGAACTGGTCCAGGACAACTACTAAATGCCGCAGTCAGAGTACTTGAAGAGTATAAAAGCCATCCAGACGCATGGGGACAAGCTGATGTCATTCTGAGAGAGTCAACAGAAATGGCTGGAAAGTTTGTAGCTCTTCAATCTCTTGACGAGACAATAAATAAAAGATGGAATGTCTTACCTGAAGACAGTAGACTTGGTGTTAGAAACTTTATTATCGAACTCATCATGGACATGAGCTCATCAGTAGAGAAGCTTCGAGCAAGTAAAATGATTTTGGAAAAAATTAACACAACACTTGTGTATATTCTTAAAAAAGACTGGCCAGAACGTTGGCCGACATTCATACAAGAAATTGTTGACTCTGCCAAGTTCAGTGACACACTCATGCATAATAATCTGGCGATTCTAAGACAGCTTTCAGAAGAAATCTTTGACTTTAGTCAGGGCAGGATGACACGTCAACAAATTAAACTTCGTAAAGAAGCTTTGAATAAAGAATTCCCATCAGTGTTTTCACTTATTAATTACGTCTTATCAAACAAAGAAGATCCTCATTTAATTAACGAAGCCTTGAAATGTTTATTAGCAACTCTAAGTTGGATACCTTTGGGATTTATGTTTGAGACAAACTTAGTAGCAATGTTAGTACAGAGATTCATACCCGTTAGTGTCACGAGGAATGCTGCTTGTAAGTGTCTTACTGAGATTGCAAGTCTAAGCGAAGGATTAACATCAGCTAATAAAGAATTATATCAACAACTACTTCACGGAATGTCACAACAGCTCCAGCAAATCATTCCTGTTCCACAAACAGTATCACACACTCAAGTTGTTGCAAGTTTTCATGCAACTACCAGTGATGACGGTGGTAACAATGAGGAATTTATTCAAATTTTGGCTCAATTTTTTACAGCTTTATTTAAAAACCATCTTCCAGAATTAGATGTAAATCCTCAAAACCACGCTGCCATCCTTGATATTCATTTCTACTTACTCGGAATCACAAACATCGATGACAAGGAAATGTTCAAAGCCTGTATTGAATACTGGATGTGGATATCAGAATTTGTATTTATGAGTTCTCAGCGAGTCAGTCTTTACGGAGAATTGTTTTCCGAAGTCCGTCGAATGATGATAAGGAGAATGGCTCGTCCGGAGGAAGTTATAATATTTGAAGACGAAAACGGTGAAATAAAAAAAGAAATCATGAAAAGCGTTGATTCCATCGCTCTCTACAACACCATGAGAGAAGCCTTAGTCTTCCTAACTCATTTAGACACCAAGGATACAGAAGCAATAATGCTTGACCAATTATTGTTTATTAGAAATCACTTAAGTGAGTTCTCTCCTGGAATTCTTGCCACCCTTTGCTGGGCAATCGGATCGATAAGCGGTGCAATGGTTCAAGAAGATGAGACAAAATTTTTAATAATTGCAATTCAAGAACTACTGTACATGTGTAATCGCATTCAAGGTAGAGAAAACAAAGCGAGCGTCGCATCAGATGTGATGTACGTAGTTGGACAATATCCTCGATTCTTAAGAGTGGAATCTCATTGGAGTTTTTTAAAAGTTGTGATTGATAAGTTATTTGAATTCATGCATGAAAAGTTTGAAGGTGTTAAGGACATGGCTGTCGAAACTTTTTTAAAGATTGCGAACTCATGCAAAGAAGACTTCGTACGACCACACGCAAATGATCCTGATATTTATGTTGCTCAAATAGTTAAAGATGTGGATAGAAATACCAGAGACTTAGAAAATAAACACATGCGTGTATTCTATGAAGCCGCTAGTATGGTAATCAACTCTGCCCCTCGTGACTTTCAAGAAGGACTGGTTGCACAACTAATGAGATTACCAAATCAACGATGGGGCAATATTATGCAAACAGCTCACGTTAACAGTAGTAATCTATCAGTTGTGGATGTCATGAAAGATTTAAATCACATTTTAAAATTAAACGTCTGCACTGCAGCTTCTGTAGGCGCTGGTTTCAAACAACAAATGTTCGATATCTTCGCAGACCTAATGCAGCTCTACGCCCTTTACAGTCAACTTATAAGTAGTGAAGTGAGTACTCATGGAGTTGCTATAACTCGACACATGCATGTACGACAAATGCGAATTGTAAAAAAAGAAACCCTCCGATTGATTGAAGAATACGTAAAGAAGAGTGATGATACTCAACAAGTAACAAATACAGTTATCCCTCCACTTCTAAACACTGTACTGTCTGATTATAATAAATCAGTTGAGCAAGCCAAGGATGCACAAGTGTTGTCGTTGTGTACTATTCTAGTTCAGCGTTTTGGTAATGACATTCAACAACAAATACCTCAAATATTAGATGCGACACTTCACGTCACGTTAGATATGATTGGTAAGAATCAATCTGACTTTCCTGAACATCGAGTTAATCTTTTTAAATTCTTGAGATGTCTTAATAGCTGTTGTTTCTCAACATTCCTCTCTGCGTTACAAGTCTCACCATCAATCATGGAAGCGATTGTGGCGGCTTTAAAACACACGGACCGGACGGTTGAAGAAATCGGTCTCGAAACTCTCCACGAGTTTCTTAATTCTGTAGCTCGTGCTCCTATAGCTGGAGACTTTTATCAGGTGTGTTGTCGTTTTTATTTATTTTTTTTTTTTTTGTTTTTATCATCCGAGAATTAAATAATAATAACAACCGACCAACAGATGTATTTCATCAATCTCGTCCACGCTATTTTCAACGTGCTGACCGATTCGATGCACAAGACCGGATTTAAACTTCACTGTAAGATTCTCCAACACCTTATCCACATTGCATCTGTTGCCACTGAGCATGGGAAGGTGATTTCTTCTACTCAGGATCCTTCAAAGCGGGCAGATATATTTTTACAGGAACATTTAACAAAGCAACTGTCTGCTTTCCAGAATTTGAACCAGCAGCAAGTGTGTTAATTATCTTAAATAATAACTCATCAATTTGTTATTACAAAGTGAATTACTATAATAATTAAATCAAACAAAAACAGATAAATAATTTTACTCAGGGGCTGTTCAGCAACTTTCGCGATGATAAACTGTTCAAGAGTCACATAAGAGATTTCTTGGTTTGTGTTTTTTATTTTTTTTTAAATACCGTTATTTCTTATGGTATTGTCTTTTTATGGTTTATTTTCCTCCATGAGACAGGGATTCTGTCTGCGTTCAACGAAAAATGTAAAAAAAAAAAAAAAAAACCCTCTCAAGTTTACAAGTCTGTTCTCATATTTAGTCCTGTCTTTACATTTCCGTCAAATAAATAAACCATATTACCGTAGTAATCAAAAGTAATATAATACTTGGTCAGGTCATTCTTTGGTGTTTTTTAAAATATATGATTGCTGGCGGACATGTTTTCCCGGTACAAATCCTCTCTTTTATTTTGTCTCTTATAATCGTTAAGTTATGTTGTTCTTCCTACGCACGTTCTGTAGGAAGTGCAGCATGCCAGTTGATATGGTAGAGTGTATCGTTGCTATTGCTTAGAAACAGAACTTCGGTGAGATATTCTACCCCGAGATTTGATGGGTGTATTTGTTCTGTCTACGAGAAGAGGAGTCGAGTAGCTGCTTTATTATCTCTCCTGTCCCAGGACTGATTTAGACCTGATTCTGTTCAGCATCGTCTTGTTGGATGCTTTCTTCGGAGGTGCCTTCGTAACTGGCGTTGGTGTGTTACTGTGTGCTGGAGGATTTCGTTTATTCTGATGAGGCACTTCAGGTGTTGATGTTTGTTGTAGGACGTAATGTTCTATTGAAAGATTTGTTCTTGCAACATCTGCTTGCAAAATATTGGATCCTTTCTTGCAAAATCCTGATAAGTTTGGTGATCCAGTATGGTGATTACTTGCCCATCAGTTTAGCTTGCACACTGTCTGGCTTAGCGCTCATATACATTGCCCTGTGGCTTCCATGTTCTACGCATTTGGAATCCTATGATCTGAATGACTAATCCGAATGTTGCTTTTTTGCCTGACAATTCGGATGCAAAACAATAAACACAATTAAATATTATTATCAACACATACCTCTTCTGATTTATGTATTCGAACTCCACCCAAACCCAAACAGGTTGAACTCCAAGAATTCTCCACTCAGGACAACACTGATCTCTACGATGATCAAAAGCAAGCTGACGATGCTACAAAAACTAAAAGACAAGAAGTTCCTGGAATGATGCCTCAGCAAAGAGCGATTGACATCTCGCAAATATCAATCGGAGAAATCGGAGAGAATTAGTCACGCGATGCATTGATTTCTTAGATCAGTTATTCGGATGCTAAAACGATTTTCGCGGATCAGTCAAGTTGAATGTACTGTTCCTTCTCACTGATGCGTCACACCTATGGTGAATTGCCATGGTGACTACTGTACTCAGGTACGTGAGCAATGTTCAACTGTGTAGCAACGCCTAGTCAGGTTGTAGACAAAACGTAGTTCAAGCAGCCAATCTATTTCCTAACTCGTAGCATCACGGTTCTTCAGCTGTGCTATGTCTACGAGGGACGTTGAAAAGGCGGTACCCAGACACTGAGCTGCTGAAAAAAACATTAAAATTATTTCTAAAAAAAAGAAAATTTTTTTGTTTGTGGAGTTTTTTGAGCGTGCTGGTCGTACGCACGCCAGTGGCTTTCCACTGTTCTTAGGTATACTTTTTTTTTTTTTTTTTTTTTTTTTTTCCTTTTTGAGAAAGAATTATTGCAGTTTTTTTTTTACTTTTTTTGAAAGTTTTTTTTTATTTATATTTTTTTGATGTTCTTTTCTGTTCCCTTTCGGAGGAAGAAGGGTAAAACGGTGAGGGATTAAAAAAAAAAAAAAAAAAAAAAAACTAAATCATAGTGTTGTGTGTAGTACCGCTACTGTTACCGACAGCCACCTTCCCTATCTTGGTAGTCGGTCGGTTTGGTAGTTTGTCGTTTTCCCTGATTAGATTTATTGCTTTTATTTTATAAAGAGAAAGTCTGACGGTAAAAAAAAAAACGGATAAGCCCCTCAACCTAAAAAGTTTTCCTGACCAGAAAATTATATATAGTGCCAAAAAAAAAAAAAAAAAATAGAATTGGTTTCTATTCTCGTGGTATTTCCTTTGATTGAGACGGGCAATGTAACTCAGTTACTTTTTATTATTTATCCTGCTGGTACTGACAAGGAAATACAAGGAAGAGGGACGACTTAAGGGAAAAAAAAAAACGACGGAAAGAAAAAAAAAAAAGTTGAAAATAAAAAGGGAGAATAAAGTAACCTTTTTTTTAACGTACAGTTGCAGGACAGCTCTGTCGTGTCCATTAGAATTTGCAATTAAAATAATACTTTTGAATACTGTTTTATGTCTTTTAATTTACTTCTCTCTTGCAGCTGCTTTCGATCGATGGTTGTGACAAAACTAATTTATAATTAAGTTCTTCAGTCCCCTAATCACATTTCTAATAAAATGTCACTTCGCATAATCTCACCTTCAGAGATACCAAGAGACTGCTCTGAACCAGTAGATCCCGTGGCATTAGAACAAGCAACAGTTATCGTCAATGATATCAAAGCAGGGGGTGAAAAAGAAGCGAAAAAGTGGGCTGTGAAATTAGGAGATCTAAAAGAAGGAGAAGAGTTGTGGGTTTCGAAGGAACAATTAAAGGAAGCGTATGATAACTTAGAAGACTCAGTGAAAGAAGTTCTACAGAGGACGAAGGATAGAATTTATTCTTTTGCTAAATCTCAAAGGGATAGTTTGACTGATATGACTACAGCAATTCCTGGAGGAAAGGCTGGCCACGTAGTTGCTCCGGTTAAAGCAGCTGGTTGTTATGCACCTGGTGGTAGGTATCCTTTACCTTCATCAGTTCTTATGACTGCTTGCACTGCACGTGCTGCAGGTGTTCCTCAGGTTTGGGTAGCATCACCGAGACCAGCTCCAATTACACTCGGAGCTGCCTACGTTTCTGGCTGCGATGGGTTTCTAAAGATTGGAGGAGCTCAAGCAATCACTTGCCTCGCTGAAGGAATCATCTGCCCGGCTTCAGATGTTATCGTCGGGCCAGGAAACAAATGGGTCACTGCGGCAAAGAGTTTAGTCCAAGGTTTGTATTCTATCATTTTGTGAAGGTACTTTTTTATCTTTCTAACATTTACTAAACTACTAAAACAGGAAAATGCAGCATCGATATGTTGGCAGGACCTTCTGAAGTGTTAGTCATTTGTGACGAGACCTGCTCTCCAAAGGCAGTGGCAGCAGACTTGTTAGCACAGGCAGAACACGATGTCGAATCGAGACCTATTTTAGTAACAACTTCTGCTGACATCGCTGATCAGGTAAATGTAGAACTAACTAAACAGTTGGAAATACTTCCAACAAAAGAAACTGCTAGTGAAGCTGTAAAGAAAGGATTTTGTGTAGTAACTCGCACAATTGACGAAGCTATTGAGGTGAGTGACTCCATTGGACCAGAGCATCTGGAAATTCAGACAGAAAACTGTGAAGAGGTTGCGAAGAAATGTGACTGCTACGGAGGATTGTTTGTTGGTACTCACGCTGCTGAAGTTCTGGGTGACTACGGAGCGGGTCCAAATCACGTTCTTCCAACTGGAGGTACTGCGAGATACACTGGTGGGTTATCTGTATTCAATTTCTTAAGGATTAGAACTTGGATGAACATTACAGATTCAAATCAATCCAAGAGTTTAGTTCAAGATGCTGTTCAATTAGCACGTCTCGAAGGACTCGAAGGGCACGCCAGAGCTGCTGAGGCCAGACTACCACAATAGTTTCCTGACTTATATTTCAGAGTTGTTCTTCTGTTAAGTTGACGAAGAGTTCTGCGTGTAAAAATCATTTAGGCTTTCTGTTTTCCAAAAAACAATTTTAGAAAGAACGATCCGAGTTTTTTTTTTTTTTTGTTTTCTTTTTCTTTGTCCCCCTCACTGTGCGTTGCTAGCGTTACCGCAAAGTAATTTGTTGCAAAGCAGAAGTAAAATCCTGTCGGGTTGCACAAAGACCTTTCAGGTGGTTTATATTTTGATAAATTTGATTAATTTGCTTCAGTTGTGTTAAATAACACCACAGCCGTGCTAATTAATCACCGCGGGTGTTGTCGCACAAGTATCATGTGTTTGTGCTTACTGTCCACCTGATCATCTACAAATATGTTTCTTCGAATCAAATCACTCCAACCTGTCAATGTCATCACCAATCACCCGAAGTGATAGTTTTGATTGACTTTAGAAAGTGTTGTTTGTTGATATCACCTGTGTGAGGAACAGAGTTAGTACTGTTGAGGTACCATTCCGAGTGAATAAAAAAAAAAAAAAAAAGGAAAGAATTTTTGAAAGGGGGGGGGAAGAAACCCCCCCGAGAAACGAGAACGGTATTCCCGGGAGCCATAAAACTAACTTCGCTCCGCTCTACTGGACGTACGGATTTGGAAAATAATTTGTTGAATCTATCCGCTGCCAAAAGAAAAGAACCCTTCAGAGACAACACGACTCTGAAGTCTGTTGTTGTCTACTCAACTCAAAGTATTCACAACTTTTGTTTTTATGGCCGTCACGCTGTAGACGATTATCAACTATCTGATTGAGGTCTTTAAGAAAAAGATTTTTCATTTGGCGCGAACGGATTCTAATTTCGTCATTTTGTTTGTTTATTGTGCGGCAGCTGTCATGAGAGGGAAGACTACGATGCCTCCGATTACTGTGACGCTGATTCTGACTTATGTTGTAAATGTTTGATTTGATACCGTAATACTCTTCTCTTCCAGTTACCTTCCAACTACAATAATTCAACTAACGTTGTGATTGCGTAGATCACACAGTTACCGTCCGTTATATGTAAGCCGGGGATTTATTATTATCTTATCTTCTTTCTCAAAAGTCTGAGTTACTCTAACAAAAGAGTATCATAAAAGAAAACGTTTGAAAGAAATGCGCAAATGAGAACGCTGATCACATTAAGTGGGCTGCTAGCTGTTGCTGGACAGTGCTCAGATATAACTCCGACTTGTAAGTATATCCCAGATGATAATCTACCAACGGCTAGGTTGAATATGTCTGTTTCAGCTGTCGGTGACCGACTATGTGTATTTGGTGGAGCGAATACATGGGATTGTCAGAGAGATGAAAACTGTATGACAAGAGAAGTTCATTGTTTAGATCCTCATGCTGGAACAAGATGGATAACTGACTATGATATACTTCCATTTCAAATAGCTGGAAAATCATTTTCTTGCTCTCTTTCAGCCAACAAAGCGTTACTCATAGTTGCTGGAACTCTCTGGCCTCATGGAGTATCACCAGACGACTCTTTACGAGACTTTTTAATATTCGACTCAACACAAGACCAGGGACTTCAATGGACTATTCTCTCTGATATGTTACCAGTACATACGTCATCAGCGCAGGTAATTAGAGCTGGTGAAGATATTTTTATTTTGGGCGGAGCTCATTTTTTGTTACAAAACAATTCAGCAATTCAATACATTACGAGATCTGTTTACAAATGGAACATATTAGAAAACAATGGAGTTATCAACAACGTTACCCAAGTAACGGATTTACCCATCGCGATAACAGACTTTGCCGTCGTCACTGACGGTATTGATATATTTGTCTTAGGAGGTATTAATGATAAGGGGAACTGGGGAAATCGTATATTCAAGTATTCTCTGAGAGGTAATTATTGGGAAGAACCGACTCCTTCTCTTCCCAGCAATGTGGCTTTCCCTAAAGCAGCTTTGTACGGACCTTATTTGTACATCGTCGGTAATTATTGGAATACCCCAGGTGGACATCTCCAGTCTTCTTTGTATTTGAATGTATTGGACAGAACGAGTAGGTATTGGTCGGGAATGCTATTACAACAAGTTCCTGGTCCCCGACGTAATTATGCAAGTTGCTCAATGCCACCTTTTGGAGGGAGTGGTCCTCAAATGTATTTATTTGGTGGGTTAGATATGACTAATGAAGAGTTGCCTCAACCTGAGAATGCTTCCGTCATTGTTGGTCACATTTCAACAGATATCTCCTTACCTCGTTTTACGATCTCTCCTTCAACACCGTTGGTTAATAGATCGTTTTCAATATCATTGTCTGGGATTTTTCCAAATCCTACCTACCAACTTCGCATCTCACCTACTTTCGACTGCAGCACTACACTCGTTGATGATTTTCCATTCCCTACGGAATCACCTTATAATATTATCACAAAAATTAGAGTCCCTGCTGATGAAGCTTTCTTGTGTTTTTCGTGGGGAGGCTGTCCTAATGAATCAGAAGCACGGCCATGTAGTCAGCTTGGAAACAGTGCAGCTCATTGTCTCGATGGTTGCTGTTCTCATGTTTTCCCCACAGCTCCATTGTCTTGCTGGAATATGGTTCCTGGTGGAGCTTTTACATCTCTCAGTGTCACACCTTTCTCTATTCAAGATGGGTCTACAGTTACTCTGACAGAGGAACATCACAATGATGATCCAAGCGGTACCTCAAATAGAGAAACTCTTTATTTGATAGTCACTGTAGTTTCACTAACAGTTTGTTTACTTGTCGCTGGTATTACCTGCTGGTTACTACTCAGTAGAAAGGGTAAAGAGAGTACTCCAGACAACAGGTATCAACTTATATCTAAATTGGGATCTGGTGCTTATGGTGTTGTTTATTTAGTAAAGAGAAAGTCTGATTCGTCACTACTCGCTATGAAGTACATTAGTTGCAGTAATGATGCAGAGCAACAAGAGGCTATGAGAGAGTTTACTGTACTTAGAAAGATAGGAACGCATCCTGGTCTGATTCAGATATTTGAAACTACAATGAATTGGATTGAAGAGAAACCAGCACCCGAACCAACAACACCACTGATGCCTATCTCTGCAATGAACAGTAGTCATAAGAATGTTGAGGGCGTCACCTTAACACTTCCTCGTTACGTATGTCTAGTAATGCCTTACTATGAAGAAGGTGATCTCAGAAGTTACGTATCATCTTATAAAGGATCCTTAAGTACTGAATTGATTATTGATTACATAAATCAACTCGCCTCAGTTTTAGAATTCTTGCATGCTGCGACACCTCCAGTAGTTCATCGTGATCTAAAACCAGAAAATGTTTTGATGGCGGAGAATGGAACTAAATTAGTAATTACAGACTTCGGATTAGCTCGTAATGTTGAGCAAGCTTCCTATTGTCACACGCAGGCTGGTTCACTTCCTTACATTGCTCCAGAGTGTTGGGATCGAAAGTATGGAACAGAAGTTGATATTTGGGCCTTGGGTTGCATTGCTTATGCAATCTCTACAAAGAGGGTAGAACATCACACTACGAAGATAATGTTTACTGATCTTATGAGAGCTGGTCAAGATAAATTCGATAAAGGAATTAAACAAGATTTAGTTAAGTTAAATTACCCGGAGAGCTTGGCTGAGTTAGCCTGTGAATTCCTGCAATTGGATGCGAGCGCTCGGCCAACAGCAGCTGAGATAACAAAGAGATTAAATAAAGATAAAATAACACCCAGCGACCAATCAGATGATCTGTCGCCATTCTCTCAACCTGACAGCGGTAATGATATTCTACTTGTTCCAATGGCATCATCTGCTCCTGGACATCAACATCCTCTTTTTCAATTAGAATCTCCTCCACCACAATCTGTAGCGTATCCTTCATCCTTCCCTGGTGGTAGTGGTAAGGGTCCTTTTAAAACAGATATCCCTCCAGACATTAAGAAAACTCTTTGAGAAGTAACTTTCTCCAATACCAATTTAAAAACGAAGGAATGGAAGAAACCGTAAATTATCGGCGTGCCACATCTTGAAATGATCAAATTGATAACTATAAACAATGCCAGTGTTCAACTTATCAAAGCGCTCGCTTCTATTGAAGCCTTTGTCGGGGAGCTACTCTAACCATTTTCTTATTAACATCGACATTCTCAACATCTAACGTGTTGGCATGTCGTCAACTGTTTTCGTGAAATTGAGTTGCCCTGCTGCTATCAGTTCATAAGTTGAATGGCAATTACACTTAAAGATTACTATTGTTGTGCCGATCCATTCGGCCGATTCTCTCAGTTCTACTTCGTATTGATTGTGAGTGAAATTATTTAGTGTCTTCGTTTACAGAACCCGAGTAGTACTAATAATCCGTACGTAAGTTTACTGCCTCACTTACTCACTTAGTATAACTGTAATGACATTTAGTTCTTTCGGGTCTGAGTTCTCAGGGAAAACAGCAACAGTAGAAGTACTACCACTCTGCTCCTGTTTGATGTCTATTTGGAGATGTGTACCTTCACGAAGAAGGTGGGTTGCGATGTTCGTGCCAATGTGTTTTGTTTGTCTTCTGCGTTAGTGTTTTATATGTTAGCTCTGTCACTGCCACGTTTTACAATTAGATCCTCCTGATCACTTTGTTGTTGTCCCTGCAGGAAAATTTCTTCTTTTCGATAAACACAATCCGTTTCCTTCCTTTTTTGATAAAACTTCCGGACAACACTTGTTTGGTCTTTTTCCTCTTTGCACGGATTGCTCTTTTTATGTTTCCGCTTCCTGTGTCTGCTATTGAGGAGTCTCATTTTCTGTTTTGTTATTAACGTTTTCGTGGAATGCGGAATGATTGTTAAAGTGTTTCCGAACCCCAACTTACCCCATTTTGATTAGTTTATTGTTGATGAATTCATTGTTTTGTTTCGTTTTGTATTTTCTCATAATCCCGCGACTGAGTTGCATCCTCCTTGTTTGCTATGGTTTCAGTTTTATAGCATGATTGAGATTCGTGTTTCCTTCGCTGAACTTTCTCTGAGGGCTTGCATTCGTGTGTATTGTGCATTGTCACGCATCTTGTTTAAGTTATTGAGGTGATTCTCACATATCCGAGTGAGGAGAAGTGAATCATATCTTGTTTAGGATTTCTTATTGAAATAACTGACGTGTTCTAAGAAGTGTTTCCGTTATTATAAAATCAATGCAACAACAACAACAACAACAACAACAACAACAACAACAACAACAACAACAACAACAACAACAAAGAACATTAGAAATACCTGCGTGTGTTGGCAGGATTGGGGAAGCAAAAAGAAAAAAAAAATATTATAATAATAATAATAATAATCGACCTGAGAAAAAAAAAAAAACGTTAGAAAAAAAACTGAAATCCCGTGTGCCTATGAGGAAATTATGTTCCCCTCCCCGCTTGTTGTATCTTCCAGCGAAAGCCTGCGAACGAGAGTTTGGTGAGATACGCACCTGTCAAAGAATCAACAGGAAAACTACTTTCCCTGATCGGGTTGATGTTTTCTAAAGTAAGATACGTAACAATGTTCTATATTATTATTGGTGAAGAAAATAACAATCAAAAGAAAACTTTTTGTAACCGCGTGATCACTCCTGTCGATGAGTCTCATGAGTTGCTCTTCAAATGGAGTAAATGAATTTAAGAAATCTAATCGTCGGATCGTCGTAGTCCACTCACCAGAAGTCGATAATCTTATTATTATTATTGGTGATGATAGTGGTCGCTATACGTCCCCCTGTTTCGATTGAATGAACCAAATGTGGAATATCAAATCCAGTTTTTTATGTTTTTTTTTATTTTGTTTTATTCACACCCTTTCTACAATTTTCTTTGGTCGGAGAAGAAACTATTCAGATTAGTCATGATTTATTTTCCCCCTTACGGCAGGATCCTCTCTGCGTTCAACGAAACTATATGAGGCTAATCTGAATGGTTTTCTTTTTTCTTCTTCAAACCAGCTGATATGCACAGCGCGTTCTGTGTGTCAAGTATTCTATTTTATAATAAATAAGAGATAATTATTGTTGTCTACAGAACAGTTAAAATATGCACCTCTGCCCTGCCGATGGGGCAGTGCAGGCAGCAGTTAGAGCTGATCCTTCTAATGCGCTTTCTATAATCGAAGAAGCAAACAACAAAGAGTGTCCTTACAACTGGCATGTGAAGAGGCATCAAACGCAGTACGTTCCAATTGAAGTTGAGAGAAAAGTTGCTGTTAAGGAATATGTTGATAGGCCTGTCTCTCATCCAGTTCCGGATCCAGAAGTAGAGCGGCAGTTGCAACGCACGAGAGAGGAACTCGACGCATTGCGAGCAACTATCCCTGGACTTCAGAAAGAACAGGATGGTAGTTTAAAAGATCGTCTTAATCTAAAGGTATGTTCTGATTGTAATAATCTGATTGTAGTAACGACTTCCAACACCACAAACTCCAACAGGCTGTTAACCAAAAACTCCGCGAAAAGATTCGAAAGAAAGACGAGCACCTAACTGATCTTCAAACTGCTCTCCTTCGTAACTTTTCCATGGCTAAAGAATTATCTGATGAGACCTGTCCTGAAATTGTTAACATTCGAAAAGAGCAACTTCGCCTTTGTCAGTCGAAGACGGTATTTCTACAGGAAGTACTTCGCAATAAAGAAGAATACATTCAGGTATGTGATGTTCATAAGTTAGATCGCCATGGAGCAGCAGCATAACAACTACCAACACAGGAAGTAACTCAAGCACTCGTCGATTGCTGCACAGCGATGTTGAGAACACAAAAAGAAACACAAGAGGTTTTAAAAACAGAGAAAGTAGAATCTGTTGCTGCCTGGGAGGAAGCCAGAAGACTAGAGAACAGAACGCGTGACCTGGAACAAGAGCTAACAGTAGTACCAAGAATAAAAGGTGAACTTAGGGAATCTCGACTCTTCATCGAAGAACTGCGCAGACAACTTGACGACAAAGACGACGTCATCGACGCTCTTGAAGAGCAATTCAGACAAAGTGCCCTCGACGAGGCTGCTGACTTGTCACGCGATGAGATCCTCGTCAGGATGACCCAATTGAGATTTAGAATTGGTCTGAAAAACGCAAAGGAATTGCAATCAAAAAGTAAAATCCTTAAACTGCAGGGGGAACTTCGCACAGAAAAGGAGGCAGTTGCACGTGCTGATACAACAATTGAGAAACAAAATGAAGCGTTAGGCGTTCTCCAAGCAAACGTTGACAGTCTTCAAATTCAACTCGCGCAGCTTCGAAGAGATCTTTTGGCGGCATCTGCCCCAGTAAGACCTATTATTATGCCCGCACCTGTCTATGATGATGAGCGCCGCCTTCTTGAAGCCCCTTCGGCATCTCGCGCTCAAGCACTTACAGAACAAGACATTGTCGCGGCATTTGGGTTATTTGATTCTGGTATGCTACACTTCATACATGAAGGGATGTAATTTCATTCCCTGAAAAAGTAAACAAACCCCAACAGGAACACAAGGAGAACTACCTGGTTGGGACATGCCTCTGTACCTCAGAGTGTTGGGTTTCAACAGCAGCGATCAGTACATCAGAAAACTAACATCAGACTTCCGACACAATCACGTGACTCTCTCTCTGGAAGAGTTTCGAGATGTCATTCTCGATGTTCAAAAGGAATACCAGCCTCTGAAAATGAGCACTGGCAACCTCCTGGGACAGTGGCAGGAAGCCAGTCGTAGAAGGATTGAAGCCAGCAAGAGGAGAGAGGATCGCAAGAAAGGTTTGAATTATTCTTTTTGTACTGAATGAGAATGTGCTGAAAATTTACCTTTTTCATTTCTTACAGTTTGATACTGATTTAGTTAAGGAAATCAAATTGTTGTTCAAATTGTTTTACTTCTACCACTCAACAACACAGATCGAGCTTATGATGAGGACAGCGATGAAGATGAAGATCCGATCAACAGAAGCATCGCTGCGATATCAATGAGAGCTGTGCAGATGTCAACATCTGATATCGAAGAGTCGTTTGCACTCTTCGATCATGACTGCAGTGGTTGTCTTGACCAACGTCAAATCGGTCCCCTCGTTCACGCAATGGGACTCGTGAGAACGAAAGCTGATTTAGAAGCTCTCAATGTTATTATTATGTCTGAGTTTTCAGGAACACTCAACGCAGTAGAATGGTCTGACGTAGTTCAGTATTGTCAGGGCGTACAACCGAACTTCGTTAGAAGGAGAGTACTTGAGAAGAAGCCACCAAAACAAGGTTTGTTATAATATGATACTAAGTTCTCAGTCACGAAGCTTTAAGAATCAAATAAATAATTAATACAGGTCTCTATCCAAAACCGTTTCCGCAGGCAGGACGCACTCACCCGATGTCAGAACGAGAGATTGAACTCGGCTTTAAATTATTCGACGTCGACAAGTCGGGACTGCTGCCCGGACATCAGGTTCCGACTTATTTGGAATGTCTTGGACTCGTTTGTAGTAGTCTGGAGTTTATTAGCCTGTTGGTAACTCAGTACAAGGCTGACTTGACTCAAAAAGTTACTTTCGGATACTTTTGTAGAATGGTTCGATTCGTTCAAACACATTTAGAATTCTTCAATCCGAGTCCCAGGATGCCGAAGGTCCGCACTTGCGGATCCAATGCGCAGGAAGCTCGTCGTGCGCCACCAATCTTGGCTCCAGAAAGTAGTCGAAAGTCTTCTTTCACAGCGTTCGGTAATAAGAAATCTCCACACAGTAGAGCACCTCCATCACGACCCAACACGGCAGTTTACAGTCCTAGAACTAGAAAACCTGGACAGTACCCACCTTGGATGGTACCATCAGTAGTTCCACAACAAGTCGAGTCAATCGAACGAGACGGTTCCAAAGCATCAGACCTGAAGCTCGACACGTCCGTTTTACCGGAAAGGAAAACAGAAAGCGTCTTCGATCCTCCGCAGCCGGCAGATCAAGAACAAGAGGATAAGATTCTTCCTCTCACACAAGATGAAATCCTACACACTTATGTTTTCTACACGGGGTACTTTAATTGTCCACAAGTTTCTATAACTAGAGGAGCCAAGGCACTAGCATTGCATGATGTTGTTATTGCAATTAGATCTCTGGGTTTTGTTGGAGTTAAGAAGCGGTTTTTGGAGCAAATATGGCCATACGAAAGAAAAGCGGAAGTTGTTCGGCAAATGGGCGGCGGAGTAGGAGACGAGCTGATCCTTGATGAAGAAGAATTTTTGAATTTAGTTCGAAATATTGAGCGATACGGCACTCAACGAGACCCTTCTCGTCACCGCTTACCACGACAGGTTAACCGTCATCTTGTGGGTGGGGCACTTCGTGAAGCTGACTTGTTGTGGTTGTTTGAACTTCTCGATTACGATGAGAAAACATTTTTATCCGCCAGAGACTTCCGCACGATGCTCACACTACTCGGATTTTCCCTCCAAGATGAGCCGGAAATTCAGAATGTTTTGGTCACCTACGACACTAAGCGCCCGTCGCGAAGCTCTCGCGAGCACAACATTTTCGAATTCCACGACTGTCTAGAAGTAATAAAAATGTTGACAGCGAAGCCTCTCACACATCGCAACGACGCGTCTTCGATATCATTCTTCTGAAAGGTGTTTTGTTGTATTATTTTATTGTCTTTGTTGAGATTAGAGTGATGAAATAATTCCTACTCTCTCTCTATCTCTCTCGTCTTATCTCTTGTTATGTTCTTTTAGTATTTTAGAGAAGTTGTTTTGTGTCTTTTTTTTTCTTTCTAAAAAGCCTCACATTTTAAATTGTTTTAAGAGGAGTCAATGCAGCCCAGTTATTGTATTATTGTATGGTGAGTTCTTTTATTTTTACTATTTTCGCTTGTACCCGTAGAAAAAATAAAAGGTTTTTTTTTTATTATTAATTGCTGCTAAGATCTAAATTCTGTATTGTACCTCATGGCGGTAACCGAATGAGTGCCCGAGTGTGTGAGTATTGCATCCGTAATTCTTTTATCAGGATCGAAAGGTTTTCGAAAATAGTGGAAGTTTGTCTTCGGATCTTTTTGTGAAGTGAACTCTTTTTTCTCTCTTCAGAACCTATCTAATTATGAATATATTTGGTAAGAAGAAAAAAGAAGTAGAAAAGGAACCGGTGTGTAAATCTTCTTTTTGAACAATAACGTTATCAGTGACCTTGAGAAGACATGAGGAGAACTCTGCTTGAGAAAGTTATCAACTCGCAGCTCCTTGAAATTAATATTTCCAGTAGATCCAACGATACCGTAAACACCTCACATGTGATAATTATATCACAACACTGAGAGTATTGAGTCACCTCAACAGGAACTGTTTTATATGTTTCTCACGATATTGGGATACTTCACTCCATTCTACTAAACAATGATAGATCACAAGACTTTATTAATCAAATAAACAGGTCAAGAGTTGGGTTCCTGGAACAGACCCTGGGTATGTCAAGAAGGATGGTAAGACATACGTTAACAACACTGGAAGGGATTATCAGATTATGTTAGAAGAGGACTTCATGAAGCTTCGTAAGTTTGCAGATGACATGTCCGCCAGCTGGAGTTTGAAAGTTGAGAAGAATGGAGTGTACGTGTGGAGTAGGCCTTCTCAGGTATTATTTATTCTGTTTTGTATCCTTAGCTAGTGAGATAGTATACTTAACAACATCACCACCACCACCACAACCACCACAGGATTCCTCAAAGAGTGCTGTTAACATTATTAAGATGTTTTCTGTATTCGAGCAGAAGCCTGAAGTTATGTACAATGTTCTTCACGATGCCGACTACCGTGTTGTGTGGGATACTTCAATGGGAGCCGGGTACAACATCTGCCGTCTGGACAGCAATAACGATGTCGGTTACTACATGTTAAAGTTACCAACTGGTGTTGCAAACAGAGACTTCTGCAACAAGAGATCGTGGTTGAACGTTGATAATAAGTATGTGAGCTCTTCATTAGTTAGATTCTTTGATTTACTAAAAAAACAATTAAATAAAAACAGGGAATTCATAATTATGAACCGTTCAGAACCCCACGAACGGTGTCCTACTACAAAGTGTGTTAGAGCTGATTCGATAATATCTGGATTCTTAATTAGACCACATGCTAATGGTTGCAGCATAACGTACGTCAGTCAATCTGATCCAAAGGGATGGATTCCAACAGCTATTCTAAACCATGTGTGTATTTTATATTGTTGTCAGTCAGGTGACTACTCTCCGAAAAAGCTCATCAAAAAATAAACCAAACAGATCATTACCTCAAACGGTCCAAACCTTATCGAAAAACTTCGTGTTGCTGCTCGAGATTATCCGACTTGGAAAGAGAAGCACAACCCTGGCTCATACCCATGGAATACTCCACCACAACCTTGGAATGGACCAATTGACAACCAAACTGTTGAATGGTACGCGAAGAAGACTAACGTTCAGATGTCATCTATTTTCGTATGTTTTGAATAATATTTTCGAGTTCTCAAGCGAACTTGTTTTAGGAAATTATAAAAATAAATTATTCACTAAAGCAGGTCACGAATGGTGTTGCAGCCGCTCCAGCAGCTGAACAATCTAAACCTGAACCAAAGGCCGAAGAACCAAAGGCTGAAGAACCAAAGGCTGAAGAGCCAAAGGCTGAAGAACCAAAGGCTGAAGAGCCAAAGGCTGAAGAACCAAAGGCTGAAGAGCCAAAGGCCGAGGAGCCAAAGGCTGAAGAACCAAAAGCTGAGGAACCAAAGGCTGAAGAGCCAAAGGCTGAAGAACCAAAAGCTGAGGAACCAAAGGCTGAAGAGCCAAAGGCCGAGGAGCCAAAGGCTGAAGAACCAAAAGCTGAGGAGCCAAAGGCCGAAGAGCCAAAAGCCGAGGAGCCAGCTAAAGTTGAGGAAGAAAAGGTTGAAGAGCCAAAGGCCGAAGAACCAAAAACTGAGGAGCCAAAAGAAGAAGAAAAGGCCGAAGAGCCAAAGGTTGAAGAAGAAAAGGCTGAAGAACCTAAGGCTGAAGAAGAAAAGGCTGAAGAACCTAAAGCTGAGGAAGAAACGGCCGAAGAGCCAAAGGCTGAGGAAGAAAAGGCCGAAGAACCTAAGGCTGAAGAAGAAAAGGCTGAGGAAGAAAAGGCCGAAGAACCTAAGGCTGAAGAAGAAAGGGCTGAAGAACCAAAGGCTGAGGAAGAAAAGGCCGAAGAACCAAAGGCTGAGGAAGAAAAGGCCGAGGAACCTAAGGCTGAAGAAGAAAAGGCTGAAGAGCCAAAGGCTGAGGAAGAAAAGGCCGAGGAACCTAAGGCTGAAGAAGAAAAGGCTGAAGAACCTAAGGCTGAGGAAGAAAAGGCCGAAGAACCTAAGGCTGAAGAAGAAAAGGCTGAAGAACCAAAGGCTGAGGAAGAAAAGGCCGAAGAACCAAAGGCTGAGGAAGAAAAGGCCGAGGAACCTAAGGCTGAAGAAGAAAAGGCTGAAGAGCCAAAGGCTGAGGAAGAAAAGGCCGAAGAACCTAAGGCTGAAGAAGAAAAGGCTGAAGAGCCAAAGACCGAAGAACCAAAGGCTGAGGAAGAAAAGGCCGAAGAACCTAAGGCTGAAGAAGAAAAGGCCGAAGAACCTAAGGCTGAAGAAGAAAAGGCTGAAGAACCTAAGGCTGAGGAAGAAAAGGCCGAGGAACCTAAGGCTGAAGAATCAAAGGCTGATGAAGGAAAGCCTGATGAGCCAAAAGCCGAGGAGGTGAAGGCTGAACCAGAAGCTAATGGTGAAACCGAAGGGAAGACTGAGTGACCTTGTCGCCATTTTTCTGTTTTTAACGTGCGTTAGATAATTACTGCGTCTGTGTTCCACCAATCAAGGAGTGTTTTCCTTTCCCTATTTTTTTTTCATTTTTATTTTTCTCTTTTAAAAGAATGTAATCGACTTGTCAGAAATAGGGCTCAATGGTCATCTTGAATTGTCTGTAACTCCTGCCGAGTACGCTATTTATTAGTGCACGGTTTATAGTCACGGAGGGTATTACAATTCATCGTATAAATCTATTATTATGTTTTTTTTTGTTGTCTTTCCCTACTCAAAACTGTTCCTCCTTTGGTTCGCAAAAGTCTGATGTTTTTCTTCAGCCTTCTTTTCTTTTCATCATCCGATGCATACCTAGCTTCTATTTGAGTTGTTTCTATTTCAATTACCATCTTCCTCATTCTGGAGGTACGGTTATTTCAAAGGAATTCTGACAACCCGTAATTGGGATTGTAGACAGACGTTAATTTCACAGAGAAATTACTTATTACGCACCTAATCAACTAGTGCTTGTGTTAGAGACACCCCTTTTATGAAAGGAGAACTGCTTCTTAACGCAGCTTCGTTTTAAATTATCGTCTGCAGCTAAGTGCTTTCTCTGTTTGGTACTTCAGTGTAGCCGGATGGATTGACCAATTCATCATTGAAAACTAACAGATTGTATAAGCGTTTATTGTTTTACCTGGGTAGGGTACCTTAGGGGGGTGTAGTCGTTGTGAGTCGTTCAACCGTAAATCTGTTATGTGGTGTTTCTTGGTCTCTCAGAGAATCTGAACGAAAAAAAAAAAAAGAAACGAATGAAAAAAAAAAAAAAAAAAAACCGAATGAGAAACTACGCTCCCCCTTCCCTGTTCCCGTGACCCCACCCGGAAACCCCTGAAACAAAGATCAAAGAAAGCAGGAAAGATAAACTAACGAAGAAGAACGACAATAAAAGAAGATAGGGAACCTTCTTATCAACCCCTTTAGAAACATTCAATTAGTTTGCGTAGTCTTGAGACTATTCGCACTAGTTGGCAGTCAGTTTCGCCCAATAGAAAGAGTTCCACATTTGGTTCTTCTTCAGAAAAGGTGCAACGAATGGAATGAATTATCGTTTCTGTTCTGTTGCTGTGGCAGCATTTTATTATCCCCCTTCAGACATTAGTTGATTACAAAGAACTGGTTCCAATAAAACATCGCAGACTTATTGTCTTGTCTACAATCAACTCTGAGGATTGAATAGTTCGTTTCTTCGATATTTTAGAATTACATCTCTCAGAGACTTCAACCAGCCCTCTAACTCCCGAAAAAATGAAATGGACAATGCGAGAAATTACACATCCCCCGGAGTGGCCTCCCTTCCAAGAGATTCACCCGCGGTTCTTGGAAGTGTTGGCAGCTAGTAGCGTACCCGGGTTGATGGCTGCGGCGCTGCCACTACGAAAAAGCTGCGAAGGTGGGATCGGTGCAGGTGTTGCTGCTGGGGTGGCGTATGTTATTGGATACAGAGCTTTCTTAGGAATTGGAATCGAAGATGAGTATACTGCAACACGATCCAAGACCGCTGCTGTTTGCATAACTTTGGGTCAGCTTCTAGCAGGTCTTACTGGAGGTTCAACAAAGGTAAGGTTGAGAAGTGTCTTTGCTTCAGCTGTTTCGATGTGGATGATGGTTTACACCTCAACGAAGGGAACGTTACGATTAAACGAAACCGGAACTCGTAGTTTACGAGATTCAATAAAAGAAGTAAATCACTGGGCACGGTACGCGGAGCCATCTCCAAGATCACTTTTAGTAAACGCAGGAAGTGTAGCTGGCGCTGTGTTTATAAACTCTGCCGGTGGAATTGGATTCACAACAGCCGTTCTTCTTGTGGAATTACGACTTTATATAAATTCTCGCAGAAGACGTGTTGTCAAATTGGATGCTCACTCGACGTCGATAATCAAATCGCAGGCAGATCTGCAGGGGCTGTCGGTATCAGAATACAGCAACAGGTATATTGCAATGATGGCTGAATCTCCTCTTGTGATTTCAGGAGAGGACCTTTATTGGAAGTTATGTACTAAGGAATCCGTTCCATGTTTTGTTCATAACTACGTTGATATGTTGGGCATTAACACACCTCCTTGTTGTGCTCAACATATGAAAGATTTGGCCAAAGCTGCTCACATTATTCTCAAAAAGAACGGATACGATCATTGGTTAGATGGAGGGTCCTTACTTGGTGCTGTTCGACACAGTGGGCAGACCCTTCCTTGGGAAGACGACGTGGATATCGCATACTTAGTTACAAAGCAAGCACCTTATGTACTACCAAACAGTGATATTGCCTGCACCATGGAGAAGCAATTTTCTGAATTTGGTTACACATTTACAGTCAGTGACCAGGGTAATATTCATGTTTACTTTACAAATTCAAGTGATGCACTATTTCCGTATGAGTTTTTGAGGAGAACACCACAGCGGTCTGTTCACTTAGACATCGTTCCCTTCAGAGAAGATAATTCAGAAGCTGATAATCAGTTGTTGTATCGAAAAACAATTCGCAAACTCAAGACTGGTCAATATGTTGAGAAACGTAAAGACTGGCGGAGATCAGACGTGCTTCCGATATCAGAAGTACACTTTGGAGAAGACTCAAAGATTCCAGCACCTGGTAATTGTGATGCTTACTTAACAGTTTTATACAATGATTGGCGTGAAATAAGTTACCAATACCTCACTCATATCCCTGTTAGAAGAGTCAGGCGTAAAGTTGATGAAGAGCATCTTAACGTTAAAGGATTTAAAGAACAGGGATGGGGTGGTACAGAAACTCTTTGTGACTGTGACTCTCCGACATCACCAGTCAGTAGACAAATGCCTCCCGCTTCATAACACGCTGACTGGATTGCTAACTATTTTAATAGTTCTCTTTCTCTCACTAATTAATTTATTCTTCTTCTTGAAGGGAGTTCCCAACTTGCAATTATATTTTTGAAACATTTCTGTTGGCGGAGGATGCCAGCAATTCTATTTCTCTTTTGTTTACTTTTCAAACCTCAGATACCACAATAGCACTTCTTATGACTAAGTGATTATCAGTGGTTCATTCTATGCTAACGAAGTGTAAGTCAGGTTTGATGTTCACACGATTCAAACTATCAAATTTATTTCTTTTTCTGCTTTCGTAGGTTTCGTTTTCATTTATCTCTTCTCTTTGAGGAGACTGTTCAATATTTCAACGGAACTGGCTCTTTAGCTAAACCATTTCTTATTAGTTGCTGCCCTCAAGTTGTTCCCATTTCTTGCTTTTTTTTTTTTAAAACGAAGTCCTGCTGGCTTTCGACAGCTGTGGTAAATGGCAGCGAATTCCTACTGCTTTTGATTTACCAGAACGAACTATAAGAATGCTAACTAACTAGGGACAAGGAAACTGCGTTGAATTAAAGTACATCGCAATTTACTTTGTTCCATTTAGCAACTTTTGTAGAAGATTCTTTTTGTACCATTTCTTTAAGAGGAAAATAGGAACGAATTACGACAGGCTATGTCCAGTTTACCGAAACTTATAATTTGCATGATGACGTTATTTACATTCCAACAGCTCAACGCTTCGGGATGGTAATTATTTCAAAAAGAGTAACTTCCTTAAAGTAGAATCGATTGATCGAATCCGCTGTTTGCAAATAATATTTTGTTTTCAAATATTACTATAAATATGATCGTTCTCTGTTGTGCCTCGTTGCTGGTGCTGCTGCTACGTGCGCTTCACCCATCTCTGCAGTCTTTTCTGTTTATGCAGAAGACGACAGAAAAAGCATGATCCCAGTGCTGGTGACAAAGAACATGTTTAGATGGTCCTCCATATCACGCAGGGATCTCTAAGGCAGTTTCCTTCCTTTTAATGTTTTAATGAAATAGATTTGTTGTTTTCTTTTACAGCGAATGTGCTCCGCAGTTGTGATACTTGAGTTCCCTTAGAGTTGGAGTTGATAGTTATATTGCGTGTCTTTTGTGAATCTATTTTCCAGCCTCATCTGAAAATGATAATTTCGGCTCACCAACTGATTTCCTGCTGCGCGCTGTTGTCAACTTGTGGTTTGGTATTTGATATTGTTGATATCAAAAATGGAAATGGTGCAGGAAGTTGGGTAAGGCTGTGCATTGAAGGGATGAGTTTGGGAATACTAATCGTCTTATCGAGAATGAGAAACATGATGCGAATATTATGTCAAGACTTGGAACAGCTCAGTTGGATGGAAATAGGTGAGCTGGGTACTGAACGGTGTGGGTTGTCCTTTTTTGGAGAGATTTCTGACTTACAAATCGAACTGTTGCACGCAATGCAGACTGTAAGAACATGCAAGTCATTCTTACCAGACAGCATCTTAGCTGGACTTCGAGATAGTGAAATGGCAGTCCCGGCTATTTCAATAGATATTGTTGATGAAGCTCTCGAAGACTCTTCAGCGATTGAAACTTTTCCGTTAGCAAAAAAAGAGGCACCAGATAATCCCTTTCAAGAAGACCCAGTGGTCGACGAGATTTGCGATATTTTCCTCCAGTCCCCCCGGAATCACAATGCTGAATCACCATCCCACGTAAAGCAGCTTCGTCGGTTATCACTTCGCAGGAATTCCACTCCAGATGTCAGACGAGAGTTTAGAAGAACATCAAATGTATCGATTCCAAATAGAAGTGATTCTATAGACGCAGGTAGATATCAACCTCCGCTATATGGTATGAAGAGAAGAAAAGGAACAGTCATGCTGGCAGAGTACGGAGTGCGTGATTTTATAGAACAAGAAGGGGATGAGGATGTTTATTTACTATCATCAACTTTGACGAGTATGGTGGTTGACATCGTACGAGCGAATTGTGGTAGCGTTTTACACATGACGGCTGACTCATTAACAGCCAGTTGGAACACTCAATCTCCTGAAAGTCGTCATTCGTTCAACGGATGCCGAAGTGCTATTTCTATCCGAACAACTATCGAAGAAGCTGTGACTGAAAGAACTGAACGAGTTGCATTCTCCGTTTCTGTCGTTTCCGGAGTTGTCTATTGTGGTATAATAGGTAACGAAACACATCGCTCTCCCTTCATACTCGGTGATCTTGTTCACAGGGCTCGTCATCTTAACAATTTATCTGGTCAGATTAAGGCACCACTTCTTATATCTGAATCTGTGCAAGATGTATGAAACATTTATTGTAGTTCACTCTAGTTTGCCAACAATAACAACAAAACAGAGCGTCAGAACCCAAATTAGATGTCGGCCTGTAGACGCTGTCTTCTGGACCCCTGACTCGAAAGTGAGAGAAGTAGTTTATGAGGTTTGTTATTTAAATATTGCATTTTTATTATACAGTAAATGAAGAACCTACTCGTATAGGCGTAGTTTTTAGATGCACATAGTTAGCGCAGAAAACCTAATTGACAATGTCGAAATGAAAAGAAAACAAATAAACAGCTCCTAACTCCCGAGGACAAGGTCGACGAGCAAAAGTGGAAGAATGCTTTCCACTGCTTCCTGACACAAGGATCGGAAGCATGCGCCGAGAAATTCAGCAACATGACTGGGGAAGACGAGCAGCTGGAACGGTTAAGGAGGTTGCTCCAGGTAAAGGGTGTCCCAGTGCCATACGCGAGATCTTTTAGAGGATGGGACAAGTGGGATGATAACTTTGATGATTCTCAAAGTCATCTGAATTGTGAGCACGCGGTATTTTTTAAAAGTCCGTTGATAAAAAGGAAGTCGAATCTTGATAAAAGTCTTTCTTCTTTTAGGCGTTGCTCAAGGGCAGCTAGAAAGTCAATTTCTCAAGCCCCAGGTGACAACCTTTTGATTGCTATTCAGGAAGTTCAGAGAACGGAATCTGCGGAATGCTTAGATGACTCGGATGACAATCGATGTAGTGATGATCCTCCGACACAATTTATTGAGGGCGGTTCTTTGTGGAGAAGATCAGAGCGTCTCTTAGGTAAAGGTGCCTTTGGAGATGTATGGCTGGGCATGAGTGAGGATGGCGCTTTAGTTGCCTTGAAGGTACTCAAGGTTCCTTTGCAAGCCCGTAAGAGATTCCGCGGTCAAGACAAAACATCGGAAACAATAACGAGTGTCGTTAATGAAGTTGAGATGCTGTCAAAGTATCGAGATGATTCAATTGTAAGTTTCATTTCTTGCGGAGTACATGACCGCCATGTAATTATAGTGATGGAGTACGTGAGCGGGGGATCAATTTCAACAGTACTCGAGACATTCGGTGCAATCAAACCAGCAACTGCTAAGAGATACACAAAAGATATAATTAGGGGTCTAAACTACCTCCATGGTGAAGGTATCGTCCATCGTGACCTGAAGCCAGGCAATGTCCTTCTTCATACTGACGGCCAATGTAAACTTTCTGACTTCGGAACTTGCACAAGAATTACTTCCATGGCTTCTGGGCAAGAAGTTTGTGGAACTCCATTATATATGGCACCTGAAGTCTGCAGAGGTGAACCCTGCAAGTCATCAGACTTGTGGGCACTCGGGTTGACAGTTATTCAAATGCTGCAAAACCTGACTCCATTTCAATGGGCACCAGATGTCCCTGAAACTCCATTTCAATTCATGAGATGGCTGGGTAAATTATATCCAAATGATAACGTCCCCATCCCCGACTCTGATGGCGTAACTCTCGACTCCTGCGCGCACTCATTCGTGAAAAGACTTCTTGTCTGTGATAAGA
The DNA here is from genome assembly GCA_964019425.1 of Flectonema sp. DT1601. NCBI lineage: Eukaryota > Euglenozoa > Diplonemea > Diplonemida > Diplonemidae > Flectonema > Flectonema sp. DT1601. Next base: position 749,722 of record OZ025838.1, read on the forward strand.
ATAAAAGGGGATCAGCTTCAAGTCTTCTATTCGACCCATTCGTCATCTGATGAAGTGGTTCTTGTCTACGATACACTTTATTAATTAAGGCAACAACCTGCTGCACTGCACACTCGATTTCTATTTTTCGATAAGGTACTTTTTCAAGCTACCTCTATGTTGTTTCGTGTGATTGTAATTTGCTGGTCTTCGATCCCCACACTCTCGTTCTTGATTAATGAAGACATTCTTGCAGAAGTTCATCTTCGCACGATTTAAGAATTTCACATCTGACGTAGGAGTTCGTACTACGGAGTTGTTGGAATTCTGATCAAGGCTTTCTGGACCTTCCTAAATTTGAAATTACATTAAACTGGACATTTCCCTGTCCGGTTTTTTTTCATTTATCCCTTTCTAGTCCCTTCTTTTTGAAACACGTCTTTCGGTTGGTGCACAAACGATCATGTTTGTAACATCATTTCTTTTGGGCTTCCTTCTTGGTTTATACCCTAGCTATCGTTGTTAGGTGTCTGACCATTATTTGTTTTACAGTTGATTTGTTATTTGTGATAACTGCCGCAATGGAAACAACGTTCCTTCGCACCTGAGAAAGTCTTGTGGAGTGCGATATGGAATTGTCTTGACTTTATATATTTTAGTTCTTTGTACCCTTTTGATTAAGGAGAGGCCTATTGCGATATTATTGTATCGTTGAATTAAGTCCATCTCTTATTGTAATGATTGTAGGTGTTCGTTTGAAAGCAAATCCGCCCTGCAAATAGAGAGAGACCTGGTAAACTCCCTCCCTCCGTGCTTTATTATTTACACCGGTAACAAAACTTTGAGTTTTTGCTCTTTTTTATTTATTATTTGTGAGTAGAGATAAACTTATCATTATGTTGTTTAAAAAAGTTTTTAATTTTGGTACAGGTTTAAAAATATCGAGCAGCATCAACAAGAACAATACCCTTGTCTTCTTCAAAGTCTGACTAACTCCTTGACTTTGAAACACAAGTCACACGGATATTCTATTCTTACTTACTACTTGAAGTGCAAAGGTAGTTACTCAAAGTGATATGGATTACCAATGGCAACCGACTAGCAACGCTGCAAAGGCTATTCAAAAAGCTGGTTTTATATACGACCCAATTCAAAACTGCATGTTGACAACAATCGATGCCTGGCAGAGGGAGACTGGGTATTGTTACGCATATGATGTTGCTGCCCCTGTTGCGATTAATGCGGTGATTGATTGCGAGCCAATATTTTTTAACTACAATGGAGTAGAATATATGATTGAATTGTGGAAAGGGCAGTACGGCTCTCACAGTGGAGCAGAGATTGGAGTGTATACGAGAACCAAGCCCCATACAAAACTTGACAAAACAGTTGGGCATCGTCCTCATGATCCCGAAAACTCAAAGTTCTTTGACTGCGCTGATGACAGCCAACTATTAAAGATGTCTTTCTCTCTTTACCGACGTGGTGAACTTTTATTTACGAGAGCTACAGACGCACATTGGTGGTTAACAGGATTTCGTTTAGGTGTTTTCTCTACTCCTGATGACCTGACAATGAGTTGTTCCTTTGAACTTCCAGATCCTCATTTCCGACGGTCATTTATTGAAGGATCTGAAAAGATTGGTTACAAACCTATTGAAGATCATTCGACTGGTGTTGTTACATTACTCTTTGGGAAACCATTCACCGTACAACCCCGTCTTGATCCGAGGTGTGAAGATTTCATTAATTCGGCATATCGTAGCAGTAGAGAAATGGTTGATATTTATCTTTCTTTAAATCTTCCTAACAACGACCCGAACTTAATTCAAGATTCTGACATCTGTAAAGTAATGAAAACATATCTTTGTAACACACCAGAACATCTAATAAGAGGAGTAACTAAAGTATTAAGAGTTTTAAACCTGTCTGCTAATGAGGTGCAAGACGTTCTAACAGAAAAGTTTAAAAAGCATACGAAAAAATGCACCGTGATGTAATCTCGCAAGATCGCAGTGTAGCCAATGAGAGACAAAACGAAAAACTCTGCATTGCGAGGCAGCCAAGTTCAATACCTGACACTCTAAAGTACAATTATTATATTCAAATTAAGTTTCCAAAGAAAGAACACTTCGATGATGACTATCTGAAGTTGTCATTTTATTAGGGCAGCGTATTGAAAAGGTCTGAATCATTAATTTCTAAACATCTCCTAAAGGATACTCACAGAGTCTCATAAAGTAATAGATAACTCGAATAAGTGAAATAGGTCCCAATTTGTTCTTATTCGGAATACGTCTGTCTGGGTAGCAGTGTTTATTACTCTATTTTCAACAGCAAGAGCACCTTTCTCCCCCCCGCTCGCAAAATGGGAAATTCATCCTCCAATAGGAGGGATCAACAGCGCAGACAACAGCAGATAACACAGCCTCAGCCGATCCCAGCCCACCATCCCCATCATGTGAGGCAAATGGTTTGTTAAGTTTCTCGTTTTCTGTTTTATAATTTACCGTTGCTGTTCTTGTAAGAGACTTTAATGTTTTTACAACTTTATATTGGCAACCCTGTTTTAGATAAATATTTCCCCACAAAACATACAAAACCACAGCGAGGAGTATTCCCCGGAGCTTACCACCACCAACAGCAGTATCAGTACCCACCACAGCGTGTTGTTTATCGAATGCCACTTCAGCAACAACAACAACAGCAGCAACCAGTCCTGCAAGCACCTGAAGTTCAGGTTACGAAGACAATTGAAAACAAAGCAGCATTACAAAAAAAGAATATTCAAATTGCGAAGTCGAAGTCAGGAGAAGGATATAAAATTCAGATTTCCCTGGATGCAACGACAGGTGGTAGAGCGAAGCTCTACACGTCTGTGAAGGAAACTCTGACTGCTGGGAAGCCGATCAAATTCAGACCCGACAGTGGGGAAAGGACAAACAAACCTCAGATGACTCCTTTCGAAAAGGGAACTGATGTTGCAGTTCGATTTAGAGTTGCGAAAATGAGAAACTCGGAATACAACGAGAAGACGAAGGTTTATCCTATGGTAATCGCCCTTTGGCATGAGGGAGAAGGTGAAAGAGAGGACAATGAACAGGCGCAAATTACTTACTTTGATGTAAAGAATGGAGAAGCGATTCCAATAAAGCAAACACTATTTACAAACAACGAATTGTACAAACTTGATGACATCTACGGAATGGAAGAGGAGGAAGCACTCACTGGTGTTGCTGTTGATGGAGTTGCTGATGATGATGAAGCAAACGTCTGTGTAATTTGCATCACAGATGAGAAGGACACCACAATTATGCCATGTCGTCATATGTGTCTTTGCTCTGCCTGTGCTAACGATCTTCGCAAGAATACTAACAAATGTCCAATTTGCCGCACGGAGATTGAGTCTCTCTTGCAGTTCAAGAAATCAGATGCTCCCTCCCCAACGTCGTAGAAGAAGGCAGCCTTAGACCCCTTTATGTTTACGGTATTGTTGGTCTGGTTCGCATCCACAAGTCCTGTGGTAATCGCTTTAGTTAATAAGGTTGACAACAACCTTAAGCAATACTAAGAAATCCAGTAGTCAGAAAGTAGTAATAGTATTTATTAACTTGTTATTCTACTCCTTTTAGTAAACTTTTTACTGGGATGAGTGTTCTAACGCTTTCGAAAGAAAAGCTGCGGGCCTGAAATGCAGATGATTACCACTTGGTACAGCATTTATAATATGGACGTCGTGTGCCGTAGCAAAATATTAATGAATGGAAATTGGAACAAGAAACGAAAGAATTGAAAATTATTGTTTCTCTCAATTAAGTAGCCCGTCTTCGTTCTGTTGGGCGCATGAAAATATAACTGACGCCTCTTCCTGTTCTAAACTTACTAGAGTCGGATTACTATTGTGAACGATGTCACCGTAGTGTTGTTGTTCTATTTAAGGAACAACTACTTGGGAAGCGGTAGACAGTATGAACGCGAAGCATGTTTTTTGTCCCCCCACCCCAATCTGGTTTGTTATTCTCTCTGATCGCCTGACATTTTCCCCTTTTACTAATTTTTACCTTTATCTTCCTTCATGTAAAAAAAACATTCACAAGACTGCAGCGAGACAGATTCTTATCATCGGTAAAATGATTCGAGTGGTTCGAAGAAACCGACAACATATTACGAGATTGTCAATTTTTGTATTCATGCTACTCTCTCAAGTCAACTGGTGAAAGTTTTGTTTGTCTTGTTGTGTGTTGATTGTGAGCCTCGTGTAAATTGACAAAACAACTGCTTTGAATTCTAGTTGTGGCTGCTTCACTTTAGTGAGACTATACAAATGCCATATATATTTTCGTGGATTATTTCTACGTCAAAAAACCTTTCTAACCACCTCTTATAAGATTCTAGGCCCCGAACCTGAACGAAATGAAAAAAAAAAAAAAAAAAAAAAGGGAATAAGAAAAATCGAACACGTTGACTAAAAGAATAAAACTCTCCTGTCTTCGGAATGAATAAACTGTTGAGGGAAAACTCTGTTAGAGAATCATCCGAATGTATTTATTCATTGGTAGAGTAGAATAGATTAATAAGATTTAACGAAAGCAGAGTTAACGGAGTTGAAAGAACGTGAGATCGGATATCTTTATGGTTGTCATTTCTCAAACACGACGACGTAAGGTTGGTAGCGGAGATTTGTTAGTTGTTAACGTTATCGCTGTTTATGTTGGTGTGCACACAGCGTCTCTGAGCCAGATCGGTACTTCGATACTGATTCCGTTTTTGTACCATTTTGGTGTTTCCCTCTCTTTTCATTTTCTCTTGTTTTTGAACGAAGTAATAATTGAAAATAAAGAACAAAATGAAGCAGATGATCTCATCCCCTCCCCCTACTCGTCCCTTCTTCACTCTCTTGCTACGTCGATGTGTCTCGGGTTCGCTCTATAATTACAGTTTTGGTATCTCCTTATTATGGTTTGCGTTTTCCGAGTATTTAAATTATCTTATTACAGCACTCAGTTAATCATGCGAATGGACGGAGAGTATTTTTCTTGTACTTGTTAATAATATTTTATTTAATTTATATTTTCAATACCCTACAGAACGCTTAGTGAGCTCCTCACGATGGGTAAGGACGGAGGTTGGTCAGTAACGAGGATGCTCACAGAGCAACGTGCGGTTCCGGAAGTACCACCGCCTTTGTGGGAACCGATTGCGTCATCAGAGGTTTGTACTTATAATTTTTAATAAAATCAAATCACAAGTCAGGTGTTAAGATTTTCTCCAGTGTGATTACATTATTGCTCGAAGTTCACCTCGTGTAATAAACACTAAAACATATAAAAACAGCTCTGGGATACCCCAAAGTTTCCAAACTTGGAGAAGCTGAAGAGTCATTTTCTCAGAGAGGGATTGCTGAACGATAAGGATGCCCTGAAGATAATTAATGACGCGTCAGCACTGTTGAGAAAAGAGCCGAACTTGTTGAGATTGAAAGACCCTTTAACGGTCTGTGGTGATATTCACGGTCAGTTTTATGATTTGTGTAAATTGTTTGAAATTGGTGGAGCCCCAAAAGAAGACCAACAATACTTGTTTCTTGGTGACTACGTTGATCGTGGATACTTCGGTTGTGAAGTTGTGTTTTACTTGTTGGCGGCAAAGATCTGTTACCCCAACTCGTTTTTTCTGTTGAGAGGTAATCACGAGTGCGCCCACCTGACCTCTTACTTCAACTTTAAGACTGAATGTCTTTATAAATACAATCAAATGATCTACGATAAGATTATGGAGTGCTTCTGTACCCTCCCTCTTGCCGCAGTGTTGAACAACAGGTTTCTGTGTGTCCACGGTGGGTTGTCTCCAGACATTAAGACGCTGGATGACATTAATAACATTCAGAGATTTAAAGATCCTCCGGGTTCTGGACCAATGTGTGATTTATTGTGGTCTGACCCTATGGAGGAAGAAGAAGATCAATCACCAGAGTTGTTGTACTTGCACAACGATCTACGTGGATGCAGTTACGTGTTTTCATACAACGCAGTTTGCTCGTTTTTAGCAAACAACAACTTGCTTTCTGTTATTCGTGCTCACGAAGCCCAAGATGAAGGTTACAAGCTGTACAAGAAGTCACCAACTGGGTTCCCGTCTGTTATTTGCATCTTTTCAGCTCCTAACTACTGCGACAACTATGACAACAAGGCCGCCATTATCAGATTTCAGAACAACTTGATGAACATTCGTCAATTTAACTCATCCCCGCATCCTTACTACCTCCCGGGATTTGTGAATGCCTTCTCTTGGTCGATGCCATTTGTAGCAGAAAAGGTGACAGATATGTTGATAACTATGTGGAACGTCGTAGACGAAAACCCAGTCAACGAAGAAGCAGCCCTCTCAAAAGAAAAGGGAGAACAAATTAGATCGAAGATTATTGCCATGGGACGTATGGCACGCATGTTCAAGAGCATACGTGAAAACAATGAGTCTGCCCTCGTTTTTGGAGCGCTTACTCAGAATAATCCAAACTCTGCAGCTGTCCTCAAGGCAGAAGTTGCAAGCAGTGGACTCCAGGGAGTACATGGCTTCAGCTCTGCTCGTACCATCGACAAGCTGAACGAAAAGCGTCCGACGATGGGCAAATAATATCTGCTGATAGAATGACCTGCCTGCTTTTGTTTTTTTGAAAATGGGAGGCACTACAAAACTCGCCGCGTCAACGTGGTGCTGGAAGACACAAAGGGATTGACAAAACTAACTCCACTGTCTTCGAGCTAATGACAGCGCCATCTGATGACGAATTTGCGTTGTTGAATCGAAATGGTGGCACTAAAAGGACCAACAAGCTTGTCTCAAACCACACTTGCAGAGGTAGCTACTTGTGAAGTTGTAAATTATTGCTTTTTGTTACTTTTGTGGGGGTTCTTTTTATTTTGGAGCAGCTTTTCTGTAAACTGCACAACGGCGAGTCGTATTGGTCAGTACGTTACCGTTTCACTTTTTTCAACTCACCCACCCCCCCTTTTTTCTTATTTGGTAAATAATTGACTTGTTGTCGATTTTACTGAAGTGTTGCAACGACACCCGCAACCTTCTGGAAAATGTGGTAGTTCACTGTAGTATTGGCACGTGATTAGAATCATGTATCCTTTTCGTTGGGTACGTGTTATTAGTCTTTGTGGTGTGGACCGTGTACTATCCCAATAAAAAAGTTTTTTTCTTTTTGCGATTTAATTCTGAGCGTGATCTCACCACCCGCCCCCGTCTTTCAGCAACTTTGCTCAGCTTAGTTTTTTTTTCTTCTTTTTATTTCAAAGTTTCTTGGTTTTTATTTCCCGCCCCACCCTGTAAGATCTTTAGTTGGCAATATGTCCTTCATCTCAAAGAAGAGAAAATTGGTTGAATTGGCACCGACAACACTGTCGTCTTCCACAAAACGAGACTACTATTTAAGAAGACTCGTCGTTTCCCTCTTTTTTTACTTATGAATTATTGTTCCCACACACCGAATGGGATGGATGATTGGGAGGAAAGAAAGTGCCGCTTGCCTTTTTTCATTTCGTGCCCACTTTTTTTATTTTTAGAAATGAAATTTTTTTTGTTTTCCATCTTTCAAAAGTGTTTTTCACGTAACGATTCCGTTATGAACGAGTGCGAATCAGCAGAAATAGAAAATTTCTTTTTCTTTTGGGTCCTAAACTCGAAAATAATAATAAGTGTTATATCTGCCAGTGGTAATCGAGTAGTTCCTTATGTGGAGACGTAAGAATAGAAACTGGGCCGTGAAATCTCTTTGCAGAAGGGCGACGTTTCTAAGTCAGCAGTACCGAACGAAAAGAAAAAGCAGAAAAAAAGGAATTGAAAAAGAGAGCATACGGATATTGGAAGCGTGTGGAAAAAGAAAAAAAAAAACGAAAAAAGCAAAATACGCAAGTGATCCTCGCTCCGCCCCCGTTTGTTTGAAGCAATCTAAGGCATGACATGGAAGTCATGGGAAGTAGTTGTGCTTTTGTAGTCATGTTATTCACTTTATTAGCAGATGTTCTCAATGGCAGTTCTCAAGAAGGCACTCTACAATAGTACCTCTACATACATTGCATAATTGAAATTATTGCATCATTTCAAACAACAGGAAATAAGTTCACCCTTCCAGGGTGTCGGCTTCAACGTGTCGCCTTCAGCGACTTTCGAGTCCTCCCCCCAACACGCCCACACCAATGTGAACATAAAAGGTTCTGAAAGAAGGCTGGGACACATTCGAGAACTGATGTGCCAAAAGATATGTAAGATGTACAAAGATCAGACGGGTATGAGAGTAAATACGAAGAAAATGAGTTTTGTAAATACAAGATTGCAGCATGTCATGCTGACGAGAAGTCCAACAGATCACGATTTGATGAAAATCTTGGGCGATCTGAAATTGGAATTTGGTGGACAGAGAAGTACACGGAGAGAATCAGGTTCAAGTTTACTCGAACCCTTAGACACCAGAAAGAGCAGCAGTGTAGTTGGACAGCTTCCTCTTGACAGGCGGGAAGATCAAATTGATTTGCAGCCAATGATTTCAGCTGCCCCAACAATGCCTCATCCCCCAAGCGTGTTTTCTGGTACAATGAGAAATAGAATAGTTCAGAATGATATGTGGGCTCGGCTTTCAAAAAAAGATCTTCAGGAGTACGAGATGGAAGAATCAAACAGAAAGAAACGAACCAAGGATAGAATGATGGCACAAAAGTTAGCACTTGATGAACAAGTAAAGCAGCAACAAATCCGTAAAGCCGCAGAGCGCAATGCAGAAGAACGGGCACATCAGGAAGACGAGCTCCGCGCTCAGCAGTGGCGCTGTGAACAGGAAGCTGAAGAAGTTCGTAAAAGACAAGCTTATAATGTGGAAAAGCAACAGCGTGACCAGCAACTCCGCGAAATTGACAAACGCAAACGAGTTGAACAAGAAGAAAAGCGCCTCGAAGAGTCTGCCATCGCCCATAAAATTAAACAAGAAATTGAGGCCGAACAAAATGCAGCCATCAACAAGAGGCTAAAAGCCAAGGAATACATCACTAAGTATGTAACATCACAAGTAATAATTGAACATGAATTCGTAAAATGCATCCTAATACCAACACAGGTTTATGGAGTACAATACTGAACAACGAGCAGCAAAAGATGCTGCGAAGGAGAAGGAATTTGAACTCGACAAGCAGTTACACAAAATGTACATCGACAAGTTGGAAAAGCAGGAGCGAGAACGAGACGAGTCACTGAAGAAACTCTACGCTCGACAGAACAAGCAGTTTGCAATGAGTTCAAAGCTGGCTGCGGGGCTTGCAGAAAGAGCCGCTGACGACGAGAGGAGAGCAGCGGCGGAACACCAAAGGATGCTCTCAAAGGTTCAGAACGAAGAGAAGAAGAAACAAAACCAGATTGCATCAGAAAAGGACAAGATTAAAAAATATCTCGCCCACCAAATATCGGAAAAAGAAAAACGCCGACGTGATGAACGCAATGAACTCGTTGTCCTGCGTGATAAGATGATGGCTGACGTCCGTCAGGCTGAATCTCAGGAGAAAGAAAAGTTGCGACTAAAGCGCCAAAAAGAGGTCGCAAACAAAACTGCTATTGAGGAGCAAATTCGTACTAAATTGCAGATCCAGGAAGCAATGTCTAATCAGGAAAAGGCAATTAATAGGAAGCTTCTACGCCGTTTGTCAACACCTGCATAAGGAGTTTAGTGCGCTTCTTGTAAAGAATCATGTCTTTAGATATTGCGAACGATCGCGTTTGTTGTTGGTTCACTCTGCTTCCGGCATCCATTTTTTGAGCCGAGAATTGCTTCTTGCAAGGAAAAAAACAGAAGAAAAAAAAGAAACACCCGCAGTACCTTTTCCCAAAGGACACTGTCAATTAATGAACCTTTCAAGAAAGATAATGTCGGTGGTAAAATGATTGAGCACCCCCGTTTGTAAATAGTTCTCCACCACAATCCATCTCCGACAAACATAATGAAGTAAAGCCGACTACACAAATCCTGAGTAGTAATCTATTTAGGACCTTATCTGCACATCGTTGGTACTGTTCGGCCCTCAGATAAACTATCAACTCTCTGCATTATTAATGTAGCGAAGATAAATATAATATTATACTGAAATATAGAAAGAAGTGAAGTAATGAATAAGAAACCCTTTCGACTGAGTCAGCGTCACGGGGAATGTTTAAGGCAAATTCATAATTCGTTTTCCCAGATGGAGTACACCAAACTATGGACTGAGGATTGCGTTTGGATTGATTGGTAAGAGCTTCGGGGAAAACTCAACTTACAATGATTTCTTACACCTCGCTGATATGAACCCTCACTTGATTCAATATGTTTTCCTCCCAGTTTTGATTTTTGAGTCAGCCTTTGCGATGGAAATTCCGATTTTTAAAAAAGTTGTAATTCAGTGTGTTATTCTTGCTGGACCAGGCTACTTGTTGCTTCAGCGCTGACAGGTTTGATGGCGAAGGTGGTTTTCACTGAGTATGACTTGACTATTGAAGCCTGTTTACTATTCGGAACTGTTCTTTCGTAGCTGTTGTTGCATTGCTCAAGGAACTTGGGGCTTCTCAAGAAATCAGTACAATGATTGAAGGTGAGTCACTATTCAATGACGGTACAGCTATTGCCCTCGAAAAGTCGAGTTGCACACCGTCCTGGGAAAGTTGTGGTAAAGGATATCGATGCCTACATGGCTCCATCTTCATATTACGCGTCGCAGTTGGGGAGAAAAGAAACTCTTTTCTTCTTCTTCGCGATATTCCTTTGCGTCGTCATTTGAATAATCCGCTCTCACGCCGCTCTATTCGGCTCGCTGCTAGCGGGAATACTTGCAGCCACTTAGTTCCCTTCCTCTCCCGTTTTTCAGAAATTTTCTTTTTTTGTGTTCTTGATATTCAAGCAATTCAAAGTCTTTCGTCAATTCAGTTTCAGTTTGTTTCAAATTTGTCAAAAGAATCTTTTGTCTTTTGCTACACTCGTAAAGACCCTTCCACGTACTTTTGTGGTACTAGTTAAGTGGTGACTTCTTTGCAAATAACAAAACACAAATTCAGAGCAGGAAAGGCTTACCTGCCTTTAGAGCTTCCAGGGGAATTAGTTATGTTGTTTGCGGAAGATGCGGCAATTTTATTTTTATTTTTGCTTAATTTTTGATTTGCGTTTAGTTTTCACTTACACGCAGTTCGGAACCCGATGACGTTGCTTGTTCCTTTACCGTGTGCGGGACATCTTCGGAGAGAGTGTTGTCGAGGGAACTGCAGAGAAATCTGCCGCAGAAATCTTCTCATCTCAAGAATCACGTTTACGTTTACGTTACTTTAATACCGAAGTAATCTTATTTTGTTGAAGCATTTTTAAAACCTGAATGGTGTTGTAGCGTTCTTATTCTGTATACTGGGTTACTTCGTGTTATCTTTGTTTTGGGGAGTACACTTTTTGGGATAACCCGTTCTGCACAACATATCTTGCAGCTAATAAGTTCGAGAGCAAATTTATTTTAAAAAATTAGGTTTTTTGCTTCTGGTCACATATCTGGTTTCACAGCATTTATTATACCATAGATACCCCGCACAAAACGATGTCAGTGCCACATGCATTTGATTTGCATGAAGAACTAAATAAAGTGTCAATGAAGATTGATGAGAAGGAAACCCAGATCCAGGGGATTGACATCGACACAATTGAGCTAAAGAAAGAGAAAGAAGAAGACCTGTCACCTGAAGAAAGAGTTGCTGACAGGAAATACGATAGGCTAACAAGGGAATTACAAGAACTGAAGACTGAGAAGAGAACACTGCTTGACAAGGTGCCAAATGCTCCTGAGGTATAACTTTTTATTTATTGTTTGTAACACATTTCGGGGAAAAGCTGTCTGTACAGGTCTGACCATTTGTATTGGTCACAGTACAGCTCTT